>CM066036.1:737830995-738322440 GCA_033557465.1 Ichthyophis bannanicus
GTGCACAGGTGGTGTTCTCTTCAATCCTCCCTGTTGAGGGTAAAGGCCAAGGCAGAGAGGCTCGCATCCTGGAGATTAATGCATGGCTGCGTGGATGGTGTCTTCGAGAGCGTTTTGGTTTCCTAGACCATGGGATGCTGTTCCAAGGGTTGCAGAGCAGAGATGGCATCCATCTGTCCAAGAAAGGTCAACGCATCTTTGGTAGTAGACTGGCTAATCTACTGAAGAGGGCTTTAAACTAGATTCGTTGGGGATGGGTGAAGAAAGCCCCCAGGTAAGTGAAAGCCCCCAGGTAAGTGATACATTAAATACCTTTATGGAAATGGGTAACAGGGGTAACATATGGAAAGCAGTGTGTATTAATGCCCCTAGCATGGGAAATAAGATCTCTGAAGTTGAAGCTTTGGTGGGAGTGGCTGACTTGGATTTAGTGGCAGTTACAGAAACATGGTTCACAGAAAACCATGACTGGGATGTAACTATACCTGGCTATACTTTATTCAGAAAGGACAGGGTAGGAAGAAGGGGAGGAGGAGTGGCACTATATGTAAAAACTACTATTAAAGCTTTGGAATTACAGAGCTTAAAAGGGAGAGAGGAGGCATTGTGGGTTAAACTAGAAAGAGGGAAAGAGAAATCTATTTGCATTGGTGTGCTATACAGACCTCCATCACAAGAGGAAGAGGTGGACAGAGAGTTAATTGAAGACATACGCAGCATTGCTAGGAAAGGGGAAGTGCTACTGCTAGGAGATTTCAATATGCCAGATGTTGATTGGCACATTCCTGCTGCAGTATCATCTAGGAGTAAGGAGATCCTGGATTCTCTACAGGGAGAACTATTCAGGCAATTGGTAACAGACCCCACACGTGAAGGGGCCATACTGGACTTGGTGCTTACCAATGGAGAAAGTGTTTCTGATGTTGTAGTGGGAGATCATTTTGCATCCAGTGATCACCAGATGGTGTGGTTCAGTATTAGGACTAGGGCTGTTAGAATCCATTCCAAGGTGAAGATCTTAGACTTTAGGAAGACTAACTTTGCAAAGATGGGCCAATACCTCAGGGAGTCGTTAGTGGGATGGGAACAGCTGGGGGATGTAGAAAAACAGTGGGCAAAACTGAAAGGGGGTATTTTAAAGGCAACCAACCTTTTTGTTAAAAAGGTAAATAAAGGCAAAAGGAACAGGAGACCGCTATGGTTTTCGAAGGAAGTAGCTGAAAAAGTGAAGAAAAACAGGGAGGCCTTCATGAAATACAAGAGATCACAGAGAGAGGAAGACAGACATCTGTATTTGGAAAAACTTAGAGAAGCTAGCAAAGTAGTAAAGAAGCCAAAGATTCAAAAGGAGGAGGAAATAGCCAATGCAATAAAATGGGGGGATAAGACATTTTTCAGATATATTAGTGAGAAGAGGAAGGGCAAAAGTGGTATTGTCAGACTCAAGGGTGCAGGGGGGGAATATGTAGAAGCTGATAAGGATAAAGCGGAATTGCTTAACAAATATTTTTGTTCTGTGTTCACAGATGAAGAACCAGGAGCAGGACCTCAGAAAACACCCACAAATAAGAGCAGAAGCGAGGGACATCTTGAACAATTTTCAGAAGACTGTGTTCGTGAGAAACTAGCTCAACTTAAAGTAGACAAAGCGATGGGACCGGATGGGATACATCCTAGAATACTGAGGGAACTTGGGGACGTTCTAGCAACTCCACTGACTGACCTTTTCAATGCCTCGTTGGAGTCGGGAGTGGTGCCAAAGGACTGGAGAGAGGCTCATGTGGTGCCTTTACACAAAAGCGATAGTAAGGATGTGGTTGAAAACTACAGGCCGGTTAGTTTAACTTTAGTGGTGAGTAAATTAATGGAAACGCTGTTGAAAGAGAAAATAGTGATGTTTCTGGAGTCCAGCGGATTACAGGATCCGAGGCAGCATGGATTCACCAGAGGCAGGTCTTGTCAGACAAATCTGATTGATTTCTTTGACTGGGTGACCAGGGAGTTGGACCACGGGAGAGCTCTAGATGTGGTGTATTTAGATTTCAGTAAAGCCTTTGACACTGTTCCTCACAGGCGACTTATAAACAAACTGAGCACTCTAGGGATGGACCCAAAAGTTACTGCTTGGGTTAGAAATTGTTTGGGTGGGAGGCGACAAAGAGTACAAGTAAATGGAGCTCACTCTGAGGAGAAGGATGTTACCAGTGGTGTGCCCCAGGGATCTGTCCTTGGTCCGATTCTTTTTAACATCTTTGTTAGTGATATAGCGGAAGGGCTGTCAGGTAAGGTTTGCCTCTTTGCGGATGATACCAAAATCTGCAATAGAGTAGACACCCAGGAAGGTGTAGATAACATGAGGAGGGATCTAGCTAAGCTTGAAGAATGGTCTAGAATTTGGTAACTGGGATTTAATGCTAAAAAATGTAGGGTCATGCATTTGGGCTGCAGCAATCCATGGGAGCAATACAGTATAGGAGGTGAAGTACTTTTGTCCACTAAAGAAGAGCGGGACCTAGGCGTAGTTGTGTCCGATGATCTTAAAGTAGCTAAACAGGTAGAAAAGGCGACGGCAAAAGCTAGAAGGATGCTTGGGTGCATACGGAGAGGAATGGCTAGCAGAAAAAAGGAGGTGATAATGCCTCTGTATAAGTCTTTGGTGCGACCTCATTTGGAGTATGGTGTGCAATTCTGGAGACCGCACCTTCAAAAGGATGTGAACAGGATGGAGTCGGTGCAGAGTGTTGCTACTAAGATGATTAGTGGTCTTCATTATAAAGCATATGAGGACAGACTTAAGGATCTTAATATGTACACCTTAGAGGAAAGGCGGGATAGAGGTGATATGATTGAGATGTTTAAATACCTCCGTGGCATAAATGTTCAGGGAGAGAGCCTCTTTCAATTGAAAGCAAGTTCTGCGACGAGGGGACATGGGATGAGGGTGAAGGGAGATAGATTCAGGAGTGATATGCGGAAATATTTCTTTACGGAAAGAGTAGTGGATCCGTGGAATAGTCTCCCAGTGGAGGTGGTAGAGATGAGGACAGTAACTGAATTCAAAAAAGCATGGGACCAACACAGAGGATCTCTAAAGGTAAAAAGTGGACTGTTGTAGTTGTTGTTATGGAAGGACAGACTAGATGGGCCTTGTGGTCTTTTTCTGTCATCATGTTTCTATGTTTCTATGTTTCTACCCTGTTATTTGTTCCTTGTAACAGTTGAAATATACTGCCTTTTATTGTTCTATGTAAACCGTTTTGATTTGTAGAAAGACGGTATATAAAACATGTTAAATAAATAAATAAAAGAAAATCAGGAACAAACCCCTTTTCCAGACAAAAAGAGAGATCAATGACTGAATGAGTAGGCGGCAAGTCTGCTTACATATTGGTATTCTTCTGTTGCATTTCTGTGCTGATCTAGGTCACCCAGTCAGTCCCTTTGTTGCGCATGCAGCCCAGATCCCAACACAGTGTGGACTTTGCTTGGTCTCTTCTCATGCATGTCTGACTCCATTCTGCAACTGGAGAAGCATGCATCTGAAAGACTACGAAAAAGGACTACCACAGCTGGAAATAGATCTGCACTTGTAAGTATCTTCTGGAATATACTCTAAATCTTGAGGAAAAATGGAATTCTTTGGGGTAAATCTGATAAATCTGTGTATTTTAGAATTCTGTGTTTTTGCGAGTCAGTTAGATCTTAGTACCACAAAGAGAGCTTTTCATTTCAATCAAATCAGAGCATAGCTTAGCATAGAAAGTAAAATAGAGTAAATAGCTACTGAAATAACTTAGTTTCTAGAGTTTTTATTAAATAAAATCAGAGTATAGTTTAGCATACAAGTAGAATAAATAGTCTATGAGTACAAAGAAATAAACCTATTTTCAGTGACCAAGAGGCCTTCCAGTTAGAAGGCAAAATATCTGTGAAGAAGTCTCAAATATATGTTAAATGCAAGGGTCAATTTGAAAGGGACAGTTCAAAGGGTCAATTTGAAAGGCTCCGTCTTTCAAACCAAGGGCAAGTGAATTACCCAGGAAATTGGTAAGACTTAACCTTAGAAGCACATGTATAAATAGGTCAAAGCTCTGTGAATCTCAGTCTTGAATGATTACCAAAAGAGACTGCTACAGCTGGAAATAGATCTACACTTGTAAGTATTTATCTTCTGGAATACACTCCAAATCTTTGGGAAAAGGGAATTCTTTGGGTTAAAGCTAATAAGTCTGTGTATTTTAGAATTCGTTTTTTTTGCTGAGTCAGTCAGGTCTTACTACCACAAAGAGAGCTTTTCATTTCAATCAAATCAAAGGATAGCTTAGCATAGAAAGTAAAATAGAGTAAATAGTTACTGAAATAACTTAGGGGCATGTTTACTAAACTGCGTTAGTGTGATTCGCGTTAGGATCCGCGGTACAGGCAGAAATCCCAAATAAGGACATGGGCGGTACATCGTTACCGATAACGCGCGTTACCAGGCGCCATAGCCTAACGAGTGTTAAAAAACATTGTGTAGAGCGCCATGCAACGCGCGCCCATAAGGCGTCTGATAGGGTGTCTAGCAAGGCGTCTAGAACTGTAGCACAATGGTAAATACACTGACTAATGGTGCAGGGGATGTGAGTTCAATCCCCCTGTGGGTCTAACAAGTAAAGCTGGCTGAGACATCACCTTTTACTCAAAATCAGTGCTGTTTGAAGCATTTTGTTTGTTAATTTTAATTAGTGCTGCCAGCAAACACACCCTCACAGGGCCGTAACCTAAGGTGCCGCATAAGGCACCCTATAAGGCACCCCAGAGGGCACATTATAAAGTGCACTGTCCGCCAAGGCACCCTAGAATGTCCCTTATGGGGCACCCCACAGGGCACAGTACAGGGTCCCGCATTGGGCACTGTATAGGGCGCCTGATGAGGCACCATAAGGAGACAGCACTGTGAGGGTTTGTTGCTGGCAGCACCAATTTAAATTAAAAAAAGAAAATGCCTCAGACAGCCCTACCAAATAACCCCACTGTGGGATTAAACCCATGACCCCTGGCTCCACAGGTAGTGAAATAACTAGTGGGCCATATCACTAGTGCTACTAACATATCCCTGGCTGGCTGCTGAAGGACGTCAGGTCACCACACAAACTGTCTGCTTTGGTGGCCAGGATTTGTGTTATCCCACCCATACCCATGGTGCACTGCACATGCAGATCAGCAGTCTACAGAGGGTCCCGTGTTGCGGGATGCACCCCCCCAGCACCTCGGCCTGGTTGTGTGTCCTGACCATGTGCAACCCCACAGCACCTCAGCCTGGTGTGTCCTGACCATGTGCACCTCAGCCTGGTGTGTCCTGACCACAGCACCTCAGCCTGGTGTGTCCTGACCATGTGCAACCCCACAGCACCTCAGCACCTCTGACCGTGTGTGTTACTGCCACAGAGTGGCTACCGTCCATCACAGTGGACAGGTCCTGTGTTCACCCTGAGGGTGAGGTGGGGTGCCCAGCACCATTTCCGCTACACCTGGCATTTCTGCGATGGGCTATGCTACAGGTCCCCATCAGTGCCTCTGTGTGATAGGTGGCCCCTGCAGATACCCTTAGCATTTGCCTGTGTCCATCTGTACATCACGTCTTGCCCGTGTGGACTATGGTGCACCCTGAATAGTTCATACACTGTGTGGGTGCCATGGTCACAAGATTTCAGGTCCAAGGGGAGGGGCAGGGGGGGTTTGGGCCCATAGGTGGTTTACGTACCAACACCCAACCCACCTTCTGTGGCTCAGGGTGGGAAACATGGTTTCCAAATAATGGGTTGACATCTTACCCCCCTACACTGGTGACAGTAGAGGGTACCATTCACCTCAGTCCTGCCGGGGAATGGACACCCCACCAGGGCAGTCTATGCAGGTCTGTATGCCTCAATACATTGGGCAGTGACAGACAGACAGTAGACCTTGTACTGCGCAGCTGCCCCACACCACTATCTGACATCCTCTAGCAGCAAGCAAAGTGAGTCACCAGCCGCTGCACCCTGCAAGGTGTTCCAGCCACACACATACAAACTTCAGACAGCCTGCTTGCTAGTCCATAGTGCATGTTCCTGGAGGTGACGTGTGCACCCACACCTGGGACGGAACCCATATATCTCACTTAAGAAGGACACTATGTAGCACTATGGGGGAACCAAGCCATGCTGTAGTCACTGCACAGTCAGGGTGAGCATGACCACACAGCAGAACATGCTGTGGCCACCCTGTCCGTGTAGGTGGTGGGCAAGCCCTACAATGTCCCAGCCATTGCCCTGGGCCCTGTGCAGGTGCATCCTGCCCAGGCTGCCCTCTCCGGCTATACCCACAGTACCTTGCTCCTCATTATGTACATTGGCAGGCCAATACTATCAATAGTGCTAGTGGTGTGTGCTGCAGAGGGTGTTGGCAAATACAACACACTGGATATACTGACGCACACCCCCATACCTATGCCAGTCTAGTGCGCCAATATAGGCTTTTGGCAGCCCAGGACACCGCACCAGTCCTGGGCACAGTGCAGGCATGGCTATGGTATGCTGTACTCTTGGGGTCTCTTCCCAAGGTGGTGGACACTGTCAGGTTCCAGACGTGACACACACTCCACAGACATCACAGAGGTTGGTATGGTACAGCACACTGGGCCGCTTGTGCTAACATTAGGGATTGCTATGTGCCAGTTATCATAGCAACCTTTTGCTATCTGTGTACCATATTCCCTGGTTTTGGGTGTCATTGCTAGGGTATGCATGTGCTAGTATTGGGGGATGCACACAGGGCCCAACATCTTGCCTCTCCAGGACGCAGTGGCTAATGGGGCCTGTGGGTGCGGGTGTTTCCGCCCCTGTGGATCAATGCTCTTGGACAGGGGTTCCCAACTCCGGTCCTGGTGGGCCGCACCATGTTCGGGTTTTCATGCTGTTCCTGATGAATATGCATGAGATACATCTGCATACCATGGGGGCGGCGCATCGACATACAGCACAGGCATCTTTATTGCAGACAGCATGGAACCTGAATGTTGTTTGGACCTCCATGACTGCCTTTGGGAGACTCTGCTCTCGGTAATGTGCCTGTTTGTGGTGTCTGTGCTCTGTACGGTAAAATGTAGGTGTTCCAAGCATGTTTATTCTATCAGCAATACAAGGTTCCATCTTTCTTACCGCGGTTTATCACTGGTAAATGTATGGGAACAGAGTTGGCAGGGACCACAGCTTGGGACTGAACCTGTGACCTTCAGCTCCTGAGCGCACTGGCTGTGCTTACTGCGCCACAGGGACAGATCATTCCCTGGAGGTAGCATGACTGTTTGTCATACTGATCCTGTCTGTTGCAGTGCAAGGCACCCACCTAGACCGGGCTAGGCCATGGTCTGCTGCAGCCAGGTGCCACTGCCCCCTCCACCATCTATACGCCCTCCGCCATCATGCTAACATGTCCTTCTATTGGAAACAGCATGACACCTGCATGATTTGTAGCTCTCCCGTGCTGCATTTGGCAGACTCTGCTCTCGGAAATGTGCCTGTTTGTGGTGTCTGTGCTCTGTGCGATAAAATGTAGGTGTTCCAAGCATGTTTATTCTATCAGCAATACAAGGTTCCATCTTTCTTACCGCGGTTTATCACTGGTAAATGTATGGGAACAGAGTTGGCAGGGACCACTGCTCGGGATTGAACCTGTGACCTTCAGCTCCTGAGCGCACTGGCTGTGCTTACTGCGCCACAGGGACAGATCATTCCCTGGAGGTACCATGACTGTTTGTCCTACTGAACCTGTCTGTTGCAGTGCATGGCACCCACCTACATGGGTCTGGGCCGTGGCCTGCTATGGTCAGATGTCACTGCCCCCTCCGCCACCGGTACCCCTCCGCCACCATGCTGCCATGCCCTTCTGCTGGTGGTGCTGGTGGTGGGCAGTCTCGGGCCATCCAGTGTGCATGTAGGCAGCTGCCTATGGTATGGGTGGTGGGGTAGGGGTGCCTGGATGGACGCCCACACTTCCCCCCAGCACTGCCTGCCACTGTTCTGTGCCCTTAGGGGTGGCTTCTGGGTACTGTCCCCTGTGACACTGCGGGGGACACACTCATACCCATGTTGGACCCTCAACAGTTGCAGTCTGGCTCTACTGTTTATGCATTCCTATGGGCCAAACTGAGCATCACCCTAGTCCCCACTGTGGCCCAGCTGCACCACAGCATGTGCCGCCTGCAGCCCTCTGTATCCCCTTTTCCAGCATCTGACCAGTTTCCCATTCCGACATGCCCACCATGCTGTTGCGGAACATGTGCATGCCATGGGGAACCTGTTCAGTAACAAGGGGAAGCCCTGATCTGCGCTATTTCACTGTGGCATCATTCACCTTCTATGGTGACAGAACATACACCCTTCCACAGTTAATATCTTTTTCTGAGGCTTTCTCAGTGGTATTTTTGGCTGTTTCCCATTGATATCACTATTGGCTAGCTTGGTTATGTTATTTTCCTCGTTTCTTATGGTCATTTTCACTGCTTATTTGCCCTTTTGTTCCGTGCACATGTATCACACTTAATACGTTTTGCGGGTTTCCCTGCCTATGCTGTGCATTGCTGACGCTGAAATGGTTTCCCTCCCTTGCAAATGTGCATCTACCGGCAGGTTTTCAATCGCGGTAGGATTCAGTCCTTGAGTTCAGCGCGTTGGTGTGCCTGGAGCCTCTCCCTGCCCACACTCCACCCACTGACCCCTTCTCTCTGCCCTCTCTCCACCCTCTGCGGTGTTTTACCGCGCCGCGGAACTTTACGATCATTAAGTAACATTACTTAACGATCGTTAGCATTACATTACGCGCGTTATGTACCGTTACCGCAGTTTAGTAAACATGCCCCTTAGTTTTTAGAGTGCTTTTTATTTTAAATTAAATCAGTATAGTTTAGCATACAGGTAGAATAAATAGTCTTAGAGTACAAAGAAATTAACTTGTTTCTAGTGATCTTTACAAAAAGAAATTTCAGTTAGGAGGCAAAAGATCTGTGAAGTTGTCTTAAATAGGTGTTAAAGGAAAAATAACAGATCAAAGGGGCAATTTGAAAGCCCCCCTCTGTCAAACAAAGGGCTGTGTGAATCACAAGGGAATTGGTAAGACTTTATCTCAAAAGCATAGGTCAGGGCACTGTGTAGCAAGCAAGCTTTTATTAAGTCTTCTTTCCCTCCTACTCACACCGGCCCCTACCCACCCCAGGGATAATCTTAGCTTTATAGGCTCTTAAACCTATTAAAAGGATGGAGGTGCACATATTTGCTCTCAGGTATGGCTGGTTATTCTTATCAGGAATACTTTAATGTAAGGACCTGAGATTAATTAATCTTGAGGTGAGCACAGTCCATTAAATGTATTAGATATACTTGTATTAGTATAAGTATCCCCAGCAAACCTAAGTAAATAAACAACTTAAATACCTAAGCAAAACCTTAAAACTAAGATGCAGACAGCCGTCCAGCAGTGAGATGAGGGCTTTTCAGTCTTTTGCATTGAGTGTCACATGAATGATTTTCTCCCAGTTGGTGAGAGGTCTTACATGTGCACTAGGTGCAAGGAGCTCTTTGCTCTCAGGGAATAAGTCCAATCTCTAGAGGCTAGAGTAGCATACTTGGAAGAGATAAGGAAGACAGAGAGTTATATAGATGAAACCTACAGGGATGTAGTACTGAAGTCCCACCTCCAGTCTGGCAGCCTCCCTGTTGCTATGAAAGGAGAACATCACCCTGATGTGGCAGGAAGTGATCCTGTAGCTAGGTCCTGTCCACCAGGTGATATGAAACCCTCTCACACCAAGGAGGTTTCTCCAGGACCAAGTGTCCATGAGGGAAGGGTTAGGACAGCTGTTATAATTATAGAAAGATGGGTGGCTGGTGGACTTGAGGATTGCCTGGTAACAGGGCTGTCTGGTGAGAAGTAGCGGACCACATGCACCATCTAGACAAGGTTTGAGATAGTGCTGGGGAGAAGTCTGCTGTCTTGGTACATGTTGGTACCGATGGCATAGGAAAGTGTAGCAGTTTGGTTCTAGAGGCCAAATTTAGACTTTTAAGTAGGAAGTTGAAATCCAGAATGTCAAGGATAGCATTCTCAAAAATTCTTGACATTCCACGTGCAGGACCCAAAAGACAGGCAGAGCTCCAGAATCTCAATGCATAGATCAGACAATGATACAAGGAAGAGGGTTTTGGATTTCTTGGGAACTGGGCAACATTCTGGGGAAAGGGGGGATTTTCCAAAGGGATGGGCTCCACTTTAACCAGGATAGAAGCAGGTTGCTGGCATTAACCTTTAAAAATGAGATTGAACAGCTTTTAAGCTAGATAATAGGGGAAAGCCGACAGTTGCCCAAGAGTGTATGGTTCTGAAGGATGTATCCTTGAAAGATACTAGCAAAAGATTCAAGTTAGGTCATATCAACAGAAAGGTTGTAATAAAGACAAAAGTAACCCAAGTGCCCCATGGGATAAGAATCCCGGCTAACTCTGTGTGTTAGGTTCCGACCGGGTGCACAGAGGGCCAGGACATCCAGGACTGAATCGGTCTCAAAGTGAATATGGCTGTTATTATAGGGAACAGTTCTAGAAATGTGATGTCTCTTGTAGTCCCAAGGGTTTGCCATTCCATGGGCCAGGGTTCTGTGCACATGCACCTTTGAAGTAAATGCCAAAGCCTTTTCCTCCTGAGGCATCTGTGAAAAGCTCCAGCTCCTTGCTAGATACAAAGAGGTCTTGCCAGAAAGCCAGGACATTAAAGGACCACAGAAATATATCCCATACCCTAAGATTCTCCCTGATGGGATTACTGACTTTAATGTGATGGTGTCATTTTCTGATTCCCATAGTAGCCATGGTCAAACGATGCAGATAACTCTCCCCATAGGGATCCCCCTGGAAGCAAAACACAGCAAGCCTGAAATTTCTCCAGCATTGCTTTCTTTTGCTGTTCTTATCCTCTCTATGTCCTTCCTGAGTTTTTCTAGCTTATCTATTGGCAGCCTCGACACCTGGGCCTGTACATCCAATTCAATACCTAGGAATATCAGAGTAACCAAGGAACCCACTGTTTTTTTCTGTCACCAACGGGATACCTTGCCAAGCATGATGTCTTTATCTAAAGATCTCTCTCTTCTAATGAAGTATCCAAAGTATGAAAGTCAAAGTCTTGTTATCTGAGCTTCTAAAGAAAGCTTAGGTTTGATCTCCTCTAGTAGTGACTGGTTTGATCTTTGGGCAGTCCATGGGATACACAATATTCATCGCCAGCACCATAATTCAAAGGAATCAATTTTCTTCCTGTCTATCTTTTTCACTGTCCAACTTTGGCATTCATATGATGTTATTGAAAATACCATGGCTTGAACAAGTCAAATCTTTATATAGAAAGAGACATTTATGCTCTAAAATCTTGTCTAGGTCCTTCACAGCCATTCTGCCAAGAGCAATGTGTCATCAGTTTTCTTGCTATTTGTTGTTTCTTTATTTATAGTTGATCCAAGTAGGTTAAAGTTGTCCACTATTTCAATTTCTTCTCCATCAATGATGAACTTATTGATTTTGCCAAATGTCAGGATCTTTGTCTTATTTACATTTAGGTGCAGGCCCATTTTAAGACTATGGGGCTTGTTTACAAAGCAGCGTTAGTGGTTTCTGATCATTATCGGAGCCACGGCCCCATTGATTTCAATGGGGCTGCGGCTCCGATAACGATCGGAAACCGCTACCGCAGCTTTGTAAACAAGCCCCTATGTTCCTTGATCTTGAGAAGAAAATATTTTGGTTGTCTTCCTACAGTCCTGCTTCTTTGACAATTTGTTCTGCATGTAAATTAAACAGGTTGGGGAAAGTATGCAGCCTTGTAAACCTTTGCTGATTTTAAGCCATTCTATTTCTCCTTGTTACATTTGAACTATTGCTTTTTGATCAACATAAAGGTCATGCAAGAGAATGATCTGGTGTTCTGGCAAACCCATGCTTCTTAATGTCATCTCATGTTTTACACAGTCAAAAGCCTTGATAAAACACATATAGATATCCTTTGGTATTCTTTTGTCTTTTCAGGGATCCATCTCACATCCACGATGATGTCTCTCGTTCCTCACCCTTTCCTGAACCCTGCTTGCACTTCAGGCAGGTCTCGTTCCAGGTATGGTTGTAGTCTCTGCTGAATAATCTTCAGTAGAATCTTAGAAACATAGAAACAGGATGGCAGAGAAAGACCACATAGCCTATCTAGTCTGCCCTTCCATATTAACTACTACAATAGTCCCATCTTTTCCCTTAGAGATCATCTGGGTTTGTCCCATGCTTTTTTGAAATCATATACTGTCCTTATCTCTATCACCTCTACTGGGAAACTATTCCATGCATCTGCCACTCTTTGCATAAAGAAATATTTTGCATATTACTCCTGAGCTTATCCTTTTTCACCCTCATGCTATGTCCCCTCATAGCAGAGCTTGCTTTCAATTTAAAGAGGCTCTCATCCTATGCATTTATACCCTGGAGATATTTAAACATCTCCATCATATCTCCTCAATGCTGCCTTTCCTCTAAAGTATACATATTAAGATCCTTAAGTCTGTCCTTATAAGCTTTATAATGAAGACCACTAACCATTTTAGTAGCCACTCTCTGCACAGACTCCAACCTGTTTATATCCTTTTGAAGATGTGGTCTCCAGAACTGCACACAATACTCTAAATGAGGTCAAATCAAAGACCTATACAGAGGCACTATTACTTTTTTTTTCTGCTTTCCATTCCTCTCCCTATGCACCCAAGCATCCTTCTGGATTTCACGGTCACCTTTTCTATCTGTTTAGCGACTTTAAGATCGTCAGACACAATTATGCCCAGGTCACGCTCTTCTTTTGTGGACAGAAGTACCCCCCCCCCTACACTGTACTGCTCCTTTGGATTTTTGCTGCCCAAATGCATGACCCTGCATTTTTAAGCGTTATATCTCAGCTACCAAATTCTAGACCATTCTTCAAGCTTAGCTAGATCCCTCCTCATGTAATCTATTCCTTCCTGGGTGTCTACTCTATTGCATATTTTGGTATCATCTGCAAAGAGGCAAACCTTACCCGACAGCCCTTCCACAATATCACTAACAAATATATAAAAAAGAATTGGACCAAGGACAGATCCCGGCATCACACTACTGGTAACCTCCCTCTCCTCGGAGTGAGCTCTATTTACCTGTATCCTTTGTCGACTCCCACGCAACCAATTTCTAACCCAATCAGTAACTTTACGGTCCATCCCTAGAGTGCTCAGTTTGTTGATAAATTGCCTGTTTGGAACATTGTCAAAGGCTTTACTGAAATCCTAGTATGCCACATCTAGGGTTCTGCCTTGGTCCAACTCCCTGGTCACCCAGTCAAAGAAAGACCTGCCTCTGGTGAATCCATGCTGCCTCTGATCCTGTAGTCCATTGGACTCCAGAAACCTTACTGTTTTCTCTTTACTCTCTAATTTACTCACCACAGACGTTAGACTAACCAGCCTGTAGTTTTCAACCATATCCTTCCGCTTTTTTATAAAGGGATCACATGTGCCTCTCTCCGGTCTTCTGGCACCACTCCCAATTCCAAAGAGGCATTGAAAAGGTCAGTCAGCGGACCCAATAGAACATCCCCAGGTTCCTTTAGTATTCTTGGATGTATCTCATCTGGCCCCATCACTTTGTCTACTTATAGTTTAGCTAGTTCCTACTGAATACAATCTTCTAAAAATCATTCGAGATCTGGGTCACTTCTGTTCCTATTTGTGGATGTTTTCTGAGATACTGCTCCTGGCCCTTCATCTGTGAACACAGAACAGAAATATTTGTTAAGCAATTCTGCTTTATCCTCATCAGCTTCTACATATTCCTCCCCTTCACCCTTTTGTCTGACAATACCATTTTTTCCCTTCATTTTCTCACTAACATATCTGAAAAATGTCTTATGCCATCCCCCTCCCCCTCCCCATTTTATGCATTGGCTATTTCTTCTTCTTTTGCATCCCTGACTATTTTGCTAGCTTCTCTAAGTTTCTCCAGATATAGATGCCTGTCTTCTGCTCTCTGTGATCCCTTGTATTTCATGAAGACCTCCCTCTTCTTCTTCACTTTTTCAGCTACTTCTTTTGAGAACCATTGCCTTTTACCCTGAAAATATCCCCTTTGAGTTTTGCCCACTGTTTATCTACATCCCCCAGCTGTTCCCATCCCACTAATGCCTCCTTGAGGTATTGGCCCATCTTTGCAAAGTTAGTTTTCCCTGGCACGTGGGATCAGAGTGATTTTGTGATAATTTCCACTATCAGTTGGATCACGTTTCTTTAGTATTGGTATAAACACAGATCTTTTCCAGTTATTTGGCCATGATGTTGTCTTCCAAATTTCCCGGCAGAGCCTTTTAAGTACGGTAACAGCTGCCTCAGATTTCCGCAGTACTTCAATGGGAATGACATCAATGCCCAGTGCTTTGTTCTTTGATAAGACTTTCAACGATGCTTCAGCTTCTTCTTTCATCACCAATGGTTCCTTATCATAAGGTACAGGTTGAAATGGCTATTGGTTCCCCTATGCTAAGTTATGCCACTGCCCCAGCTGCCACTGATTCTGGCACTGGGTTCAGGGTTGTGGCTAAGCTTGGTGACAGCTGTCCTCAACAGGCCATGTGCTTTGCTGCACATGGCCTGCCACTTCTTATCCCCCAAAGGGATCCACCAAGCTGAGCCACCCCCTCAACTCCACATTCAGAATCAGTGGAGATCAGTGGTGTGGTTCAGCACAGGGGGAACGAGGTGTGGGATGGCACATGAGGGGAGCGGCACAACCGGGGCTTCTGCCTGGAGAGACAGAGACCCTATGGCTGGCCTTGATCTGTCCACAGGAGATTTTCCCAGAAGGATTGTAGTTTCTCTAGGTGGGTTTGAGCAAAGATTAAGTGTGCCTTTTTATGTTTTCCTTTGAGCAGTGGGGTCCCCCTTGTCCTGCACCCATGAAGTCCTTCTTTGTTTAGTGTGTGGTGCATGATGCAGTTTGAAACCACCACTCCAGATTGCTCCAGGTCAGCCTTAAGCTCCTTGGATGTTATACATGGTGTTTTTTTGAACAGTTCACACTAACCTTTGATGATTTATTGGATTAATTGTCCTCTTCCCATCACATCCTGGGAGGTTCTTTACAGTTCCATGAACAGAAAACTTCTTAAGAACACTGTGAACTGTAGACATAGGAATCCCAAGGTCTTTGGAGATGTCCTTGTACCCCTTTGAAGTTTGATGTTTGGTGATAATGGCTTTTCTGATGGTCTGAGGTAGCTCTCTTGTCTTCTGCATTGGGAAGATGGAACAGGGAGTGAATGTGGCCATTTTAAAAGTTAGAGCCATCTCTCATTGGTTGATTCAAGTCATGTGAATACTGAGAAATGATCACAGGTGCATTCAATTTTACTGCAATGGGAATTTGGTTCTTCTGTTCAAACTGACTTGAATTGTTTATTTGGATGCCAATAATCATGTCCTGGCTATGTCCCAGTGTTTACACTATTTCCTACTATTTCTTTTTTTAATTGGTCTTGTTGTATTTGATTCCTTAATGTATCAAATATGTGTGTATATAATTTCCAAAGCCATTTCGCTGGCCACTTTTTTAAAGAGATATTAAACAGTAAGGGGCTGAACTACAAGGGTGCCAATGTTGTTAAGCGCAACTGTACTTGTGTGAGTTATTTGTTTTACTTTTTTAACTATGATGCTGCAGTGCTACAGCTGTTGTTCTACCTTGTCTCTTTCTAAGCTTGAATGGCTGTATTGAACTGCAGCAGCATCTATTAGTCATTTCATTCTGATCATTTTCATCACCACAACAGTCTCCACCACTGCCAGTATAGATGGTGGTGAGCAGGAAGGATGTGGACTGTCAGTTGTCCACATCCTTAAGGTAAGCAGGGGTATAAATCTTCCACTCATTATGTGGTCATAATCATTTACAAAAACAATGGAAAATGAAGAAGTAGAATTTAGGCCAAAAATATATGAGTTTTAGACTATATCTTGACTTTACCAGCAATCTGCAATCATATAGTATTTCTTTATTCTTTACACAAGTTATCAACAAACGAAACATCTACAATGGGGTGAGAAGGCTGCTTTTTCTGAATTCGTGAAAAGAGAACGGTGAAAAATCTAGAGAGACTAGCAGGCCTTGCTGCAAATGGTTTTTTTATGAAAACAAATGAGCTCTATGAGAGGAATCTTCAAAGAAAAGGTAGACAGAGATTCCTGACACGTGCTATGTGATGGGAAAGTAGCAGTATGGTCTGCAGCAGTTCCTGAGGTAAAATCTTGAATACTGTTCATTTATAATGGTCTGCCAGAGGGAAACTGAACTTCAGTAAAATTTGCTCACAGAGTCGAGCTAAAAGACTGAAAGGTAGGACTTAGCGAATCAGGCCTTTAAAGAAAAATACTGAAACTGTTTAGTTGGTTTAAACCTACAAGCTGCAGAGAGGAAAGCAAATGACATTTGCCCTCTGTAAAAATCAAGCTGCTGGAGGCAACAGCAGTCAACTGAGACTGCAGAGATGTTTGAAACTGTTCAGCAAATGTGTGGGTTTGAACCTTAAAATGTTGCTGATAAAAAACAGATAGATGTAAGGCTGAAGGCTGTCACTGAATTCAATTACATGAAGTGGTATGACGTGAAACAGGATGACAAAGAGAAGCGATATTGAAAAATCAAAACAAAACGAGAGATTAGGAATTTGTCTAGGTCTGGCTGCAGTGATTAAGGAACAGAGGGCCCAATAGTCAAAGCAATCAATGTGTTTAGCGAGCTGCTAACTGCATTAATGGCAGTGGATTGGACCGCGGCAGTACCGCTAGCATCGAGGTGTTACAGGGTTGGAATCCGGGAATAACAAGGCAGCAGTGATATTGTACCCTTTGAAGTTTGATGTTTGGTGATAATGACTTTTCTGATGGTCTCAGGCAGCAATCCTGTCTTCACCATTGTGAAAATGGAACAGGGGGATATTGGGCAGTAAGGGATTGAACTGCAAGAGTGCTAATTATATTACCACAACTGTATACATGTCATCAGTGGAAGAGGTGAATATTTTTTAGCATGCTCTTTGTCTTATAAAAGTCTATATACAAATAAAAACAATTGGGGAACTATTCAAAGGAACATATAAATTTAGTGCTTGCCGCAAAAGTATAAGCCTCTATCCTGATTGCATCATGGTAGAGGTAGGGTAGAATGTCAAGCTATATAGACAGTGGTAATATTCAGCCATTACACATATAGTTGAGTAGTTTAATTTAAGCCATAAAGAAATCAGACGCAACATATACCTAGTAGCAGTAACCACTTTATTTGCATAGCAATCAGCACCACTACCTCTTTCGACAGTGGCACTGAATATATGTCTGTTTTTTAAAGTCGCAACCAATGTTTAAGAAAATACCATCATGGCTGCAACTGAATATTGAGCCAAATCTATTTTCTTTTATGTTTATGTTTATTACATTTGATATACCGCTCAAGCCAAAGCATCAGAGCGCTTTACAATATTACATAAAAGTTACAGAAAATATGAAAAGAACGCCATTAATTAGATAGGACAGAATAAGAGATACAGTGTTTTACTCAGCGCTTCCAAGTTACCCAGTTCTAGAAGGGAGACTTCTGGCGAATTCTGGTTCAGGACTGGACTAAAATCTCCCTCTTGGAACTGGGCAACTTGGCAGCTCTGTTTTATTCTCCGTTAATGTATTCCCTTCCTTTCAATAATATCTGTGCAAAACAGTTGACTACAGCCGACATATATGTTCCTTGTTTTTTATGCTATTTTAACCTTTCTTCCTCACTTCATCTACTAACGACCTTCTTTGGATGCTGAAGAACATGTTATAAATGATGAGGCCAATATTCAAAAGTACTTGTAGAGTCATCATTGGTACAGACCATACTGTATAACTGCTTTTTTAAAACAAATTTTGCATGAAACAGCCAAACTTATGAATTCTAATAAGGACTTCACAGATATATTTTGCTTATTTAGCTAACCAAGGACATATTATGGAGAGAACTGCTTCCCAAACTTTCATCCAGTATGACCCAGTTGAATTCGTATCATCATCTGAAATCATGTGACTTGTTAAAAACAAAGTAGCAGACCCACCTCCTCTCTCTCACTCACTTTCTTTTCTCCCAACTTATCAGCTTATTAGCATCAACAGCAGCAGTCAGCACAGGGCCCTTTGTGTCAGTATGTACATACAGATCGTAGTACTCTGCCTGGGTTTGCAGTCTAACAGGAAACCCACACAGGAAGAAGGGCAGAGCCTATGAATGTTTACTGGCTCACAGGCCCACTACTGGGCCTACGTCACAATGGAGGTCCAGAGGGAGGGGGAGCAGCTCTATATTTGTGTCCCATTCAGTAATGATGTGACCCCATTTAGGGTCCTTGCTATTCCCTCTGGTTGATAGAGAGCACTAAAAGACGTGGCATATGTAAACATTTAGATCGGGCTCCCAGCTAACTCAGATAAATATGCACCCATGTTGGAATTCAAAAGGCTTCTTTCAGTCAACTTCACAACCTTTATTAAGTTATTTGAAGGATTTCATATGGGATTAGAGGATTGTTTCAACCAGCCTGTTTTTTCTATGAGAGATTTTAAATCACATTTGAATAAAATAGGAATTACATCGTTAACCTACTATAACCTGAAACTCTGTCCACCTGTCTACCCCACTGTTAGGGACAAGACCCCTAAACTTCTGGGCACTCAGAGCTTTTTTAGATCAAGCATACTATGTCTGAGATCAGGACTCTGTGACTTATGCCAGATGGAGCTGAGAAGTTCTTGGCAACAGGAGTAAATTATCCAAATGCCCCTGTGATAGGCCCTCTTATAGTTGCAGAAATCACCAGAATACGACAAAAACAACTTGACAAGCATCTACTGGTTAACCATACTATAAAAGCCAGCATAGAATGTTATTTACAGTAAAACAAAATAGAAAGTTAAATATCAGATAGCAAAGGCCTGATTTTATAAAGGATGCATGGAAAGGTATGGACAATTTGCATACATAAGTACCTGTTTTCAAGACCATTAGATATGCTATACTAGTTCATATGAAAGATCCATCAAGCTCAGTATCCAGTTTCCAACAGTGGCCAATCCAGATCATAAGTATCTATCAGTTTCTCAAAAGGTGGACAGATTCCATACTGCTTATTCCAAGGGTAAAAATGCAATGTGTGCCTTCGAGTCAGTCCTGACTCCTGGTGACCCAAAAGCTCCGGGGTTTTCTTGGCAGTGTCACCGGAAGTAGATTTCCAGGCCTTTCTTCTGAGGCAATGGAGGGTTAAGTGACTTGCCCAAGGCCACAAGGAGTGCTAGTGGGAATTGAACCCTGGTCCAAGCCAGTGCTCTAACCACTAGGCTACTCCTCCACTCCTATTCCAAGGGTAAGCAGTGGATTTCGCAGTCCACTTTGATAATGGTTTATGGACTTTTCTTCCAGAAACTTGTCCAAACCTCTTTTAAACCCAACTACACTAATAGGTGTTACTACATCTTCTGGTATAGGCATTGGAAAGGGGTGAGCCACTGGCACTGGCCCTGGCCCTCTGCCAAACAGGAGGGGAATACCACAAGTGCCGTCCGGCAGGCAGCAGGCTGCCCACGGGGATCCCATCTCCCATGGACAGAAGAGCATCATGATTGTGGCAAAGACCCTTTCTGTCTGCCCATGAGATATCAAATCCCCGTGGGCAGAACAGAAGGTGAAAGACACATTTGTGTCCTCATGCAGGTTGTCTGGCGATGGGCATAGGGGGGACCTAGGGCAGAATAAGGGCAGAACTCGGGGCAGATTTAGGGCGGATCATGGGGTTCCCTCAAAGAAATAGGCATTCCATTGCCCCTGTTTTCCTGTAAGGAATTCCATACATCATTTTTTTTTTTTTTTTTGCCAATTGGGTTGGAGAGAGGGTTCTTCAGCTACCACTGAGCTGTTGCTCCTCCTTTTGGGAGGGCCTGTGCTCCCAATGACCCCAAGTCTCTTGCAATGACTAGATGCCCATATCTGTTTGTTCATAAGTAAATTCTTATGCATATGGAAGGACAAACAGATGGACAAAGTCTCATAAACAGTCATCTCTGTTGCAGAAAAATGGAACATCTATCAACTAACCAGCCTTACAATTTTGTAATGTCTTTGTTGCACATGCAGTGCATGTGCAATTGAGTTCAAAACTATGGGATATGATTACTAAAGTGTGCTAGGGTTTTGCAGGCATTGCATGTATAGGGTGGATATCAATGTGCTATACGTGCAAAGGTCATGCACTACCTGTTGGGGACAGATGCAGGATAACCCCAGACGATACCACACTGATTCAGACCCTAACATACACTGACAGTAAAGCGGATGCACTTAACGCCACTCACTGAGATGGCTTTAACTGCACCTGTGCTAACTGCAACACTGAAGGCGAACACATGGTGTCAGCTCCCAAGCTAACTGCAATGTGCAGACACACACAAGCTCTGCCGCTGTCCTGCCCATTTCCTTCTCCGTCCATATAGCATGCATGCTGTTATCACAGACCATTAGTACACGCTTAAGCACAAGTTAACAGCTAGCGCAGCTTAGTAAGCATACCCCTTTGACCCTCTTCTTTCTATATCCACCAACCACTTGTCATCTTGCTATCCTCTGAAACTTCATCCCCCCAAAAATCATTGACTTCTATGAGAATCTTCATCAGAATGCTGACCCAACAATATGGCTCTTGAAATTTCAGGATTTGAGAAGGGACAAATGGTTTAAAAGCTAATTGCAAAAATTGAGATGCCATCACTCAGAGTCTTATAGACCCACATCAGCAGTTTAACTTTACCCGCCACGACACTGGCAACCAGTGCAGTGCTTGCAATTGAGAAGAAATATAACACAGGCAGTCCCTTCAAGATGGCATTTCTGATGTATGTCATTGACAGCATCAGTGATTGCAGCACTATACAAAAGTCTGCAATCTCAATAAAATGTTTCACTTTCCTTAACACCCCAAGTTCCAAAATGCTACTTGTATCATAGAATTGACCTGAGGGTGCAATTTCAGTCTAGCTTCCATCATCATTCCAAAATTATGAATCACACTTGCAAATTCAATGTCTTTGCCTATTAATTTTAACTCTGAAAAGGCATCAGGCACACCATCTTGGTTTAACCATATGAATTCAGTTTTTGCCAAGTTCAATGCCTAAAACGTCAGATTCATCCAGCACTGAAGTCATACAGACCTGATAGGATAAATAAACCTTTTTACATGCTTTTATGGTGGCACGAGCAATTTGTTTAAGGTCCTGTATATGTATGTTGGGGTCGAACACAAACAGCCAAAAACAAAAATAGAAAATCTCTAATTAGGGGAAGCCTAGAAAATTCCCAACAGCACTTAATTGTCAGATATAATTAACACACTCTCTAATGCTTCATCATAGCTTTTATCCATCTGGAAACATGTATATCATCTGCATGTATCAAGTAGTGGACCTCAACTCCTGAAATACTTCTCCTCCTGCAATGCAATGTGTGCCTTTGAGTCAGTCCTGACTCCTGGTGACCCAGAAGCTCCTGGGCTTTCTTGGCAGTGTCACTGGAAGTAGATTGCCAGGCCTTTCTTCCGATGCAATGGAGGGTTAAGTGACTTGCCCAAGGCCACAAGGAGTGCTAGTGGGAATTGAATCCTGGTTGCTTGGTTACCAAGCCAGTGCTCTAACCACTAGGCTACTCCTCCACTTCTCCTCCTAGCCAGAGATATATGCTAAAAATACAGTGAGGACAGAGCTGATCCTTGCTGTAGAGCTTCATTAAAAGTTTCCAACTAGAGGTGTCCATACCCAGTCTCACCTGTTGAGTTTTACCCTGAAATAAATGACTGGAACTATGAAACAAAGGACCCATCCCCGATTGCCCCTAACCATATCAACAAGATCTCATGGTTGACAGTGTTGAATGCAAATGAAATGTCTAGTGGGACTAAGACAAAGGACTGTCCCTTATCAAAGTCTTTCTGGATCATGCACAATACAAATATTAATATTACCTCAACACTGCGTCTATTTCTAAAATCACACTGCCAAGAATCCAACCCATTTACATCCTCTAAAATACAGTAATTGTAAGTGATGTAAAGCTAACACTTTTCTCAAAAAGGGGAGATGAAGACTGGGGCGGAGCCTGATGTCCAGCGGGTAGGACGCTTTGCGTTGAAGCTCCCGAGAGGCCTACTCAGAATCCTGACTTAATACCTATATAAATTTACTATTTTGCTCCGAGCTGACCGGGGCACCTCGGGGGGGATGGCGGCCCACAAACCAGCGCGCTTGGACTTCGGGTCTCCTTCTTCTTCTCATGGAAAACGCTCCAAAACGGAGGTATCCTCCCCGCAGAAGATGGTTCCATTTCGTGAAAACCCCGCAATGCACCTGGAGATTTTGGAGGAAATACGCGGCGTGAAGGAATTGGTGCAGTCTAATGGAGAAGCGCTTCGAGCCATGCGAGAAGACTTTGGAGTGCTTCAAGACCGACTTGAAGGTCTTTCATTACGGCAGGACAATATGGCGGGGGTCCTCGACTCGCACGAGGTGCGCTTGGGCAAACTGGACGAGGCTGAGCGCCAGATACAGAATCTTCAAAAGGAGTCGGAAGATAGCAATAATCGCGCCCGTCGCAACAATGTGAGGCTCCTGGGAATGCCGGAGGGAGTGGAAGCAGGAGATATAAGAGAATTCTTGCTCAAAACTCTTCCCTCCTTGCTGAAGATTACTTTTCACAGAGAACTGGAAATCGATCGAGCACACCGTGTTCCTGCCCGCATGGCGCTCAACCGCACGACCCCCCGGCCTATTATCTTTAGCTTGCTACGATATCAACAAGTGGAACAAATTTTACATGCTGCCCGAGCGAATCATCATTTGGAATATGAAGGTCGTAAGGTCTCCTTCTTTCCTGATTTGGCAAAGCCTACCGTTGACCGTCGTAAGAAACTCCTTGCTCTTCGCCCTCGACTTCAACAGCTACAGGCTCGCTTTGGCCTGTTGTATCCAGCGAAGCTCCGAGTGACTCTCCATAACCAGACCAGGACGTTCGAGGATCCTGATCTATTATCAACATTTTTGGACTCCAAAGAAGCAGAACAGATGCGCTAATCCCAAATTTTGGACTCTTATCTGCCGGCTCTGTCCGCCATTTTGAAGGGCCCGATGCGGCGGTCATAGCCCAGCACAGAAATAGCCTGGACTTTCTTTCTTTCTCTGTATGACTTTTGTCTTTGGTCTCCTATCCCTTCATGATGTGTGCCTCGGTCGGATTCGGAGCACGCACAGTCCTACAGGTTATATGTTTTTTCAATTTCGGCCTTCTCTGGGGTTTCTCCCCGCAGACACATGGTCGCCAGTAATTTTGGGGTTTTGCTTCTCCTCTACCGTACTGCGGTTATCTTTGTTAATGTGGGGCGCTTCATTGTATTATATTAGCTTATTTTCCTATGTCATGTGTACAGCCAGATACAGTCAGTTTGAGGGACACAGTGAAATTATGTGTGCTATCATGCTCAGAATTTTAACTTTTCTGAATGGCCTCATGTAAAATCTTATTATTCATCATACAAGGCATTGCTGGTCCACTCAGCAGAAAGAAAATCCTTAGCTATCTTAGCCACGAGCACGTTGATTAGGTGTTTCTTCAGGAAACGCATTACACTCTGCTGAAACACTGAAACTCAATGCTAGGCCTCACATGGTAGCTGCCTACTCTCCCACCGTTTCCAAATGATACGGGATAGTCATTCTGGTCAAGAAGGTTTGCACGCTACTGTACCTGATATTAGCGCTGACATGGAGGGTAGATGGGCCCGTGTACACCTTGAGGTTGGAGATAGTGAATTCACGTGTATTTGCACTATGTCCCGAATGTGGACAACCCTGTTCACTATGCAAGTTTTGCGCAGTTGGCCTCGGCCTCCGCTAATGCTCCATTAATACTTGGTGGCGATTTTATTCAAGTGCTCCCTCAATCTTTTCTTCTCAAACAAGATGCTTGTTGGTTGGAAGCTCCAGTACCGAGCAGACCTGTGTGACTAGATATAGTAGCGGGCCTTTGCTCATCGATTCCTCTTACCTTACTCCCTGGTATGACTCTCCCATTAGACTCCCACTATCCACCAATGTTTTTCGACACTTTAGGTGCCTTTAATATTCCTATGCAACCTTTCGACTCCCGACTCTGGTCAGTGTAACTTCAGCATTGCATTCGGAGCACTAGAGTACTCCCGCCATCGGCACTCTCTGCATAAGGTTGATTGGAAACTTCCGATCTCTCGGTAGTTTACCGGGTGTAGCATCCAATTTTACTAAACCTTATGTAATGCTATCACTAGAGATACCTCTATAGCGCAGAAAGTATGGGAGAGAGAATTGCATGTGACTTTAACCTCGGAGCAATGAGCCTTATCTGGAGCAGAGGGACACGGGTTTCCGACCCGCCTCACTCACTCAGACCCTCTTCTTTCTAGCCCACCGGTGTTTTTACACTCCTCACAGTTTAGACATATGGAACACTACTCAGGGTAATGGTTGCTGGACACGTCCTGTGGCCATTGGTTTATTACTTCATTTCATGTTATGCATGAATATCCCGCACTACAGTATAACTGGCGTCGGGTCTGGGGTCGTATTTAGTCTATATTGCACTCTCAGGAGTCCCTTTCTCGGAGGATAGTGGGACTTCGCCCAGTTGCGGGGATCCCCTCTCTCCCAAGAAATGGCTTATCTCCTTTTGAACTTTATGCTTGGCATTGCTGTTTCCCTCATTGAGTAATACTGGGAAATTAGTTCCCATCTGAGCCTCAATGAATGGTGGAATCATGCCTGTCTCTACAGTAAATATGAACAAATACCTCGTCTGTGTGCTTCCTCCGTTCAGACTCCTTCTTATTGGTCTTAATGGAAGATGTTCAATGAATATGTACATTTTGCTAAATGCTCTCATCTGACTGTCTAACTTTGTATACATCTCTGTCTCATGATTATGCTGTATTGTGGATATTTTTTGATTGTTTGATGTATAATCACTGTTAACTGGAAGCGCTCACATGCTGATACAAACGGGTAGAGAAGAAGCACCGGGGTGGGGGGTAATGGGTTTACTTTTCCTTATTGTATACTTGTTTTGTCTCTTTTGGTGTGTTGTTTCTTTGTTTGTTGCAAAATGAAAATAAAAGTTTCAAAAAAAAAAAAAAAGGGGAGATGAAATGCTGAATGGTAGTTACTGGTCAGTTTTGTGTCCAATGATGGCTTTAACAATGGCATAATCACTGTTTTTTTCAGACATGTGACTCTGAAAGATGTCTTAACTATCTTGGCAAACACCTCACTCACAGTGTACTTAATATCGTCCCACACTTTATTAGAGCAGGCTTTCTTCTTAGTCAAAAATTTGACCACTTCTTCTCCTAAAACCTTATAGAATTCCTACCACCTTAATTCAACCATAATCTCATGTTCGAGATCATTAGAGATAGGTACAAAAGACTGTAGAATCATTGCCACTTTTGTCTCACAAAAATCTTGAATTACCTGACGGCTTATATCTTCCTCCATCATACATCTGTGCCCAAAGGCAGACTGTGATAAATAGTTCCTGAAGTTGATTAGATGTATCACATATTTTTCCAATATAAAAACACTTTTGAGCATTATCAGCTAGCAGTTGGTAGGCTTCCAAACAGTCTTTATACATACTCTTTGACACCATTAATGGGGCCTTTCTCCATTCTCTGTCTGCACACCTTAGCCAAATCTCAGCCAATTCCAGGTCTACCAAGAACCATAGTAAACAACTATTGCATGCCTCTGCTTCAACTCTCATCTTGGGCAACAATCTAAAATCTCTATGGCAACACTGTGCCACCTATCCACTAAACTGGATAGATCTAGTCACAAACTCTTGCAATGGAACATGCACCAACCTTTATGTATCGCTCATCAGTACCCTTCACCGAGATCCTAACAATTCTATTCCTTCTAAATTGTAATTTGATTTCAAGGGGCATTTATCTCTCCGACCTCATACTATTCCTCTGGGACAAAAATAACATCTAATATGTAACCCTTCTTATGTGTCACAGCCTGGAAACTTTGTCTAAACCCATTGCCCTCATAGCTCCAAAAGCTCACAGCTGCAGTTCCTGGCAAAGCAGAATCCACGTGTACACTAAAATCATTCAGGAACACAGCTTTAGTCAAATCCTCCTGCAAGGAGGTAATGGTATCAAGTTATGATGCAAGATCTAATTAGGTGTGTGCAGCCCTAAAGGTTTCATATCATTTATGGGCTTTTTGTTGTTGTTGTTTTAATCTTATTGCTCTATAACTTGTAAATAGTGTTTTGCGAGCGTATAGTATTATGCAATAGCACACACTATCCATGCATGTGTGAATTGCGCATGCTATTGCATAATAGCGTGCAGAGCTGCCCTATTGATGCGAACCAGGATATGTGATGACATCATCATGTCCTGTTCTGCCAGGATCATGGCTTTTGTTTCAAATTAAAGTATGTCCTTACTAACTATGGGATAGATTCTGCCCAGCGTTTAGTGTGGATGTATGTCCGGTTTGGACATACATCCCTGCTAAAAGCTGGCTCCCGATGCCAAATTCAGAGCTCCCTGCTTGTATAGAGGAGATGTGCAGGGAGCTCTGGACAAGGGCAGGAGGGGGTGGGCTGGAGGAGGAATGAGG
The DNA here is from genome assembly GCA_033557465.1 of Ichthyophis bannanicus. NCBI lineage: Eukaryota > Metazoa > Chordata > Amphibia > Gymnophiona > Ichthyophiidae > Ichthyophis > Ichthyophis bannanicus. Next base: position 737,857,856 of record CM066036.1, read on the forward strand.
GCGGGTCAGAGCTGTGATGCTGACCCCAGACATAAAGGGCCAATTCCAGTCATGGCCCTGTACGTTTGGGGCTGCTGATCCAGATTGGGGACTTATTCCACCTCAGAGGTGGAATAAGTCCCCCCCCCTCCCCAGAGATGGGGGTTCACCACCTGTGGGCTGCTGAAAGCAGGGGGGTTGCAGCAGTCGTATCCTACTGCCCGATCCTGGCCATGGCAGGCATGATCGGGGGGTCAGATGGCAGGGAAATGTGCACTTGAGAAGATTGCTGTCAATCGGGACTCCTGCATAACATCGCAGTTCCATGGCAGCGGGATACTATGGTACCAGGCTCCATGCAGGAGCCTTGGGGCATGTATATGGGAAGTGGACGGGACATACAGTGCACCTGAATCGGGGCACATCCTGCCCATCTAGGCCTGTTGCACCCGATTCTGCTCCTGTGGGTGCAGAACCTGGTACAAAACCGGCCCATCCAGATTTTGGCCTTCTGGATGGGCCGGACATAGCCCGATGGGAATTAGTCTCCACGTGCATGTTGGTGGGAAATATACAAACCACAAACTCACATACTCAGAGTCAGTACCAAGATCTTCATAGTGTTCTCTGAAAAAGTGTTTGTCCTAATAAAAAATAGCATACTCTCATGAATTACTAATTTCCCAGTTCCTTATTTTCCCACCTGAGACATACACATTTATGCATAACCTGCCGGGCATAACTGAAACAGTATAAGCAGATCAGTATGTAATAGCCATGACTCATTAGAAAGCATTCATGGCTAATTCCTCAATCAAGTAAGTAATCACTACAACATTGTGGAGTAGTATCCTAGCCTTATTCAAAGAAATTTGTAACTTTGAAAACTATCCTGTGCTTATTTCTCCTTCGCTACTTGTGGATATACAGTTGTGGTCAACATTATTGGCACCCTTATAGTTCAACCACTTAATATCCAATATCTCCTAAAAAATATAGCCAGTGGAATGGCTTTGGACTATACAGTATATGCACACATATTTGACACATAAAAGAATCAAACACAACTAGACCAAATCAAAAAGGAAATAGTATGAAATAGTTTAAAAACTGGGATATTATCAGGACATGATTATTGGCACCCTTATGAACAGTTCAAATCAGTTTGAACAAAATAATCACATTCCCATTTCAATAAAATTAGACACACCTGTGATCAACTGTCAGTACTCACATGACTTGAATCAACCAATGAATGATGGTTCTAATGTTCAAAATGGCCACATTCACTCCCTGTTCCATTTTCACAATGGTGAAGACAAGAGAGCTGCCTGAGACTGTCAGAAAAGCTATTATCATCAAACATCAAAAGGGTACAAGGCCATCTCTAAAGACCTTGGGATTCCTGTATCTACAGCTGCAATGTTATTAAGATGTTTTCTGCTCATGGAACTATAAAGAACCTCCCAAGAAGTGTTGGGAAGAGGAAAATTAATTAAAGTCTTCTTCAAAGGATAGTGCTAACTGTTGGAAAAATACCACATACAGTATCCAAAGAGCTTAAGGCTGACCTGGAACAATCTAGAGTGGTGGTTTCAACCCGCACCATACACTGAACACTAAACCAAACAGGACTTCTTAGACAAAGGCCAAGGAAGACCTCACTGCTCAGAAAGACTTAAAAAGGCACACCTCGGGGGGGCGGAGCCTGATGTCCAGCGGGTAGGACGCTTTGCGTTGAAGCTCCCGAGAGGCCTACTTAGAATCCTGACTTAATACCTATACAAATTTACTATTTCGCTCCGAGCTGACCGGGGTACCTCGGGGGGGATGGCGGCCCATAAACCAGCGCGCTTGGACTTCGGGTCTCCTTCTTCTTCTCACGGAAAACGCTCCAAAACAGAGGTGTCCTCCCCACAGAAGATGGTTCCATTTCGTGAAAACCCCGAAATGCACCTGGAGATTTTGGAGGAAATCCGCGGCGTGAAGGAATTGGTGCAGTCCAATGGAGAAGCGCTTCGAGCCATGCGAGAAGACTTTGGAGTGCTCCAGGACCGACTTGAAAGTCTTTCATTACGGCAGGACAACATGGCGGGGGTCCTCGACTCGCACGAGGTGCGCTTGGGCAAACTGGACAAGGCTGAGCGCCAGATACAGAATCTTCAAAAGGAGTTAGAAGATAGCAATAATCGAGCCCGTCGTAACAATGTGAGGCTCCTCGGTATACCGGAGGGGGTGGAAGCAGGAGATATAAGAGAATTCTTGCTCAAAACTCTTCCCTCCTTGCTGAAGATCACTTTTCACAGAGAACTGGAAATCGATCGAGCACACCGTGTTCCTGCCCACATGGCGCTCAACAGCACGACCCCCCGGCCTATTATTTTTAGCTTGTTACGATATCAACAAGTGGAACAAATTTTACATGCTGCCCGAGCGAATCATCATTTGGAATTTGAAGGCCGTAAGGTCTCCTTCTTTCCTGATTTGGCAAAGCCTACCGTTGACCGTCGGAAGAAACTCCTTGCTTTTCGCCCTCGACTTCAACAGCTACAGGCTCGCTTCGGCCTGTTGTATCCAGCGAAGCTTCGAGTGACTCTCCACAACCAAACCAGGACGTTCGAAGATCCTGATCTACTATCAACATTTTTAGACTCCAAAGAAGCAGAGCAGATGCGCTAATCCCAAATCTTGGACTCTTATCTGCCGGCTCTATCCGCCATTTTGAAGGGCCCGCTGCGGCGGTCATAGCCAAGCACAGAAATAGCCTGGACTTTCTTTCTTTCTCTATATGACTTTTGTTTTTTGGTCTCCTATCCCTTCATGATGTGTGCCTCGGTCGGATTCGGAGCACGCACAGTCCTACAGGTTATGTGTTTTTTCAATTTCGGCCTTCTCTGGGGTTTCTCCCCGCAGACACATGGTCGCCAGTAATTTTGGGGTTTTGCTTCTCCTCTACTGTACTGCGGTTTTCTTTGTTAATGTGGGGCGCTTCATTGTATTATATTAGCTTATTTTTCCTATGTCATGTGTACAGCCAGATACAGTCAGTTTGAGGGACATAGTGCAATTATGTGTGCTATCATGCTCAGAATTTTTAACTTTTCTGAATGGCCTTATGTAAAATCTTATCATTCACCGTCAAAGGCATTAATGGTCCACTCAAAGGAAAGAAAATCCTCAGCTATCATAGCCATGAGCATGTTGATTTAGTGTTTCTTCAGGAAACGTATTTAAACTCTGCTGAAACACTGAAACTCAATGCTAAGCCTCACATGGTAGCTGCCTATTCTCCCACCGTTTCCAAATGGTACGGGATAGCCATTCTGGTTAAGAAGTCTTTGCACGTTACTGTACCTGATATTAGCGCTGACAAGGAGGGTAGATGGGCCCGTGTGCACCTTGAGGTTAGAGATAGTGAATTCACGTGTATTTGCATTATGCCCCGAACGTGGACAACCCTGCTTACTATGCAAGTGTTGCGCAGTTGGCCTTGGCCTCTGCCAACGCTCCATTAATACTTGGTGGCGATTTTACTCAAGGGTTCCCTTAATCTTTTCTTCTCAAACAAGGTGCTCGTTGGTTGGAAGATCCAGTACCGAGTAGACCTGTGTGGCTAGATATAGAAGCGGGCCTTTACAAACCGATTCCTCTTATCTTTCTCCCTGGTATGGCTCTCCCATCAGACTCCCACTATCCACTAATGCTTTTAGGCACTTTGGGTGCCTTCATACTCTTATGCAATCTTTAGACTCCCGACTCTGGTCAGTGCGACTTCAGCATCGCCTTCGGAGCACTGGAGTACTCCCGCCATCGGCATTCTCTACATAAGGTTGATTGGAGACTCTCCGATCTCTCGGTGGTTCACCGGGTGTAGCATCCAATTTTACTAGACCTTATGTAATGCTATAGCTAAAGATACCCCTATAGCGCAGAAAGTATGGGAGAGAGAATTGCATGTGACTTTGACCTCGGAGCAATGGAGCCTTATCTGGAGTAGAGGGACACGGGTTTCCGATCCGCCTCACTCACTCCGACCCTCTTCTTTCTAGCCCACCGGTGTTTTTACATTTCTCACAGATTAGACAAACGGAACACTACTCAGGGCAATGGTTGCTGGACACGTCCTGCGGCCATTGGTTCATTGTCTCATGTTATGCATGAATATCCCGCACCACAGTATTACTGGCGTCGGGTCTGGGGTCGTATTTAGTCTATCTCGCACTCTCAGGAGCCCCTTTCTTGGAGGATAGTGGGATTTCGCCCTGTTGCGGGGATCCCCTCTCTCCCAAAAATGGCTTATCTCCTTTCGAACTTTATGCTTGGCATTGCTATTTCCCTAATTAAGTATACTGGAAAATTAGCTCCCATCTGAGCCCCAATGAATGGTGGAATCATGCCTGTCTTTACAGTAAATATGAACAAATACCTCGTCTGTTCGCTTCCTCTGTTCAGACTCCTTCTCATTGGTCTCAATGGAAGATGCTCACTGACTATGTACATTTTGCTAAATGCTCTCATCTGACTGTCTAACTTTGTATATATCTCTGTCCCATGATCATGCTGTATTGTAGATACTCTTTTGATCGTTTGATGTATAATTACTGTTAATTGGAAGCGCTCACACGCTGATGTAATCGGGTAGAGAAGAAGCATCGGGGTGGGGGGTAATGGGTTTACTTTTCCTTATTGTATACTTGTTTTGTCTCTTTTGGTGTGTTGTTTCTTTTGTTTGTTGCAAAATGAAAATAAAAGTTTAAAAAAAAAAAAAAAAAAGGCACACCTCAACTTTACCCAAACTCACCTTGAGAAACCACAATCCTTCTGGGAAAATGTTCTGTGGATAGATGAAACAAAACTTGAGTTCTTTAGCAATGCAGAACAGCGAATATATTTTCAAGTGAAGAAATAAAGCTTATAAGGAAAAAAAAACACCCTTCCTACATTTAAATATGATGTAGGTTCCATAATGTTGTGGGGTTATTTTGCTACCTCAGGAACTGAAGGACTGGAATTTATTAAAGGAATCACGAAGTCAAATGACTACCATGGTATTTTGGAGTGAAATGTGCTACCTAGTGTAATGATTATTTGGCGTACACATACCTGGTATCTTTGGACGTGCAAGCACTCTACACGAATATTGATCAACGTGCAGTGCTTCAATGTCTGACTGAATACCCGCTTGATCTTCCAACAAGGATTCCTCGGTCTTTCTTACTAGCCATGTTAGATTTGGTTTTGAATGGTAATTATTTTCTGCACGATTGTCTCTTCTATCGGCAGATATTTGGTATTGCAATGGGGGCCACGGTGGCCCCCTCGATAGCAACCATTTACATGGCTGAGTTTGAGGATAAATATATTTATACTTCTCCTTTGTTTCAATATGTTATGTTCTGGCGCCGCTTTCTGGATGATGTATTTTTTCTTTGGTCTGGATCTCAGATGGAACTGGAGTCATTTGTGAGTTCCCTGAATGAGCATTCCCCTCATATCCAGTTTACTGCTATGTTTGATAGGCGATCCATTCAGTTTTTGGATCTCACTATCTTTGTCACCAGAAGGAATTACTACGACGCTTTTTCGAAAGCCAGTTCAACGAAATACATTGTTGAAGTTTTCTAGCTTTCACCCCATGCCACTAAAGTGGGGTCTTCCATTCGGTCAATTTTTGAGGCTTCGCCGTAACTGCTCATCGCTGGAAGATTTTTACAAGCATGCTGTTGATTTACAGCACCGGTTGCTGGCCAGGGGGTACCCTCTTTCTCTAATAAAAAAAGCATATAAGCGGGCTTGGTTTTTACATCGAGAGTGGCTGTTTTTTCCCCGCTCTTCACCTGATGATTCGGAGGAGGAGGCCTTCACCGGTATTTTTCCATATTTAATGGGAGTTCCTAAAGTGATAACTATTATACGCCGATATTGGCCGGTATTATCTGTTCACCCCTTTTTCTCAGGTAAACGATTGAGGGTAGCCTATTCACGGGCACCGAATCTCCGAGATCGAATAGTTAAGTCCTCCTGGCCTTCTGATCGTCCTCTTACTTCCCATGAGAATCCGGGTCATTTTACATGTGGTTCTTGTAACTATTGCAATATGGCGATAACAGGATCAATTTGGCAGAATACTTTCACTTCTACCATCTATAGCTCCCATTGGCATACTACTTGTGATTCATCCTTTGTTGTCTATCTGATTATATGCCCTTGTGGGTTATTTTATGTTGGCCGTACCACTCGCCAAGTCAAAATTCGCCTGGGGGAGCACGCTTCCCGTTTGAGAATGAAAACAGTTTCGGCACCTATGGTGACTCATTGCCTTCAGGAAAACCATTTATTTCATCAACTACAATGGCGGGTTTTAGATCACATCCCTGAGGATCCCCGAGGGGGTGATCGGACTGATAGATTACAACGCATCGAGCAGCGATGGATATTTCAACTGGATACTGTTTCACCTCGTGGACTTAATGCCTCTGTGGAATGGCAGACAGTATTGTGAAATGTTAAGGGTTAATATTGACAGTAATGGGACTCCCTTGCAGTGGGTTTTCCCTTTCCTCATTATGCTTGCTACGTTTAGAAGATTGATTGGTTGTTTGATCTCCACGTGTATATTGACGTCACACGCCATCGATAAAAAGCCTAACCGTTGGGTTTTAACTAAAAGCCTACTCTTTGGGATTCAATAAACTTCACCTGATGCAGGGCCACAGTTGGTCTGGATGGCCCAAAACGTGGCACGTTGTGTCTTAGGAATTCTCTGCTGGCTGAGTTAAAGAAAAACCAAAAAACAAGATAAGTTTCTTCAAGCATTTTAAATTATTAAAAAGGACTGACCACGGCGAGGGGTAGGTTACCTTCCTGCTCTCTCTTACCTGGTTATTCCGACAAAAAGAAAGTGCTAAAAAAATATATAATTTTTGATTTTGTGACTAGTTTATACGGCAGGTTATGTGAGCTGCGTTCCCATTTATTCTCTCTATGATCTGCCATTTCTGTCCCTCCAATGCAGGAAGTCTTTGTCACATATTTATTTTATTTATTTATTTATTTATTTAATGGTATTTCTATCCCGCCTTTACCTTTAATCAAGGCGGTTACACAGCAAAACAATCAATTGAATTGTATTTGGGTTCAAGGTGTGCATATAATGTACAGTGATGTGTGTGTGTGGGGGGGTGTGTTGATTAGTGTGCGCTATTTACATCATGAGCTTTATACAGTGAGTGAGCAAAGAGTGTGCGGGTAAGTTGTTAATCCATGGTTGGCGGTCTCAATATGTGTTCAGGCCGTAGTGCTCCAGGAATAGCAGAGTCTTTAGCTGTTTCCTAAAGTCCTTGGTGTCTTCCATGGCTCGCAGTTCATCCGGGAGTGCATTCCACATTCCAGGTGCTGCCATTGACAGCACTCTTCGTGCGGTGGACTTGCATGCCTTTGTGTAGTCTTTTGGCGTGTTGATTGTATCTGCTGTGGCTCTTCTTCTGGGTCTTGTACTGGCGTCAGGTTGTATGAGGGGTATGAGGCTGAGTGCAGAGTTCCTGTGTTTGATCCTGAATATGTTTAGGATTGTCTTGTATCTGATACGTCAGCTGATTGGGAGCCAGTGCAGTTCTTTTAGTATGGGGGTGATGTGGTCTTGTTTGGATGCACTGGCTATTATTCATGCTGCCGTGTTTTGGGCCATTTGTAGTGGTCTGAGCGATTGTTTTGACATGCCTGTATAGATCGGGTTGCAGAAATCAAGTATGGGGGTTATTAGAGCTTGGCAGACTGTGCGGAAGTGTTCGTGTGTGAAGCGGGTGGAAGGGCAGGTCATAGAGAAAAGGAATGACAGTGTAGCTCCGGAGAGTTCAGGTAGGCGCTATGTTGCCATTTAAATGACATAGCACCACTGTACGTTCCGGAAACTAGTGACAGCAGCGGCACTGGACACCCTGGAAATGTTAATGGTTCTAGATGGTTGCCTAGTTTGCCTGTTGGGTTGTACCAATCCTGTCTTCCCCTACTCTGCCCTCCCATACCTATGTGTCTATTAAATAAAAGTAGGTAAATATATTTCTGTCCTCTTACCTTTTATGCACCTACAGTATATCCCAATGCAATTCTATAACAGCGATTTTCCATATACAAAATATGTTTTTTTAATTTGAAAATGCTTTATAAAATTATGGCCTGAATCCTCTCAGGAATAATGCAATAGGCATTCTTGTAACTTTACACTACTCTGTCTTCATTTATTTAGTTTGCTTCAAAACGTTGTGGTTAAATAGGGAAGAATGCTGGGTGTGAACTAAGAGGGGGACCACGTATGCTCAACTATCTAAAATGGTACCATAAAACAAGTCTTCAGATTTAGGTTTTTAACAGTCAAAAAAGAACCCCTAGCACAGGGCAAAATCCAAAATCCAAAATTATTTTGTTCAGGTACTACACACTTCTCCTCTTCTTACTCTCTAGAGGAGCAGTTGCAACTATCACCTGATAGTTTCTATCCCAACTGAACATTTTTTCCTTCAGTTGACTTACCCCATGGGTACGTCACCCTCCAACTACTTGAGGACTACCATACGGAACTACTTCTCTGGCAAGCTCGTTCCCCAGACAAAAATAGGAGATATCCCCTCTTTTTTCCTGTCTGTTTTTCTTTATTCAGCACAGGACAATCTCTTTGCTGTTTCCGTCAGCAGCTCTGCCTGCAGGAGTTACAGTAATTGTATTACTGAGACTTTGTCCAAGTTCCAGTCCCTTGTTCAAAATTTTGTCTACCCTCAGTAGTGATTCCAAGCTGTCTTGGATCCTCCTACTTGTTTAGACTTTCTCACATTATTCTACCCATCTCCTTTCCTAGGATATGGCAACATACCTGACTTTCAGTCAGTTTATCTCATAGCTCTCCTGCACAATGCTCTCTGCTGTCTTCAGAGAAGCTTTCTACTATGGGGGCCTTGCTACAGAGCATTGACCTTGTCTCTGAAGTTCCTCTATTATTAGAGAACAACTTATAAACCCTTCCTATACCTGAGAGGGTTCTCCGCACCCCCTTTAGATTGGGGTGTTAACACGAAATATCAGTTCTTCTGCGTGAAGATCCAAGGCATCCACCATGTCAGTGTTCTGTGGAACTCCCGCCTTGTTCCTTACAGATTCCTCTCTTCATCTGTTCTCACGCGAACATCATGGATAACTGGTTGGATTGCCTTCCTGCATCCCTCAATCCATGAAAATAGATTCTCTATACATATCCCAAGTGGGCTCACCCCCTTGTAGAACGCAGAATCTTTTTCTTTTATATTCCCCATGTACAATTATGGGGCTGGGTGGTAGACATGTATCTCAATCTGTTGTCTTGTATGTAGCATCTCCATATATGTCTACATACTTATATCATTACTCTGGTGGTGCTAAACCATGCCCCACAAATTTACATATATATATTTGATATATTTCACCACCCATATCCTAATATACACATCTGGACATATGTATATTTATATTTATATACATATATATTCCAGCCACATATATATATCTCCCCATATATATGTGTTTGATGGGGGGCTTCTTAAGGGTTGGTCAATCATATTCACTATCACCCTTACTGTCTATACTACATGATTTACCTCTTAGAGGTTTTAGACAGTCTGTTGCCCTACGTCCCATACCAAATTATGATACAGGAACTGTTAGGCACCAATAACCACTTTGGTGCTAACATCTTCCATTTTTTCTTTATGTCCTTGAAGCATCGAGCTTCAATATTTTTCCTATCTCTCGCCAGCTAGGAAAAACAGTGTACATCTTTATCTTCGAGTACACAACTGTTTTCCGTAGGAATAGGGGTTTTCCATTCCCCCTCTCCTGCCAGGACTGGGCTAGTTCTTCAACTCCGTCAGTCTTCTTCCTTTAGTCCTCAATGTTCATGATGCCTAAAGGACCTTTCAGCTTTTCCCATAGAGCTTTCCATTGAAGACCAGACGTCTACTCCTACCCAGTTAACACCTGGATCATCTACTACCTCCAGGTCTGAACCTTCATCCTCACTCTGAGAGGTCACCTTGAAGATTCCGCCACTGCTTATCCAGTAGACTCCATCATGCTTTCTACTTCCTACAATACAGTAGGTAAGCTACATATTTTAAGTGTACATTAAATTTCTTTAATGCTACTTATCATATCTACCAAGGACTCCTGTAATCTGTAGAACCTTCTAGTTCTTGACTATGCTGTTTCTTTCCTTGCAGCTCCTTTATTGTCAACTCCTACCCTCCATCCCACATTGGATGCCGGGGATTCCTGGAGACAAAATGCACCCCTGATCCAGGCACTTGCATTTTTATGGGATCTCCCCCTGGCATCTCCAGCTAGGGAGTCCCCATATGTGAAGACTCATTCCTGCTTGTTCCTGGAGATAGCACAGTTACTTACCTGTAACAGGTGATCTCTGGGAACAGCAGGAATTAGTCTTCACAACCCTCCCACCTCCCCTAGGAGTTGCATCTTTTTTCTTTTTTTCCTTTTCTCTCCTCGCCTTTGTCTCAGCTCTGAAACTCAACTGAAGAGAGGCTGTGGAGAAGGCAGGAAGTCACTGCGCAGGCGCGAGGGATGCTGCCAAAAGCTTTCTGATTGAAAGCTGGGCAGCATTCCCATGCAGGCTCCGTCGGTACCGACGTACCCATATGTGAAGACTAATTCCTGCTGTTCCCAGAGATCACCTGTTACAGGTAATTAACTGTGCTTTTTGTTCCTGAATCCTATTAGGTAATCTAAGAGGCTCAAGAACGTGCAGCCCCTTGACTACTATACCTCCAGTATTTACTCCAGAGCGAAAATTGCCAGGTAATTCCAAAGCATGATAAAATCCTGTATCACCCTCTGAATGCAAAAAACAAATCTTATTTTGCCTCTCATCAGAGGAAGCTGAGTTCCTGTGACTGCAGTAATGTCACCAATATAGCATTTCCAGGTTTATTTTAAGCCCTTGGCGCCAGAAGGTCCAGAACTCCTGCTTCTAAGTGCTAATGTATACTACACACCAGAAATCCTGGCTTCAGGTATCATGTGGTTAACTGATGATTTCAGCTTTAGTGTTCATCCTTCTGAATCTAAAAAATAACTATCACTCCATGCTTTATGGTATTTCACCTGGAGCTGTCATGTTTGTAGAAAAGACAAAAAAACCCTCAAAGTATTTAGGATTTATACATTTAAGCAGCACAAGTTGATTTGTGATTTGAATAAGTTTTCTTTACTTTCAAGACACTTGGTTTTGCAAAGTTGTAATTACATTTTGAACTGGATTATATTAAAGGAAAGGATAAAGGCAAAAATGAAAATTTCAAATTAAAAGCAAAAAGGTGACCGTCTCCATATGGGCAGGACTATTTTAAATGTCTTTTGTGTGGGTAATATTGTGACCACATAATAGATGTTTTGAAAAATCTATCCTCAATGACGGTGATTGTAAAGCATTTTCCAAGTGCATAGTGTATTTTACAGGTGAAAAAGTGCCTCCTATCAACTTACATACATATATACAAGTATGTGCCTTGACAAGATCACAAACACTTCTGTACATTACATATAGAAATTCCCAGGGTATAGTTTGGGCTGAGCAGGGGGCGGAGTTACATGGTACATGCATATTTTATAAAATACATTTATACATGATAGAGAATGTGCATACATTTACATGTTCTATAGATCAGGTATAAATTTGTGGGTGAGAATTTGTGCACCTTGCGGATAGTTCTTGATGGGTATTTTATAAAGGCTGATAGATGCCTATGTTGCCTTTATAAAAAATCATATAAACTAGCACTTTTTTGGATCTTTGACATAGCTGTCCAGTTATGAAATCACCTCTTACAAGGGTAAAATTAAATGAATTATAAAAGAAAACATATAATTTTAGCCACTTAATTTGGAGGTGTCACCGCAGATGAGGTTGGGCCAAGGATGTGAGCATTGTTTTGAACAGAAGAATTACCTTTTGAGGAAATAGGTGCAAATCTCTGTAATACTTTCTCCAGGGTCAGTAATCAAAACAAAATGCCCTGTACACCTTTGCTTCATTGGTACAAACACTGCAGGTAAAAATTATCCATAGAGTTTGCACCCTAGTAGATGGTGTGGCAATTGACGACGTAGGGTCCAATTTTCAAAAGGGCCAATATTTTAATGCCATGACAATCATCCATGGCGCTTAAATATCAGCGGGATATTTAGTGGCAGTGTTTGGATATGGATGCTATCCAGATATGAACCAACATGTATCCGGTGAGCAGGATATTCAGCAGGCACTTACCCGTATTCCAACTTAGGACAGCTTTTCATAGAAACACAGAAAGCAGATAGACCATATGGCCCATCTGGTCTGCCCTTCCATAACTACTAAACTATACAGTTCCTTTTTTCCTTAGAGATCATCTTGGCAGTCCATGATATATATAAAATTTGTTGCCAGCACCATAATTCAGAAGCATCAATTTTCTTCCTGTCTATCTTTTTCACTGTCCAACTTTTGCATCCACATGATATCAATGAAAATACCATGACCTGCACAAGTCGGATCTTTGTATGGAGAGAGACATCTCTGCTCTTGAGAATCTTGTCTAGGTCCTTCATAGCCATTCTACCAAGAGCATTACATCATCGGATTTCTTGACTGCTAGTTTTTTCTTTATTGATTGTTGATACAAGTAAATTACAACTGTCAATAATTTTGCCAGTTGTCAGGAACTTTGTCTTCTTAACGTTAAGAACATAAGAACATAAGACATGCCATACTGGGTCAGACCGAGGTCCATCAAGCCCAGTATCCTGTTTCCAACAGTGGCCAATCTAGGTCATACGTACCTAGCAATATCCCCAAAAGACACAGGTTCCACAATGCTTGTACTGGGTCAAGCATTGATATCCTGGGTCCCTTTTTAATAGTGGTTTATGGACCTTTCCTCCAGGAACTTGTCCAAACCTTTTTTAAACCCAGCTATACTAACAGCCCTTACTACATCCTCCGGTAACAGATTCCAGAGTTTGATTACACGTTGAGTGAAAAATATTTTCTCTTATTTGTCTTAAATAGTTTACCCTGTAGCTTCATTACATGTCCCCTAGTCTTTCTATACTCTGATAGCGTAAACAATTGATCCATGTTTATCCGTTCCACTACATTCATTAATTTATAGACCTCTATCATATCTCCCCTCAGCCGTCTCTTCTCCAGGCTAAAGAGCCCTAACCTTCTTAGCCTCTCTTCATAGGAGTAGCCTTCCATCCCCTTCACCAATTTGGTGGCTCTTCTCTGTACTTTTTCTAATAACGCTATGTCCTTTTTAAGATACGGTGACCAGAATTGCACACAATATTCAAGGTGCGGTCGTACCATGGAGCGATACAGAGGCATTATAATATCCTCTGTTTTGTTTTCCATCCCTTTCCTTATGATACCTAGCATTCTATTTGCTTTCTTGGCCGCCGCTGCACACTGGGCGGAGGGTTTTTAACATGTTATCCACGATGACTCCTAAATCTTTTTCCTGGGTGGTGGTTTCTAATGTGGAGCCTTGCATCGTGTAACTATAGTGTGGGTTGTTCTTTCCTAGGTGCATAACTTTGCACTTGTCCACATTAAATTTCATCTGCCATTTGGATGCCCAGTCTTCCAATTTATCCAGATCCTCCTGCAGTTTTCCACAATCCTCTTGGGTTTTAACAACTTTAAACAGTTTTGTGTCATCTGCAAATTTGATAACCTCACTAGTTATTCCCTTTTCCAGGTCATTTATGAATATGTCAAAAAGCAGCGGACCCAGTACAGATCCCTGGGGTACTCCACTATTCACCTTTTTCCATTGGGAATATAGGCCATTTATCCCTACCCTCTGCTTTCTATCTTTTAACCAGTTCCCGATCCACAATAGTACACTGCCTCCTATCCCAGGACTTTTTAGCTTTGCCAAAAGTCTCTGATGGGGGACTTTGTCAAAAGCTTTCTGAAAGTCCAGATACACTATATCAACCGACTCACCTTTGTCTACCTGTTTATGCACACCTTCAAAAAAACATATCAGATTAGTAAGACAAGATCTTCCTTGTTAAGGTGCAGAACCATTGTAAGAGTATATTCCTTGATATTGGGAAGCAAATGTTTCAAATCATCTTCACTTTCAGCCAGTAATGTGGTATCATCAGCATAGCGAAGGTTGTTAATGCGTTTTTGCAGCTTCTCTGATGATTTGTTCTGCATATAAATTAAAGAGGTAGGGGGAAAGTATGTAGCCTTGTTGTACACCTTTGCTGATTTTAAACCATTCTGTTTCTCCTAGTTCTGTTCGAACTGTTGCTTCTTGATCAATGTAAATGTTATGCAAGAGAATGATCAGGTGTTCTGATATACCCATGCTTAATGTGGCCCAGAGTTTTTCATGGTTTACACAGTCAGACTCTTGCTGTAGTCAATAAAACACATACAGTATGGATGTCCTTTTGGTATTCTTTTGTCATTTCAAGGATTTATCTCACATCCACGATAATGTCTTTTGTTCCTCAAACATTCTACACTTCAGGCAGTTCTCGTTCCAGGTATGGTTGTACTCCCTGCTAAATGATCTTGAGTAGAATCTTGCTGGCATGTGAGATCAGAGCAATTGAGCGATAATTTCCATAGTCAGTCGGGTCACCTTTATTCAGCATTGGTATAAACACAGATTTTTTGCAGTCAGTTGGCTATGAGTTGTTTTCCAAATTTCCTGGCAGAGCCTTGTAAGTATGCTAACAACTTCATCCGATTGCTGTAATACTTCAATGGGAATGCCATCAATGCCTGGTACTTTGTTCTTTGATAAGGCTTTCAATGCTACTTCAACTTCTTCTTTCATCACCAATGGTTCCTGATCATAAAGTACAGGTTGAAACAGCTGCTGTTCCACTTGATATTTATGGTATAATAACTCTATATATTCTTTCCACCTTTTCTTGATCTTCTCAGCATCATTCAATATGGATCCTTGAGCATCTTACAACATTCCAGTTCAAGGCTGGAATTTTTTCTTTAACCCTTGAAGCTTTAGAAAAGCCGATCTTGTTCTTCCTCTAAAAGTTTCTGATTCTATTTCCTTGCATGTGTCATTGCAGTACTTCCCCTTGTCTTGTCTTGCTGCATGTTGGAAATCTCTCTTGAGTTCTGCAATTGTCTCTCTTTTTCCTCTAACTTTAGCTTCTTTGTGCTTGTGGACAATTTTCAGAATTTCTTCAGTCATCCACTTTGGCTGTTTTTGCTTTTTCATCTTATGTAGAGACTTACTACTTTCTTCCAACATAACCTTCTTGATGTCATCCCATAACTCTTCTAGAACTCTGTCACTTCACAATAATACAGATCTACTAAGACATTCAGGCCTTTTCTAATTTACTATCCTAAAATCTACCTACCTTGCAATCACATATGTACCCTTCACTCAAGATACCAAAAATGCATTCAATCTTGAGCTTAACCCTACTCCTCCTTACCTCCTACTACCCCAACCTTCTTCACGCCTTTAACCCTGACACCAGCTTCATCCCAATTTTCCGCTACACGGGAAGAAAATGGTTTGAAACCCCCATCACCCTTCATCAAGACCCATCACAACCCACCCCCACCTACTATACATCCCATTGCAAAACCTCAAAAAGGACCATAGCCAGAAAAACAAATCCCAACACCCAATCAGGTGTGCACTTATAAATGCAAGATCTATACGTTCAAAATGGCCAGTGGTCCACGACCTGATATCTCAACACAATCTTGATATCCTAATGATAACCGAAACTTGGCTATCAGACTGCGATAATGCTCTCATCCACCAGATGTCACCACCTGGCTTCACCATCCACACTTGCCACAGATCTAATAAAAAAGGAGGAGGTACACTCATCCTCACAAAATCCAATCTCCAGTTCAAAACAAGCAATGCATCCAGCACCACTCACCTTGATATGATTACTATAACAAATGAACTCTGCTCTATCAACCTTTTATATCGAGCTCCAACACCCTCACCAGATGAATTACCAACAATAATCAATCTTGCTTGCAATTCCAGTATCCCAAGCTGGATAATGGGAGATTTTAACCTGCCTTCTCTAACAACTGCACATGCAACAGCCTTCATTGATGCTATGAAAGATCTGGGATACAATCAGATTATTGAATCACCTACCCACATCAAGGGAAGCACACTTTACCTGATCTTCTCCCCACAGTTAGCAACAAATATAGCTCACCACTTCGCCACATCAATAACTTCAGTACCCTGGTCTGATCATGATCTTATCACATTTCAGATACCCACCATCCATCAAACTAACAGCACTATCAAGGCACAAGCCCCACCGAGCTCTCTATCTACACGTTTTAAGCCTTTTGTTAAGGATAAAGCCCTTGAGGAAATCTTACCTCGCCTTATTATCACACTATCTGACCCAGATAAACTAGTTTCCAACTGGGACAACGCCCTTAAATCAGCTGCCTCCCTTCCAACCACAAGAATAAACATCAAGAAGCGAGAACATGCTCCATGGTACACCAATGACCTTAGAGCGTCGCTCCTTCACTTACGTAAACTAGAGAGACACTGGCATCACGCCCAGTCCCCTGACTCTCTACGTACATACACCTCTTATCTACAATCTCATCGAGCAATGACGATGGAAAAAAGAAAACAATACCATGCAGATATTCTAAAGCGATCGCTTAACAAACCCCATGATCTGTTCAGCATAGTTAAGTCCCTAACAGGTGACCCAGCTCCTGCCCAAACAACTATGCCTCACCCACAAGATTATGCAAACTATCTACAATCAAAGATAATCCAAGCCAACAAGTTATCAACCTGCACAATCTCCTCTACTACATGTAAAACCCCTCTACTCAAATTTTGTGAAGTATCCAACAAAGAAATACAAGATATTATCACATCCATTAATCTTACCACTGCCCCTAGTGACCCATGTCCAGCTAGTTGGATCAAAGAATTACGCCAAGAACTTAGTCCCGCAATAAGCAGAATCACAAACCAATCCCTCTCCATAGGATCTTTCCCACAAAGCCTGAAATTTACTTCAATCCGCCCATTATTAAAAAACAACAAACTTGATTCCTCCAAAGTTGAATCCTTTCTCCCAATATCAAGCATCCCCCTACTCGCCAAAATCATTGAAAAGGTAGTTCAATGACAAATCCAACAACATACTGATGATGTAGCTCCACTGGATCCATCTCAACATGGCTTCAGAGAAGCTCATGGTGTCGACACAAACCTCACAACTCTCTTCAATGATCTAGTTACAGGACTTGATAACATCCGCCAGGGACTTGTCCTCATTTTCATGGATATTGCTGCAGCCTTTGATTCAGTCAACCATGAAACTCTGATACTCCGTCTTGTGGAGAAAGGAATACAAGGCTCAGCTATAGCATGGTGCAAGTCCTACCTATCTAACAGATGGCAACAAGTCAGAACAGGTCCCATGACTTCTGACCCATTCCCTCTCAATCAAGGTTTACCTCAGGGTTCATCCCTATCTGCATTAATGTTCAACATATATATGCAACCAATTTGTACCCTAATCCGCTCCTTCAACATCCAGTGCCTAGTCTACGCAGACGACGTCCTAATCTACTCACCATTCCTGATTGATCAACCTGACTTTTCACCTATATCAAGCTGCTTCGAAGCTGTATCACAATGGCTTACAACACAAAATTTAAGGATCAACCATAGTAAAACAGATGTCTTATTCCTCACCAAGAACCAGATGTTCTCCCCACCCCCCCACATTAAAAGTAAACAATATTGAGTTGATAGCAAAATCAACTATCCGCTATCTCGGCATCACGCTTGACCAACGACTCGACATGTTTACACATGTGAAGAACATCACAAAAGCAATTTACCATAAGGTCCGGATACTACGTCACCTGCGCCCCCTATTGGACTTTAATGACTACCGAACTATCTTCCAAGCCTTGGTGCTCCCACATCTAGACTTTGCAAATATTATCCTTCATGGCCTCCCTCAGTCAACACTAGGACCTCTTCGCCTTGCAATGAATGCTGCAGCAAGGGTACTTGCAGGTACATCAAGAGCTAAACATATAACCCCAGTCATGATGGATCTCCACTGGCTTCCACTTCAGGCTAGAATCCAGTATAAGTCCCTAGTACTAACATTCAAAGCCCTAAGGAACCAGATCACCTCACCCATCAGCAAACTCATTCAAAGACGGCCGTTCAACAGGGTCAGGAGATCTAATCAAGCAAACACTCTAGAGATCCCCAACATTCTAACTAAGTGCAAAAAGGCTACTGCCAATAGAGCCTTCTCCCTATTTGCACCCATGACCTGGAATGCCCTCCCCACTGAGCTCCGTTCCACCCCAGACCTATTGTCATTTAGAAAAGCCCTCAAACAACACCTTTTCCTCATCCATTACCCAGAATCCAATCCCAGAAACAACCACCCATCCTCACATCCTACACCCTACTCCACCCCACCCAAAATCCAACACCATAAAGAAAATGACTAGCTCTACCACCATATCCCCTCTCTTATTTATTATTGGTACTGATCACACATCTTATTGATTAAACCTTGTATAAATATGTTGAAACCAAGCTATACTATATGTATAATTTCTCACCATACTATATGTATAATTTCTCACCATACTCCATGAATAACTACTCTGTAATTAGTTACCCCTGTTACCTCCGGGTTATCTCGTCCATGTTCAATGTAAAAACTCAATTGTCGTGTGACATTGCAGTATGTTTTTTGTTCAATTGTAAACCGCACTGATTTTAATAGCGCGGTATATAAGAGAAGTAAATAAATAAATAAATAAACAAATTTGTATCTAAAGCAACAAGTCAATTTTTCAGGCAGTCTAAGGGGCTTGTTTACAAAGCCGCGGTAGTGGTTCGCGATCGCGATCGCAGCCGCGGCCCCATTGAAATCAATGGGGCTGCGGCTCCGATTACGATCGCAAACCGCTACCGCGGCTTTGTAAACAAGCCCCTAAATGTCAGTGATATATTTTCAAGGTCATATTTTGCTACATTCAAGAGTGGCGTGCTCTTTTTCAACTTCAGCTTTGCATACTTAGATAAATTAAAAGTTATTAATGTTCCTAAGTCAAACTCTGTATTTGCTAAAGGTATGTTTATTTATTTATTTATTTTATTTATTTAACAGTATTTCTAAACCGCCTTATCTTAATAATCAAGGTGGTATCACAGCAAGCAATCAGGTAAAGTGTGTGTGTTGTACATGCAGTGAGGATGAAACTTGGTTGTGTGATGGCGGTGTTGGGTGCTTGATTTGTTTGAGCTATGTACAAGGTGGGCTATTTACAGTGGTGCTAAAAACACATTTTATATACATACAGTTGTTTAGGAGGATTGGAATGCTGTTATCCATTCTCTTAGGTTATGTGATGTGACCATAGTGCTCTATGAACAGCATGGTTTTCAGTTGTTTTCTGAAGTCTTTGAGGTCTGGAGTTGCCCTTAGATCGTCCGGTAGATTGTTCCATATTGTTGGAGCAGCCATGGAGAGAGCTCTGTTTGTTGTATCCTTGCGTGTGTGCTTGTATTCATTTGGGGTACTGACTCGGTTGCGTGTTTGACTTCTTCTAGGACGTGCGCTGATTTCCGGTTGTATGAGCGTCTGTAGGCTGTTGGCTGATGTGTGCTCTTTAATCTTAAATAGGTTTATGATAGTCTTGTATCTGATGCGAGCACTGATTGGGAGCCAGTGTAAGTCCTTTAATGTAGGTGTGATGTGCTCCTGCCTTGCGGTTCCGGCTATGATTCGAGCTGCAGTGTTTTGTGCCAGCTGGAGTGGTTTGAGAGCTTGTTTTGGTAGTCCAAGGTATATCGGATTGCAGAAGTCCAGTATTGGGGTTATCAGTGCTTGACAGACGGTACGGAAGTGTTCTGGGGCGAGGAGTGGTTTCAGTCTCCTGATGATTCGCATCCTGTAGTAGGCTTTTTGGATTGTTTTGTCTATGTGTGGTTTGAGGTTGAGTTTACTGTCCAGAGTAACCCCAAGGTATCTCACCTCTGATCTTATCGGTATCGTAGTGCTTTGTATCTTTATGTTTGGTGGGTGTATGAAGCTCTGGTTCCGAGTGATGATTAAAGCTTCGGTCTTGTTGTAGTTTATTGCGAGGTTGTTGTTTTGGCACCACTTCGTCATTTGGGTAAGGCAGTCTGTTATCTTAGAGAAGTCCGGGTTGTCGATTGATATCGGGGAGTATACCATGATGTCGTCTGCGTATATTGTGTATTGGATGTTGTTCTCTTTCATAATGTTGCATATTGGTTGGATGTAGATGTTAAAAAGGAGTGCTGAGAGTGCGGATCCTTGCGGTACTCCTTGTTGGACGTTTATGGGTCGGGAGGTGTCATGTCCCACCTTGACCTGTAGCTGTCTTTCGGTTAGGTACGAGTGGAACCATTTCAGAGTGGTACCGTGTATACCAGTGTTCTTTAGTCTCTCCAGGAGCATATTGTGGTCAACTGTGTCGAAAGCTGAGGAGATGTCGATGAAGATCATTATAATTCCATTCCTGGTGTTGTCAATTATTCTTATGATGCTGTCGAAGAGGTAGATCAGTAGAGTTTCGACTCCATGGTTGGGACGAAATCCGTGTTGGTTGTCGTCGAGAGTTCCGTGTTCGTCAATGTGTTCCTGAAGTTGTAGTTGAACCGTCTTTTCGATTATTTTTGCGAGGAAGGGTATGCTGGAGATTGGTCGGTATGCTGCTGGGTCCTTTTTGTCGAGAGTAGTTTTCTTTGTGATTGGTCTTACTGAGGCAAGCTTTAGTTGCTGTGGCATGAGTCCTTGAGTGAGTGAGTTGTGTACCATTTTATGAATGGTTGGTATCAGGCTTGATTTGGTGGCTTTGACCCATGACACTGGGCAAGGGTCAGTAGGGGCAGTACTTGTGTTGATTGTGGAGATGATGTGGGATATCTGTTCTTTTGAGGGAGAGTAGAATGTGCCCCAGGTTTTGGGGTGTACGTTCGTTCTTGTGGTTCCACTGGGTGTTGTGCGCTCTGTGGAGTGGAATTTGTCTTTGATGTGGTCAGCGAATTTCTGTGGATCCACTTGTACTTCTCTTTCTGCTGTTTGCTCTTTTGTCAGGGTTTTTACTATTTCGAAAAGTTCTCTGGGTTTGTTGATGGAAGAATTTATCAGGTTTGTGTGGAATTCTCTCTTTGATTGGTTGATGTGTTCATTGTATTGTTTTTGCTTTGTTAGGTAAAGATGTTGGTCGGAAGTAGTTTTGTTTTTTCTCCATCTCCGTTCAATTTTCCTGAGCTCCCTCTTTTCCTGTCGTATTTTTGTTGAGTACCATGGCTTGTTCTGTCTCTTGTTGTGGTGTTGTTTCTCGGTCCTGTCATCGGATGGTTTGGCGGCGTTAGCTAGAACGCTGTTCCAGTTGGAAACTTGTTCCTCCAGGTCCTCTGAGTCAATGTTCAAGTGTTGTATTGTGTCCTGTATGAATACGTCCTTGTCAAAGGACTTGAATCGTCTTTGTGTGTGTGGGATGTTCACTCTTTCGCTTGTCTGGTCTTCTTGTGATTGCAGTTTCGTTTAAGATGTATCTATCAGATGTTTTGAAAGTTCTGCTGGAATTCCACCCTCTATGACCAAAGTTTACTATTTGCCATCTGTGAAGAAAACTTTGGGGTATTTTTCCAAAATGGGTTAGTTTTGTGCATACTATGGCAGTTGTGAACATCACTTCAAAGCCAGGGTATATAGAGTATGATCTTAGTCTCTCAAATTTACTGTTAATGCTCAGTGTAATACCTGCATCATGCCAAAGAGAGCTTCCTTCTGGAGTTTGTAAGATGTAACAAATATGGGTAGCATGCCAAGATGTGCTTGAAAATTCTTTATCAAGTCTGTCACTCCAATTTTCTGTATCTTTCTGCCACATTTTCTTTGGCTCTGACTGCATTTCTTGATACTTCAGGATCTTCTGCCTTTCCATGCAATTCACAGAATAATCACTAGGTACTGACACTTCTGTTATCAATGCTGTTATGGTATTCTCCTTTACCACTTTGGGCAGTGGGGAAGTGCCTGATTTGCAACATGTGGATTCCTTAGATGTCTCTGCCATACTTGAGAGTTCTGTGTCCGAGTCTGTAGTTCTACACTTTTAGCTTCTTTTGCTTTAACTACTAATTGAGAATGGCTTCTCAAATTTTTCTTTTAAAAGAGGAATGCCTTATTTAAAGGTTTACCAGTTTGGACTTACCTTTCAAGGGAAACTCAACAGAAAAGAGAATTTCTTCTACTCCGTTTTGGGGTTCAGCAGCTAGGAGCTCAGTTTTTCCTTAACTTTCCATGCAAATGCATGGTTAAATATCAGTCTGTTTCCTAGTTTTGTTTAGCCTTCCCAGCTGCTTCTTTTCTCAGCATTTGTAGACCTGTGGATCTGGGTCCTCCTGCCTCTAGTACTCCGTGATTCTATATGTTACTGGTTGTTTAGGTCTGCTTTATTTCCTTGCAAAGTATGTATGGGTTATGTTTTCCTCTATTAGCTTGGATCTCTTGTTTCTTTTTTGTGGACTATAGAAGGGACAGTATAATGGTTATTTTAACCTTTGCCTTTTTATTTGTAACCCCTATGTTTGTCTTTATTCATTCTGTTCTCTTATTACTGCACACATTATATATGCTTAGTAATATCGTATAACACATAAATATATTTTTTTAAAAATGCCTTGCCACCCCCACTGTACTACATTGTCTATTTTTTCTTCCATTTGCATCTTTGATTTCCTGACTACTTTCCTAACTTCTCTTAGCTTTCCAAATATTGGCTTGTCTTCCTTTTTCTATGATCTCTTGTATTTTTTGAAGGCCAAGTTCTTTTTCTTTACCTTTTGAGCTTCTTCTTTCAAGAATTGCAGTGGTCTCCTTTGCCTTTTATATTTATTTTCTTTCCTAACAAAAATTTTGTTGCAATGAAAATATCCCCTTTCAGTTTTGCCCACTGATTGTCTACATCCCTCAGCTGTTACCATTCAGCTATTGGGGTAGTTTTATCTTGTCCATTTTCCTAAAGTCTAGGACCCTCACTTTTGAATTAACTATCTCAGTTCTTATCTTAATACTGAACCACATCATCCAGGGATCACTGGATGAGAGATGATCACCCACTATAATATAAGAAACACTATACCCATCTTTAAGTATCATGTCTAATATGTCCATCTCCCATGTGGGTTCTATTAGCAGTTTCTGGAATTGTTCTCCCTGTAGAGAATTGGGGGTCTCCTTCTAGATGACCTTGCAGCAGGGTTGTCCAAATCAGTTTCTGGCATATTGAAATCATTTATCAGTAGCACTTTCATAGCAATATTGCAAACTGTTTTCAATTAAATCTCTGTCCACTTTTTCTGCTTGTGAAGGAGGTCTGTATATCATAGCAATGCAAATGAGTGTTCAATTTTTCCAGTTTAACTCACAGTTCCTTCTCCTTCCATCATACTGTAAGCCCTGAAATTCTTCTGCTTTAATATTCTTTTTTTATACATACTGGCACTCCTCCTCTCTATCTTCCTACCCTGGCTTTTCTGAATAAATTATAACTCGGTATAATAATATCCCAGTCATGGATCTACATGAATCACGTCTCTGTGATAACCACTAAATCCAAATCAGCATCATCCAATAAAACTTCAAGATATGGCATCTTATTTCCCACATTATGGGCATTTCCAGATGTTAACCCCTTTCCAGTTTCTATCATTCACTTCCTTCTTGTCAATGTTTTTTTTTTATCTTTGAGGTCTTTGAGCTCCAGTTCATCCTGTCCCTAGGATGTTCTCTCTTCTTCCACTTCCTGGGCTGTATACCAGGTTTTATGTTCCAGGGATGGTTAAGTTGGGTGTTGATTCTACAGGCTCTGGTGACCTGTGTCCAGCTCTTTTCTTTCTGCATCATACCATCTTCACCTCTGTTGAAGGTCTTGGACATCTCAAGAAGCATTTCATCAATGTATTTCTGTCATGGATGATTTGCAGCCTCACCATCTGCTCTCTCAGTTCCTCCACTTGTTCCATGAGGGATTGAACTTGCATACCTCTTGCACATGGAACCAGTCCCTTACCTGGAATCAGGCTGTCCATCTGGAGAGAGGCAGAAGTTGTAACAGGGGCAACAGCTTTGGTAACATGATCTTTCCCAACCATTGTTCAGTTATAGGAGCTTTGGCACTTGAAAGAAATTAACAAAATAAAAGACCTATCAAAGTCCCTAACTTTTTCTCAGCTTTTGTTTAAGACAAAAAACAGCTAGCCTGTTTTTTTATGAGATCCAACACATTAATTCTGATTCTCTGTGTGTAGTCATGACTGCTTACTTGCCTACTATCTGCTATGGAGCAGTTTCTTATCACTTTAAGCTACTAAAATCTGATATGTGTCTGAGGTATATAGTCTAATGTGTTCCCCTTTTAAAATTTCCTAATCAAAGTTCCTTCAAATATAACTTGATTACTTTTAGCAGATATCCAAGTGTGGAACTATTTACTTCCTAAATCTTTCCTCACAACCAATACACACTTCTATATTAATCAACAAGCTAATTGGTGAGTGGTTCTATATAGGAAGAATTCTAACATGGAGTGGGTGGAATTTAGGGGGCGAAGGGAGGGATATCAGCAGTTCAGTGACTTCAAAGTATGTTTTCTATCCTCTGAACTTGAAAGGTAGAGGAGAAACAAAACAGCAGCAAACAAGCTTTGCCTAAAACAGAAAAATCCCCTTCTGCAAACAGCTACAAACATAAACCTGTAACATAAGCATCAAAAATGTTATCTAGTTTAAAAAAAGCCCCCTTTCTTAAGAACTCTCAGACAGAGAATTTGCATTAAAAGCCATGGAATTACCTTGCATGAAATTGAGCCCTTCCAGGAATAGCTCTGGAGAGGCCCTAATGTGACATAAGTTGCCTCTTCTATATACTATAGGAAGTCTCTACATCATAATCTGGACATGTGAATTCCTTTCTCCATGTACTATCTAAATTTGCTCTTATGTTTTTAGAAAGCCACTATTCTATGTTCAGAGAACAATATGCAGTTTCTAAAGGGGCATGTTGTTGGCATGTTTTGGGCACCTCAGAAAAGTATGTGTGTATTTCCTATTTTACAATAACAATGCATGCATACTTTAAAAATAAAGACACTGACCTTTACACCTGCTTTGAGATAGGCATTAGTGTCAGATAGTAATATAGTAACATAGTATATTACAGCAGATAAAGACCAGTATGGTCCATCTAGTCTGACTAGCAAGGCAGCAAAAGTAGGTACACCTGCTGCTCCATGCAGGTCACCACTGCTATGCCTTTGTTTAGGGTTATGCCCACTGCTCCTTGGAGGTCACCCCTATTTGTTCAGATATAAGAGATAGTTATGTTTATTTTGATTTTATCCTGTTGCTATAAAGGGCTCCACTGTGTCTGTCCCATGTCATTTTGAATTCTGTCACTGTATTTGCCCCCACCACTTCCATTGGGAGGACATTCCAAGCATCCACTATCCTTTCAGTGAAAAAGTATTTCCTGACATTGCCTTTCAGTTTGACCCCTTGCAGCTTCATGTTATATCCTCTAGGTTTGCAGCTTCCCCATCTTTGGAAGAGGTTTGTTTGTTCATTAATACTCTTTAAGCATTTAAAGGTCTGAATCATATCTCCCCTCCCCCTCCATTCCTCCAGAATGTACATATTTAGGTCTTCAAGTCTCTTTTCATAAGTCTTCTGATGCAGGCTCCAAATCATTTTGGTTGCCTTCTTCTGAACTGCTTCCAGCCTTTTTATATCCTTTGTGAGATATGGTCTCCAAAACTGAACACAATATTCCAAGTGAGGCCTCTGACAACTATTCATTGCATATGCTGAAATTAACAGCAGTCCATCAGGACAGTAATTGGTGTATCTTTGGATGTTTGCCCACTGTCCCAGCAGGGTCACTCCTGTCCTGCAGGCTCTGGTGTTGTGGTAGTCAGGCTATAGTGGTCCACTGCTATGTCAACTGTACCATGCAGCTTCTCCAAAGAGATGTCTCCTGCATTATTCTTATGTGGTTACCCTGCTTCTGTCCTCCATATTTCTTGACACTTGCTTCTGAACCACAAGAGCAGCTAATACCTGGTCAGAGGAAGGCATTAGCTGCATCTTCATTAGTGGTGTGTTTGCAACTAACTCGCCCAGTCCACAGGCCCTGATTCTGCCTTCTCTCCACCCAGCCTCTGCCTTAACTCTGCCCATTCACACGCTGTGCTCGTAGTGCAGGAATTTTAGCACAGTCGCCTTTGAGCCATGCATCCCTTGCTACCTCCTGGCCCAAATGCATGACAACCCCATGCTAAAACCATGCTATTGGCTAATGCATTTTAGCAAACATACCCCTTAATATGCATTTCCCACCACTTATACCCCATTTATTTATTTATTTATATTTGCTAAAGCATACATGCACTTGACTTTATAAAATGTGCATTAACTACCAGGGATTTTATAAAATTACTTTCCACGTGTCTAGTACTTCATAAGCATAATAACTACATCTAATTCTAAGTCAATTTGTAATTGTCTACTATGAAATACAGTATATCAGTGAGAGCGAACCAGACTTATGGTCTATATAGGGTGCAGTGGATGGTAATTTCTGCAACATTTACAGTACATTGCATTAGTTTTACAAAATGTTAGTTGCATTCTTGGATTTTCTTGTATGAGGAATAAGTATACTATTATTAAATAAAGTCTCAGTAGAGGATACATTATTCATAGGAATATCTGATAAGGGACAAAACAAAGTGACAAATGAAACTGTCCTATATTATAATGGATGGGACACAGAATGTCTTTTGACATAATGGATGCTTTGAAATAATAGACCTTGTCTAGCAATTTTGTTCTTTAATTATTTCATGCTGGATTATTTTTATATAAGATTTGTCATCATAAATTATACCTCCCATTGAACTTTGCAGAACAATTATTCTTTAGTTTATGTCATGTGGAACAGATTTTTGAAAAAGAAGAATTTCACATCTGGCAATCACTTTCTAATATCAATTTCATGGTGATTAACTTATTTTATTAAGAAAACATTTAACTTAGATTAGGAAACTATTAGCATATGCATTAACTATGTAAAAGCTCTATGTTAAGTTTTATGGAAAAAGCAAAAAAAAATGTTGGAAGAACTAGTAAGTCAAATTATTTATAAAATTTTGAAATAGCACATATTGAGAATAATTTTATAAGGAAATACCTAGGTTTAGGCCAACACATATAAAGGTTCATATTTTAGGCATTTACATACGTCAATGATCTCTTTTTGGGAAACAATGATGTTTCCGGTTTTGAAGGGAGTAGTGTTTCGCCTTCCCCTGCCATAGTCCTCAGAGAGCACTCATCAAATTGAGATGTTGATAATGTGATCTACATGATAAATAATAAATGTTCTTGGATGACCATGTAGTTGGTGGCTTAATCAAGAAGACATGAGCTTTGCCCTTTGCTTAGGATATAGGCGTGGAGGCCAATTCCATAACATGCATGTCTGGGCCACAAAAATGTCTGAATTGAAAATGGACTCTATTTCACCTTAATTCCATAGCCACGCTTGCCGTTCCGGAATTGGGGACAAACATTTCTGCCGTGGCATGAGCAAACCACTATGAAGAAACACAGGTTCCACTGTTATAGACATGCGTATACGCAATAAATGGTTTGGATGTCCCCTCGCTCACCGTATTCTGAAAAGATGCATGTTTCTGATCCTGACAGTCACCGCCACATATTCATGGTCTCCTCAGATGGCCACGCTTCCTCTGTTAAAATGTGCAACTCCTAAACTGCTCCTCTCACTGACAGTATTGTGCTTATGCAAACTATACATAAATACTGAGGATACATCAACGTTGATACAAAATAGACTAGATATACTAGTCTGTTGCATGCCCAGTACAGTGCAAGGTTTTCTCAGTGCACGCAAAGATATAATAACAGCAAGTAGAAAGTGATATGTTTGTCATGCATACCTTGCATCAACACATACATGAGAGTAGAAAAAAATCTGTAGTTATTCTCTCATTGGTTATCTCTAAAAACCGTCTACAATGTTAACTATGGACCCTTACCAATCTCACACAATATGGTGCTTTTGGGCATGTTTCAGTGCTGTTTGCACTGTTGAATGCTCTTATTCTGAGGATCTCTTTAGAGCATTTGTATTTTCATCAGGTTTTGTTTTCACTCATGTGTTGCCCAAACTGCATAAACCATTATTAAAGTGGACTGGGGAAATCCACAACTTACCTCTGGGATAAGCAAAATGAAATCTACTGTACCCTTTGGGAACCTGAGAGGTACCTATGATCTGGATTTGCAGCTACTGGAAACAGGATACTGGGCTTGATGAACCTTTAGTCCTACCCAATATGGCATATCTTATGTTCCTATGTCTAATTGATTTTGATATATTGCTTCTTAAACATTAAGGTGGTCATTCCAGAATCCTAAGGGTTTGTAATATGCGCCGGGGACATTTATTTGTCAAAAACATCTATAAGCATATTCCAATACATAGCACCCGCAGACATTTCGCTAACATGGGAATCTCAGAACGTGTCCAGGAGGGGCGGAATGTGGGTGTGATTTGCCATGCAGACATGTACAGTGTCCTGAGGAAAGGTCCATGTACATTTTCCATCTTTCACGTAGACGTGCCCATTATTCCTGCCAGAGATCTGGAATAAAGCCAGTACTTAGAATTTTTTCTGCTGTATTCTACAATTCATCCCTGCAAGTGAGAGTGTGTGTGTGTGGTCTGAGGGCTGCATGGGTGGATCTGGTACGAGCTGATCTGCATGTAGCTAAGCAGGCTTATCTGTGGCCACTCTCCACAGAATTAAAAAAGCTATCACTGCTGTAAACTATCATACAAATGGTATCTTGCAGATCTCCAGTTGCTCAAATGACAAACCCAAGCTGCAGAAAGATCTTGGAGGAAGGCTAAATCAACATAAATCCTACAGAGGTTTAAGGCCTGCCAACTTTTCTATTGTCGTAAAATATTTGAGGCAATGAAAGATTACTTTTCCATGCTCATCACCAATTATCCATCTACAATAAAAGCTATATTTTCAGTTGTCTTTCAACTTTCTATGCAATGCCGACTCCAACGGCATCTGCCCTGGTCAGGGCCTACCCCAGAAACACTAGTGGACTACTTTTTGATCAAAGTTCAGTCACTCAAGGCTATGCTGTCCTCACCTCCTCCTTTCTCTCCACTGGCTGAAGCAGGAGGTGATACTTCTCTACCACTGCACTCCTAGTCACATTTTATCTGTGTACTTCACCCAAATAGAGAGGGTATCGCAGCCCATTCATAAAATTACTTTCTCCTTAGACCCATTTCCATCAAACCAAGAAATGTTCATGATTCTGTCTTAATTTGTAAATAGTTACCCCTGTTATCCAAGTTATTTCTTCCTGTTCAAATGTAAACACAAAGTACCATCGGAAATGTGTAAATTCTTTGTTCAATGTAAACCGCGCTGATGCTGAATAGTGCGGTATAGAAGAGACTTTAAATAAATAAAATAAATAAATAAACTTGGCTAAATGAGCCCAGTTTGGGACTCCTCCCAATCTTTCTTTCACTGGTCAACCAAAGCCTATCTCAGGAGTGGTACCTGAGGCCTGGAAAAAAGCTATGCTCTATCCTTTAATTAAAGATCAGCATGGGGATCAGTCTAATCCTCAAAATTATCGCCCTATCTCAAACTTAGCCATCACATCGAAGATAGTCAAGAAAATCGTCTTCCGTCAGCTTGCAGGTCATATGGACCAAATTCATTTTCTCCATCCTTATCTATCATGGTTTTGCTCATGCCATAGTACAGAAACAGTCCTTAATGATGTTCATAGGTCACTTGATCATGGGAATTATACTCTCACAGTTTCGCTGGACTTATCTGCGGTCTTTGATCTGGTGGATCACAACCTACTTTTGGCCCGACTATACAAGGCAGGAATCCAAGGTACAGTGCTTGACTGTTTCATTCCTTCCTAAATCATAGATCTTTCAAGGTTCATATCCAAAGAGAGGTGTCTACCCCCTGAGACGTTTGGTTAGGCATCACCCAGGGTTCTATTTTATCATCTTTATTATTTAACATTTTCCTCGGCCTACTAATACTAGTTTTTCCACTTTCCACTCCTCTGGAAGTCTGCCATAGTTCGTCCTCTCTTGAAACAACCATCACTTGATCCCGCCGTACTTTCCCATTGGCGCCCTGTGTCAAACCTCCCCTTTCTGGCTAAACTGCTTGAACGCTTTGCTTTTGCACAACTCAGTTCCCACGTTGAAGCTACTAACACCTTACACCCACGCCAAGCAGGATTCCACTCCAGGCATAGTACGGAAACCGTCCTTCTGGCGCTACTCAATGAACTCCACGTCGCCCATGACCATGGAGATATTACCCTCATTGTCTCTCTCAACCTTTCTGCGGCATTTGATCTGATTGACCACCATATTCTTCTTTCTCGTCTGGCTGATCTGGGGTTACGTGGTGAGGTCTGGAAATGGTTCTCTTCTTTTCTATCCAGCCGTTCTTTTACCGTCCACTCCAATAACCAGTGCTCTTCTCCGTTCCCTCTTACCTGTGGTGTTCCCCAGGGTTCTGTTCTTTCTCCTCTTCTGTTTAATATTTTCCTCTCCCCCCTCCCTCTCTTGATCCAGCAATATCCGGTTTCATCATACATTTATGCCGATGATATCATTCTCTTATATCATACTTCACCACTGAACCTTGACATCTCTCAGTTTAATCGTTGCCTTGCTCATATCACTTCCTGGCTTTCCCTTAACCTTCTACATCTCAATCCGGCAAAGTCTACAGCTATGTGGGTCTCCCTGAGTGTCTCCTGTCCGACTGTTGCTCCTCAGATCGATCTCACTCCAATTCCACTTGTCTCCTCCTTCTGCTACCTGGGGGTTACTCTGGACTCCATTCTTTCTTTCTCTGGTCACATTTCCACTCTCACCCGCCGGTCTTTCACAGTCCTATATCAAATTAGAGCTGTTCGGTCCATTCTCCCTTCTACTGCACTGATTACCCTTGTTTTGGCCTTGGTTATCAGCAGACTTGACTACTGCAATGTTTTCCTAGCTAACCTTCCTGCCACTCAACTTAAGCACCTTCAGCTAATTCAGAATACGGCAGCTCGTCTTATCAATTTTTCCCACCGTTACGAGCATGTCACTCCCATCCTATTCCGCTTACATTGGTTGCCTCTCCGCTTTTGATTCCGTTATAAGTTTCTTATTCTAACACATAAAGCCATCTACACCTCTACTCCCCGTTATCTGGCTGATCTTATATCTCTGCACACACCTTACCGTCAACTCCGTTCCCTGCATGCTAATCGCCTGTCCTTACCCTCTCCATCACAAGCACCCTTAGAACAGACCCGTCACTCCGCTTTCTTTTTTCTAGGCCCCTCTCTTTGGAATGCTTTGCCACCTTCCCTCCGACTAGAATCTTCATACTCCAAATTTAAGGACCAACTGAAAACTCACCTGTTCCAACAAGCCTTTGACCTTCCCCCGGATGCCCCCCCTTGAGTCCTTGTTTGCTTGTCTTTAGTGCTGTTGCCTAGTCCAGTCATGTACTGTTGCCTCCCTTTTGTTGTTTTGGCATCTCTCCCTGTGCCTGTTGTCTGTCTGGAATCCTCTGTCTGGTGTGTCTTTGTGCTCTTTTGCTGTTGTTGTACACTGTCCTTTTCTCCCTCTTTCCTATTTATAATTTAGCGTTACTTTTCTCTAGCTTAGTGGCGTATTGCCTTTTATTGTACACCGCTTGAATGTCTTGACAAGAGCGGTCTATCAAATGACGTAATAAAGATAAAGATAACACAGGTACACTAAAAACATTTTTTTTAAACTGCCTCTAATGTTTCGATTGATTTTTACATTTTGTGGTGCGCTGAATCCAAATCTGGTAACCAATTTGCTCCATCACGTACAGATTTTTTGCTACATTGGGTTAGCAGTTTGAGGTGAACGTTTCAGATTGAGTGCGATCGAGATAAAAGTTTCTTGGATGAATTCTTTATACTAATTGTTTAGTAGTTATTCAAATAAGAATAAAGAAAATTGTAACAAGGCAGCACATAAGAATAGAGTAATGTCAACAAAACACACTGTGATGGTAGTAAAATTGTCTGCACTTAAAACAGCCACATACATGTGCACAAACATTGAGCATATAAGAGCGAGGTTAGACACAAAGCAAAGCAAAGAAATGTGCAAAAAATGTTGTACAGGTATGTATTGTGATACTGCGGACCCTCTGACACAAAGAAAAAAAGTTTTAAATCTTGAAAAAAACAGGATTTACATGCAATTTCCTGAAGGTCCACATAGAGGGAGCAGGAGAGCAAGCCTGGAAGCAGAGGAACCACGCCTCTATGGGCAGGACCTTGAATCAGTTAGTCCCGATTTAAGCAGGGACAGAGCTCAGTTAAGGAGGGCAGATCGGAGAGACAGAGACGGCGCCAGAGTGAGCGTCAAAGCCGGACTGGAAAGAGCAGCTCGGAGAGTTGGAGTCACTGTCAGACCTAGAACAGCTCAAGGAGTTGAAGCAGCTTGGAGAGCAGGCCAGAGAGTAGGCCGAGAAGCAGACCAAGGGATAACTCATAGAGCAGGTCGAGGTGAAGGCCCAAGAGCAGGCCTAGAGGAAGGCCAGCTACAACTGGAAGGAGCAGCATTGCAGAGAGCAGCCAAGGAAGGAGGTGCTCTCCCTTCCAGCCTGAGAGGAAGCCCTATCCAGGGAGAAGGACTGGGATACAAGCTAAGGAAGAGATATTTTATTTATTTAGTATACATTTGTATACCGCTACTTCCAGCGATCAGCAGCGGTTTGATTACAGATTGGAAATTGTCAAATCATGACAGGAAATTTTTGAGGTATAAACACATTGATTAGACAGGAAAGCACAGCACACAGAGAACTATTTTACAGGGAACATGGGCTATGGAGGGTTAAGTGGCTTGCCCAAGACCACAAGGAGCACCTGTGGGACTAGAAACCCCAGTCCTTCCGGCCCACAGTTGCTGTCCTCTAGTGGGATTTGAACCCCCGACCTTCCGGCCCGAAGTACCTTGCCCCAACCACTAGGCCACTCCTCCACTCCGATATCCGGTAGCAAGGAATACCCAAGGAGAAAAAGGTACTTTTAAAAGTTTTTATAAAAGTAACCTGAATGAGGAATGGAAAACTCAGAGGCCTGGGGAACAGGGAAGTGCTGAGAGGGCGTGGCCAGTAGCCAACTGCCACAGGGGTGGAAGTGGAGAACAAGCGCCTCAGCAGCAGCCATGCCTCAGAGGAGTTACTCCCCATTCTAAAGGAGGAAAGACATCCAGGGAACACTTGAGCCTGCAAGAAGTGGAGGACATTCAGGCTAGGCCTCAAGCCTTTCCCAAAAGAGACTGCAGGAAGTTAAAAGGTGAAACAGTGGTTGCCTGCAAGTGTTTACCTAAGCCTAGCACAAGAGAGAAACAAAGGAATAACTTTTATCTGTATGATAAGGACACTTTTATGCCAAAAGTACCAGATAATCTCTCTAGGAAAAAGGCTAGTAATATTAAAAGCCGGGATAAGCGAACTTTTAATCCTGTAGCAGAAGAAAATCCAGAGTTCTACAATATAGCTAAAAGCCGACGCCCCAAACTGACAAGCCAACATTGGGACACAGTATGGCATGCTTTTAGAAAGCCTGAATCCAACCTTCCTGAGGTTTCAGATTCGGACCCCTCAGAGATGGAGTGGATGCCAGGGGAATCTGAGGTTAATGAGGCCGAGGAACCCATGGATTGTAATTATTGCACAATAGGAAAGTTTTAAGTTGTTTGGAGCACTAAATGTATGAAGAGAATACAAGATGCCTTATGTTTTGAGTTTGTGAAGATTAACAATGTTACTTTGAATGTTTTTGTGAATTGCACTTGATACAAGAAAGGATACAGCCCTGTTATTTTTCTCAACCGCATCTTTTGAACCGTTTGCGTAAAGGTGAAATAAACGCCTTTTCTTTTTCCCTACACTTGGCTAAATGTTGCTTTATTGGGAAGTTGACCACGAGGCTGACACAGAGGGCCGC
Source organism: Ichthyophis bannanicus (assembly GCA_033557465.1). Taxonomy (NCBI): domain Eukaryota; kingdom Metazoa; phylum Chordata; class Amphibia; order Gymnophiona; family Ichthyophiidae; genus Ichthyophis; species Ichthyophis bannanicus. The sequence continues at coordinate 737,892,097 of CM066036.1, forward strand.
TACCTCATGACCCTCGGAACAGGTCAACCCTGATACCCCTATTCTTATGAGCTCCCCAGCCCCGTGGAACCACTACGCCGCCACCAGAGGGGGCTGCGGGGGACAGTATGTAAGAATAGAAAACGCAAACCGCACTATTGCAATACATGAAGACAAACACCCGATGGTGTGAAAATAAAATTCTAATAAATGAGATCCGACACTGTGGTAATAACTAGCAAATTTTTATTTCAAAGTTTAGTAAAAACACGATATTTGTCAACACAGTTTAGATTTTAAAGTCATTCTTGGGTCAATCAATCTCCTGGTGGGCCCGTTTCTTCTTCCCCTGAATGCTTCTCTTGGTGCGCTGCTTGGCGTATTTTTCATCTGGGGTTTCCCGCAGCAGCAACCAGCAGAAATCAGCCATCATAGTGGTGTTCCATCTTCCTTGGTACCTTCTCTCTGCGTCCTTGATGTCCTGGTGAAACCTTTCACCTTGTTCTTCACTGTACACCCCCAAGTTTTCGGGAAAGTAGTTCACATGGGAGTGCAAGAAATGGACTTTCAGGCTCATGTTACAGCCTTGTTCTTTGAAGGCATTGAGCATCCTGGCAACAATATCCTTATAGTTCTCATCCTGCCTGTTCCCCAAGAATTTGAGAACAACATCCTTGAAGGAATCCCAGGCTTCTTTTTCCTTCTCAGACATCGTTTCAGCGAATGCTCCATCTGACATGAGTTTCCTTATATCAGGGCCAACAAACACTCCTTCCTTTAGCTTTGCTTCAGAAAGTCGGGGGAACTTTGAGCAAAGGTACCGAAAGCACTCACCATCTTTTGGAAGGGACTTGATGAATTGCTTAATGAGACCCAACTTAATGTGGAGAGGTGGTAATAGAATTTTATCACGAGGTACCAAGCTCTCATGAAGAACATTTTTCTCACCGGGTCTCAAATACTCCCGAATTGGCCAGTCTTTTTTCCCCCAGTGTAGGTCGCGGGCCCGGCTATCCCACAAGCAAAGGAAGCAGGGATATTTGGTGAAACCGGATTGCTGCCCTAATAGCATGGATAGAATTTTAAAGTCTCCACAAATCATCCACTTATGCTCATCATAACGAATCTTCTGAAGAATCAGGGCCAAATTCTCGTATTTTTCTTGGAGAATAACAGAGTGAGCAATAGGAACTGAAGCGAATGTGTTGCCATTATGAAGAAGAACACCTTTTATGCTGTCTTTTGACGAATCAATGAACAGCCGCCATTCAGCAGGATCATACTTGAGTTTAAACTTTTCCATCACTCCGTATATATCGTTGCAAAATACCAAATCTTCCTCTTTGCTGAAATACTTCAAAAATTGTGTCTCGCGGTTGCGGTACCAATAAAAAGTTGTTCCTGGTGACAATAGATTTTTCTGTTTAAGCCGAGAACCTAGCAGTTGGGCAGCATCTTTTGGGAGTCCTAAATCCCGGACTAAATCATTCAATTCAGCTTGAGAGAAAAGTTCAGGCTTCGGATCTGGTTCAGTTTCAAACTCGGAAGTACTGGACTCATCGGGAAAAGCCATCTGATGAGTCTCATCATGATCAGAACCGTCCACACAAATATGATCCAAAGATTTTGGTGGTTCAGGCACAGGTACTTCATTGCTATGAGGCATAGGCCTAATTGCTGAGGGAAGGTTGGGGTAACTTATTACGTTCTTATTTTTTAAGTTGTATCCCTTCACAATGCAAGAGCAAAAATAGCAGTCACTGCTGTGGTCTCTTTGTTCACGCCACATCATAGATATTCCGAAACGAAATGCTTGTTTTTTACCTTTCATCCATAAGCGTAGATCTTCCTCACATGTCTTGCACACTTTGTGAGGAGCCCACGGTTTGTCTTGATCGCCTAACTTCAAACCAAAATAGGAGAAATATACTTTTTTAATAAATGCAGAAATGTTCCTCTGCCGCTTTTTCATAGTATATTCCCCACAAATAAAACAAAAACCGTCCGGAGAGTTGACGCAACCTCTGGCTCTGTGAACCATCACAAATACACAGCACTGCAAACTACAATTGTAGTGAACCACTTCGGAATAAAGCTGGATTACGACTGAGCAAACAAAAGGTAATAATGAACTTGCAAGAAACTGAAATTTGACAGGAACGTTCATGTCGCAACCACCGTGTTTGAGCGAGCGAACGAGGCGAGGCGAACAGGAAAGAACATGCGCCAGCGCGAGTACTGGTTTTAGCCCCCGCCTCCCAATTGTCCTGTTAATGTATAAAATGAATACAAAACACTCTAAAATATCATGAGGGAGTGTTTCTAGTTAGTTAACCATTACAACCTCTATTTTGGGCCAAGAAAATAAACTGCAGTCGGCTAAAAAGAAATTATGTGAACATTCCTTATATGGGTAAGAAATCTAATTTTGCAAGAAAACGTGACGTGATGGAACATTTTGGCTATTTTTCCTGGATTCAGCACCCCAAAATCTATAGGAATCAGTTGCAAAACTGGAGGCAGTTTTTTGGTAGTGTACCTGTGTAATTACTCAAATACAGGGGCTAGGGGTTTCCTGTTATGTTTATGCAGATTACATCTTGCTGTTATACTCTACTAATGATTCGGTAATAGATTTGGCACCTCTAAACAACTGTTTAATAACAATATTCTCCTGGTTATTTGAATACTCTCTTAAACGGAACCTTACTAAGATGATAGCCATCTGGTTTACCGGTTCGGATTTTCAGCCTACGCTTGCCCCTACGATAGGCGGTCATACTTTAGTATTACATACCTCCCTTTGATATCTTGGAGTTGTGTTATATCCAGCTCTTACTTTCTCCCCTCTACTGGCCCAGGTAACTAAATTGACTTTCTGGCCTTATTTATTTATTTTATTTTATTTATTTAGCATATATTTGTATACCGCTACTTCCAGCGATCAGGAGCGGTTTGATTAAGTAAAAAGGATTGTCTGATCAATGACAAATTTCAAGAAATTACAGTGTGATTTACAAGGTTATATGATGGTTATCAGTACAAAGCCAGTCATTTTCAATAATGTATACAGTTTGATTCATAGGATAAGCACAACACACAGTTAGGGGGGGGGGAGAGAGAGATTTACATATGTACAATTTTACACTTGTTTCATTTTTGGGGTATAAATATATTTTAGCATTGGCTACATTTTGGTGATGCTAAGAATGTATTGATGTTCACGACACATTGTAGGCTTGTTGAAATAAGTATGTCTTCAGTTTTTCTCTGAAGACCATAAGGTCATTGGTTGAGCGCAACTCAGTCGGGAGTTGGTTCCAAAGTGAAGGGGCAGTGTAGGAGTATGCCCTGTTGCTTGTGGCTATTTTAACTGATCTTATACTTATTGGTACCTGCAGGTTGTTTATGGTGGTGGTTCTCCTATTTCTGTTAACAGGTTGTAAGTTGATTAGGTTAGAGAGGAAAGTTGGTGCCAGGTTGTGGATGATTTTAAATGTGGTCACTAGGGTTTTGTATTTTATGCGAGCTATGATGGGGAGCCATTGAAGTTCAATTAGCACAGGTGTGATGTGCTCTGCCAAACCTGTTTTAGTGATGATTCTGGCTGCGACATTCTTTGCCAACTGGAGTATGCTTAGGGTTTTTTTTGGAAGGCCTTGTAGAATTGCATTACAGTAATCGAAATGAGGTATGATGAGGGCCTGTGCTACTGTCCTAAAATCGGTAGCCTCAATGATGTTCCTTAGTGGTTGTATTTTATTTATTTATTTATTTATTTATTTTCTTCTATACCGCCCCTTCCAGCGATCAAGGGCGGTTTACATGAAACTTAACAATTGTACACAGTTGTATACATTTACATTAAACAATCGGAGTCAACTATTTACATTGAACAGTTAGGTACAACTATTTACATTGAACAATAAACTTCAACTTTATGAGGTGTTGATAATACAAACAACTATTAATTATTTACATTGGAAATTTACAGTGGCTGAGTGTTGTGTGTAGGGCATGTGTGTTTTGTGTAGGGCATGTGTCGTTAGGTGTCGTTGTATGACCCTGAGCTTGTGGAAAATGACCCTGTTTACTAAGCGGAGGTGTTTTGCCATCTTTACTTCGCTATCAAGTGTTACTCCGAGGTATTTTATTTCATTCTTTGTGTGATAAGTATTTTCACATAGGGAGATTGTAGCTGGTGGTTTGAATTCTGGTTTTCTTGAGATGTACATGACTTCGGTTTTTTTATGGTTTATGGCCATGTTGTTTCGTTGGAGCCATGTTTGCATCTCTTTTAAGCATTCTTCTAGCTGGGAGTAGTTTGGATTGTCTGCGTCGAGTTGAGTGTATAGCATAATATCATCAGCGTATATGTGATAGTGGATACTATGCTTTTTGAATATTTCGCAGATTGGTTTCATGTACACGTTGAATAGAAGCGCAGATAGTGCTGAGCCTTGCGGTATGCCCTGTGTTTGCGGGAAAGCTTCTGCTTTTTCGTTGTTAAACTGTACTTGTTGCATTCTGTTGGTGATATACGATGAGAACCATTTTAGTGGGGTTCCCGTTATTCCTATAGCTTCTATCCTGTTTAGTAGTGTTTGATGGTGAACTGTATCGAAAGCTGCTGAGATGTCAATGAATATGAGAATGAACATTTTCTTTTTGTTTTCAATCCCTTTGAGTAGGTTGTCCAGTAGTGCAATAAGCAGGGTCTCGACCCCATGGTGTGGCCTGAAGCCGTATTGGTGCTCGTCCAGTGTTCTGTTGTTGTCCAGGTGGTCTTGTAATTGTTGTAGAACCGCTTTTTCAATTATTTTTGCTAGCAGGGCTATGCTGGATATTGGGCGATAAGATGCTGGGTCTTCCTTGTTGAGTGATTTATATTTTAGTATTGGTCTTATGATGGATTTCTTAAGTTGAGTTGGCATGGTACCTTGCTGGAGTGATTGGTTTATTATGTGAGCAATTTGGTGGGTGGTTTCTGCTTTCGTTGCTTTAACCCATGCAGCTGGGCAGGGGTCTAGGGGAGAGGTTGTGGTGTTAATGTTGGCAATTATATTCATGACGTGTTTGTCTTCAATGCTGCAAAACTTGTTCTAGTGGGTGATGTGGGTTTGTGTCGTCGTCATGGTAGGTTGTGGTGTGTTGCGGGTCACATCCAATGGTGGTGAGGGTTTAGGTCCGATCTGTGGGTTTAGTTTGCTAGCATAGTGGTCTGCTAGGGCTTGGACCTTGATTTTGTCGTTGTGTTGATCCTCTTGTGCCGTTTTGGTGAGGGATTTGACCAATGCGAACAGCTCTCTGGGTTTGTTTAATGCTTTGTTTAGTAAGTTTGTATAATGCGTTCGTTTTGTCAGGTTGACTTCGTTTTTGTATTTGGAGAGCAGGGTTAGGTATTCTATTTTGTGTTCGTTGGTTTTGCTTTGTCGCCATTTTCTCTCAGTTCTACGTAGTTCTTGCTTTAGTGTGGTCAGAGTAGCTGTGTACCATGGTTCGGTTTTGGGCTTGGGGTTGTTTTTTGTTGCTTTCCATTTTGGTTCTGACATCTCTTGAATTCTTGAGTTCCAGCTGGTTATTAGTTTGTCGAGGTCAGTGCTTTCCAGGTCTATGTTGGATGTGATGGAGTTAATGAGGGCTTGACTGTTGTATTTATTAAAACCTCTGCGTGTGTGAGTTGGTAGGTCAGTTTTTGGGTTTCTAGGTAGCATGGGTAGGTTCGCTTTGATCTCAACTTGGTGGTGATCTGACCATGGTACTTGAGTTATTTTTATTACAGTTTTTTTTCTTTTGTCAGGTTGTTGTTCTGCGGGTGTGAAAACCATATCCAGGGTGTTTCCTTTGTTATGTGTCGCATCATTTACTATTTGTTTGTAACAAAGTTGTTCCATTGCTTCAATGAATGTGTTGGCTTGGCATAGTGGTAGTGATGGTAGGTTTAAATATCCCAGAATGATTTGATGTTTCCTGATTGCTGTGGTTGAGACGCATTCCAGTGCTGTGGCCAGTGTCTCTGGATGTGATGACGGGGGTCTGTAGATTAGGCAGATTGCTATTGCATTGTTTTCCACTTTGAGTATGTCAATGTCCTTGGTTGTGCTGTGGGTGGTGCTGGTAAGCGATAAGGCGGATTTGGCTGCAATTAGGACTCCTCCTCCTCTCTTGGATGCACGGGGGCAGTTGAATATCTTGTATCCGGGAGGGGTTATTTGATTTGTTATTGCGGCGTCGGCATCCGTGATCCATGTTTCAGTGATGCATAGGATGTCGGGTTGGTCATCTGTGATGATGTTGTGTATGATGTGGGTTTTGTTCCTTATTGATCTGGCGTTGATGAGGATGATGGTATAGTAGTCTTGCATCTGTTGGACTTTCTGTTTGTGTTTGTTTTTTCTTGCTAAGTGTTTGATATGGTTTGATCTTTTCGGCTTGGGGTACTGGGGATCTCGTGATATTGTCTGGCTCATGGTGGGTGGTCTTGGATTCGGAGGGGGTGTGTGAACCTGGTGGGAGGGGTGGAGTGGAGAGTATTTATAGTATTGATTCGGTTGATGCGGTGCGGTTATTAACAGAGGGTGGTAGATGTAATAGATTGGACTTATAATGTGGTGGAGGGTATGGTGCAGGTTGAGGGTGAGAGTGAGAGTTGGTATCACTAGGTACATGGATAATAACAGCATATATTTGAAGAGCTCCATTTTGTCTGCTATGTTGGTAGATACTCTGTTGTGGAACTTTGTTTTTTGATATATTATGCAGCTTATGGCATTTTTGTAGCAGTCGTTCATTTTTGTATCACCCAGCCCAGATAATCATGCTTTTACACACTGTGATACAGAGACTTGACTATTGCAATATAATTTATTTAGGCCTTCCACAGGTCCATCTCTGATGCTTCCGGACCATCCAAAATAGTCTCTTCATGTTCTAGCTCACGCATGCAAATTCAATCATATTATACCACTATTCGTCAACTATCATTGATTACCTATAAATTATCGGATCATTTTCAAGCTTCTTACCCTGACACACAAAATTATTCATGACAGTTCCAGATTACTTGTCTACTATTGTCTCCCTATATGCCCAAGCAAGATTTCTTCGCTCATTCTATGATTTTCGTTTACATCTCCCCTCCTTGTGGGTAATAAAGTATGAATCTACAAGAAAATTAGCTTCTTCAGCTGCAGCTCCGGCACATTAGATTGTCTTGCCGGACCAAATTCACACAGAATTAAGTTTCAAGTGCTTCAAAAAATCTCAGAAATCTTTCCTTTTTAGAACTGCTCTTAACTTACCTGAATAGTTATTCAGGTACAATGACATCTTTTGGGCATGGTAAAGGTAGCCTTATAGTTTAAGGGAATTGTGTGTATTGTGTGTATTTATCCTTATAATCCTATCTCTCTTATACTGTCCTGTCTACACTATGGAGTTCCTTTCACTTATTCTCTTTTTAATTTATGTACACTACATAGACTGCTATGCAATGTTGTTGTATACAAAATAAAATATAACCATAATCATAACCATCTGCAATTCAAGGGAGACATGAATTCCTGACCAGTACCTGAACTCTACAGATGACCACAGTAACACCAGGTGTGATAGGGCAGCCATACAGCAGCTGTGCCAGGCACTGGGGGACCTGACAGCTGTTGTGCCAATATTCCCCAGATTTTGGCCTGCAGCTTACATCCATACCCAGTCCTGGATCTATGCAAGCTGCAAGAGTAGTGATATATCTGGAGGCTGGCTCCTTGGTATGATGTCCATGCCCACACAGGTCTGACCAGGGGAGCAGTGCCACAAAGCAGACTGTGGAAAGGCAGGCAGGGTTGCCCTCAAAATAGCAGATGTATACAGACAAGTGGAGGAGTAGCCTAGTGGTTAGAACACTGGCTTGGTAACCAAGCAACCAGGGTTCAATTCCCACTAGCACTCCTTGTGGCCATGGGCAAGTTACTTAACCCTCCATTGCCTTGAAAGAAAGGCCTGGCAATCTACTTCTGGTGACACTGCCAAGAAAACCCAGGAGCTTCTGGGTCGCCAGGAGTCAGGACTGACTTGAAGGCACACATTACATTACATGCAGACAAAGATAATGCAGAACAGAGAGTAGACATTATATGGGACAGGTGTAGTCACATGTAGGGAGCTGCTGTGAGAAATACCAATAGCCAGATATGTGGGAAACAGATGCCATAGGCAGACAGTCATAGGCATTAAAAGAGCATAGTTATGTCACTCAGCAATACAATGCATCCTTTTGGGAATTGCAAATTTAGTTTAGGTTTTTGTGAGTTTGGTAAAGGTCCATACTTAGCATTTTAAAGAGTGTTTTTAGAGATGACCAATGAAAGAATAACTGAGGAGTTGTTATACTGCCATGTATGTTTTGATGCAATGTACTATATGCCATGACAAACATGTTAATATATACTATGGAGCAGCAAGATGAAAGGAGCAAAGTTTGGAGTTAAAAATAGAAAACAAGGGCACAGATAGAAGCAATTTGCCAGAAGAGCAGTTTCCAGGGAGGGGTGTAGGGAGGCATAAGAGAGGAAAGTAGTGAGGAGCTACAGATTGAATGCACTTATAAATTAGCAGAAGTTTGAAATGGATATGGAAATGGATAGGGAGCCAATTAAGTGACTCGAGAAAAGGGTAATATGGCCTTATGTAAATAGAGCTTATTCCGTTTGAGACATGCTTTTTTTTCCAAATATTGGATATGATTGCTTTTAATTAATTAATTAATTAATTAAATTATTTAACATCTTTTTTTATACCATCTTTCTACCAGTCAAGACAGTTTATAGTGAACTCTGTGCATAAAATAAAAGTAAATTTAAACAAGTACTGTGATTTACAGGTAAGGCAAAATTAACATTATAGGTAGAACAGGTAAGTTAAAATATATACAGAGTCATGCTGAGCTACGAATAGCGGGGATGGAAATCCCGCTATTTGTGTCATTTCCCTCCCCACCCTCCTTCCCTGCTCATTGTACGGGGAAGTTAGAAGGGCTGGGAAGGGGTGGATCGGGGGCCGCATTAGGGCGGGCAGTGGGTGCTTGTCGGCCCTAGACATACAGGGCCAATTCCAATATTGGTCCTGTACTTCCGGGGCCGACTGCTTAGACAGGGAAACCTATTTCACTTTTGAGGTGGAATAAGTTCCCTGATTGGGCAGAGGACGGTGGCCCAGGGCATGGCAGCGGTGGGAGGGAGCAGAGAGAATTCCCCACAGCCTTACCCTGGCCTTGGGAGGCTGGATTGGGGGTCAGGCTGCATGGACAGCATTGTAGAAGCCGTTGTCCAGGGATCATGGCTTTACAATGGAGCATGGTGTCATGGCAACCAGACACCATGGTGCTGTGGCTCCATTTTAAAAGCCAGACTGAGTTAGTCGGGTGCAGCCTGTAAGTTCAGGCTGGGCTGAATGTACATGCTTGTTCGTGATTCCGATCCCAAAGGGCTAAAAGTGCCCTGTGGCATCAGAATCGTGACTCCCTCTGTGTATCTGGATCCGGCTGGGTGCACAGAGGGCCTGTTCGCCTGGATTGGAATCAGGCCCATGGAGAGTAAGGAGGGGGTGAATGCCTTAATTAGATTAACTTATGTCCAACACAAGGTACGTGACGATATGGATTTGTGTGACCTTATTGGGATCCAGAACTTAGTCCAGATGGGGATCTGCCCCATAGAAGTCTAGGAATAGTTGTGTTTTTTAATTTCTTTCAGAAGTGTCCCGTCAAGTCAGTGTTCCTTAGATGAGGTGGTAGTGCATTTCACATTGCTGGAGAATAGAGGAAGAATGCCCTGTTGCATGTTCTTTGGTTGCTCCTGAGCTTTAGTGGAGGTATGTCTAGTAGGCTGAAGGTGTTGCATCTTCGTAGGCTATTGTCTGTGTGTTTTATATGGAGTGTGTAGGCAATCTGTGGATTGGTTATGTATTATTTTGTGGATATTGAGGATAACCTTGAACTTGATTCTAGATGAGATGGGTAGCCATTGAAGTTGCTTAAGGACTAGGGTGATGTGTTTTTTTTGGGATGGTCCTTGTATGATTCTTGCTGCTGTGTTTTGCGCTATTAAAGAACATAACAACATAAGAGATGTCTTACTGGGTCAGACCAAGGTCTATCAAGCCCAGCATCCTGTTTCCAACAGTGGTTAATCCAAGCCACAAGTATCGGGTAGGTTCCCAAAGAGACACACAGGTTCCACAATGTTTGTCCAGGGCAAGCAGTGGATTTTCCGGGTCCTCTTTAATAACTTGTCCAAACCTTTTTTAAACCCAAGTACACTAACAGCATTTACTACATCCTCTGGTAACGAATTCCAGAGTTTGATTACGTGTTGAGTAAAAAAATATTTTATCTTATTAGTCTTCAATGGCTTGCACTGTAGCTTCATTTTGTGTCCTCTTTCTACTTTTTGATGGCATAAACAACTGATCTATGTTTACCCGTTCCACTCCATTCATTAGTTTATAGACCTCTATCATATCCCCTCTCAGCTGAGGGTTGCAGAAGGTACAGTGTATGCTTTGGCAGGCCCTGGTAAATTGAGTTGCTGTAGTCTAAAATGAGAGTTATAATGGCAAACGTCTATGGGATTTAGAAGATAGCTTCTTTAGAATTTTAAGTTTGTGGTAGACGACTTTGGTGGTATGTCTTATTTGGGTTTGTAGTTGCAGGCTCTGATCAAGAATGACTCCCAAGTATTTGACCTAACTGTGAGGTCTATATTACCCATCTTGATTGTAGTTGCAGGTTTGAAGCCGGTGTCTTTTGTTATATGCAGAACTTTTGTTTTGTTGTAGTTGATGCAGAGGTTGTGATTTTGGAGCCACTAGGTTACCGTTGTGAAGTATTTGGATATTGTAGAGTAGTCCAGTGTAGATATAGAGAAAGGTGTGTAAATCGTCTGATATATCAAATCTTTTGATAGAAAATTTGTTAAGTCTTGATCAGGAGTGAGTTGGGTTATGCTACATATTTTCAAATGCAATGAAAATGTAATGCAAGTACTAAACCAAATGTACCAGAAAAGAACCAATGGATCAATTTAAAACTGGAGAGTAATAAAATATTTGAAAGCTAAGCTGAAGATGAAAGCTAATGGTACCAAAAAATAAATGTCTGACTTCAAAGAAAATAGTACAGTGTTAAAAGTAAGTAAAGTGCATGCTATGTGATAATGGCAAGCAGATAAGATGAGGGCCAAAATATCGAAGAAGACGACATTAAGTATAGAAGTACAGGATAAAAAAAAGAAATAGCTGGGGAAAAGGAGGTGGAGAGAGAAAGTGGGATAATAATGTTGTTGGTTAATGGCTGTCTTCCAAAGGCAATTATGATAGAATGTCAGAGATGAGAAAAAAGGTAACGAAAAGCTTGTCTAAGAGGCTGATTCTTTAATTCTCTCACTCTATTTTGTACTAATCTAAAAAAAAATATTGAGAGCTTTATCTCCTAAGGAAGCAAGCTTATTCAAAATAGATTCATTAAGTTATTCACCTCACCTATAAAGTTTGAAATTTCTTTTAATTGTTTATAACAATTTATTTTGAGTAGTATTTTTTTAAATGTCTGAAGTGAATTTCTTCAGACTAGCAGATCTGATTTAAATAGAAAAATCTGAATTTTGGAGATTGCTTCTTTTTTCATTTCTTTCTGTAGAAATAAGGGTCAACAAAAAATTATGAGGTGTATGCCCTATATGTGACTAGCTATTGTCAGCTATGCTTTCTTTAAGGTCTAGACATGTGTTGGTATGGGAGGGCAGACTGGATAGGCCATTTGGGTTTTATCTGCTTCTATGTTACCATCATCTTAGCGTAATCTACTAATCATACCTCTGCCTTCACATTATTATTAGCTTAACTAGGAATTCTGCATTCATCAGAAAGTATTCTCATTGGATTTACAAATGGAGTGTTCCATAAAAAAATGTAAAAAGGCATTAATGAATGGCTTTTCTAGAAATCATTTTTCCTAAACTGAATTCCACCTATTGGCTTCAAAACTTAACTCGTTATTCTCATGTACTCAAGCTATTGGACTTGTTGAGGTATATTTTGTTATCCTATATCTAGAAACATAGAAATATGCCAGCAGATAAAGACCATACAACCTAACCAGTCCACCCATCCATACCAACTGCTAAGTTTTACAGTCTTTTTTCCCCCTAAGAAATCCTCTGTGTTTGTCCATTGACTTCTTGAATTAAGATACAGACATCTCTACCATCTCTACTGGGAGGCTATTCTGTGCATCTAACACTCTTTCTGTAAAAAAATTAAGTCCTCAGATTATTTCAGCTTCATCTTGTGTATTTATGCCACAGAGATATTTCAATGCCCCTATCCTATCTCCCCTTTCCTGCCTTTCTTCCAAAGTATATGCATTGAAACATTTAAGTCTATCCCCATATGCTTTATGATGAAGGCCACTGACCATTTTAGTAGCCACCCTCAGCATTGACTCCATCCTGTTTACATTCTTTTGATGGTGCAGTCTCCAGAATTGCACACAGTACTCTAAATGAGGTCTCACCAATGATTTACACAGAGGCACTATTGCTTCCTTCTTCCTGCTGGCCATTCCTCTCCCTATGCACCCAAACATCCTTCTGGCTTTTGCCGTCACCTTTTCTACCTGTATAGCCACCTTAAGATCATCAGAAACAATCAAGTCCAGGTCTAACTCTTCTTTCATGGACAGAACAACTTTGCCCCCTATACCGTACGGTGATCTTGGATTTTTGCAGCCCAAATGTATGACCTTGTATTTTTTAGCATTAAATCTCAGCTGCTAGATTCTTGACCATTTTTCAAGCTTTGCTAAATCCATCCTCATGGTATCTACACCTTTCTGGGTGTCTACTGTATTGCAGATCTCGATATCATCCACAAAGAAGCAAACTTTACCCGACAGCCCTTCCTCAATATCACTTATAAAAATGTTGAAAATAATCAGACCAAGGATAGATCCCTGTGGCACACCATTGGTTATATTCTTGTCAGAGTGAACTCCATTTACCTGTACCCTCTGTTGCCTCCCATACAACTAGTTTAGAACCCAGTCAAGTCATTTTAGGTTTGATCTCTAGGGTGCTCAATTTATTTATACGTCACCTGTGTAGATGAAAGTGAAAAGCTTTGGCAAAATCTCTCTCAAAAGACAGAATCAGCGGTGGCAGCAGCTCAGCTAGGTATGGTGGGGGTGGGGGTGGAACAGCACCGCTGGGCTCCTGCTGGGGCAACAGGCAGAATTCCTTGGACCACCCAGCTGATCACCCAGTCAAAGAAATTAATCAGATTTGTCTGACAAGACCTGCTTCTAGTAAAGCCATGCTGTCTCTCATTCTGTAATCGCGAGGCCGCGGGCAGGGTCCCGGCGGCCGATTTTAACCGGGCGCGCGGCCTGGTGCGGGGACCCTGCGCGCGTCCTGGGTGGGGTGCGAGAGTGTGCCTTTCAAATTGATTGGCTCCCGGCGATCGCAACCGTGTGGGAGCCAATCGACGGGCCTCTTGTTGGGGGGTGGGGGGAGTTGCGGCCGGCAGCCTCCGCGTGTCAGTTAGAGCGGAGGCTGCTGCGGGGTGCCGGCGTGGTTGCTGAGGGCTGAGGAGCGGCAAGAGCGGAGGTGCTTCGGGGTGCCGGAGTTGCTGAGGGCTGAGGAGCGGGAGCCGGATCGCGTTAGGCTGCGGATCCCGGAGGCGGTCACCGCTGGTGGCCTGAGGCAAGTCCGGTGGGTCAGCCTTTTGGTGGGGGATTTGTTTGGAGAGTGTGGTGTGGGTTTGTCGTGGGTGGCCTGTTTCTGGGGTTTTAATTGCAGCAGGTTACTCAAAAAAAAACAACAACAACAACAACAAAAAACCCCAAATAATCCCACTTTAAACCTGTGCCGTTTGTTAAAGCTTGGCTTCTGCTGCTGTGCTTTATTCCCAGGAGTTTAAGTTCCTGGTCTCGGTGGGGGATGCCTGCGCCGCGCGGTCGGGCTAGAACAGGGGGTTCGGCCCCTGCAAGTGCTTCTGGGTCAGGGGTGAGGGGGCGGGTGGGGTCACGGTCTCGTGGGGGGGCTGTGTCGGGCAGGGGGTTGCCCAGCCCTGCGTGTGGTAAGGAGCGGAGGGGTCGGGGGGTGCTGTGAAGGGGGCAGAAAGGGGCAAAAGGGGTTTGGCAGCCGGGGGAGGTGACAGGGGGGAAGGGGTGCCCCACCCCCCATGGGAACCCTGGGGGTGAGTGGTGGGCTTAGGGGAGCAGTCAGTGCGGCGGGGAGCGCAAATATGGGGTGTGTGGAAATTGAGGCGGGTCCGTCGGGGGGTGCAGGTGTGTTGGGGGGTGTTTTGGGGGTACAGGGGCCGGGGGGTGGGTTGCGGCCTGATGGGGCCCAGTGGGGCAATGGCTATAGTGTGCCCGCTGGTTGGCTCCCGGGTACCGGCGGCTACGGTAGGTCGGGGGGGCCTTCACCTTGGGAACAGTGGCTGAGTGGAGGGCAGGGTTCGTCTCAGGTGGACTGGGGTGGTCCTTGGCCTCAGGCTTGGTCACTGGCAGTTCCCCCCTCTGTTTTTCCATTCATGTCTCCGCAGGGGTGAGTTATGGCACAGCCAACATGGACTTCAAGTGCTGCTGGATGCGAGAGCTGGTTGAGTCTGGTGGCGGGAGCGGCGTAGCAACACGGAGCGGCAGCAGAGTCAGCGCGGGATTGTCCCCTGGATGTCGCGAGGGCTCGTGCTGCGGACAGTTCTGTGGCAGCTGGGATGGACACAGCGTCGGCCCCTGCTGGCGGTGAGACTGGTGAGTTGCTAGGGGACGTGGGTGATGTGGGGGTGCGGTCGCCAGAGGAGAAGGCGGGGGGGTTCGCGTAGGAAGCACAGGCGGTCTTGTCGGCGGTGTCGTAGCTCTGACTCGTCCTCGTCTTCTTCCTCTTCGAGTGGTTCGTCCGTTGGGTCAGGAAGGGAGCCGGGTCGGCGGGGAGGGGAAGGTGGGGGCGGGGTGGCCCCCGGTGCAGGTGGGGGGGCCACATCGGTGGTGGGTTTTCCGGAATTGTGGGAGGGGGTGCCGCGTAAGCTGCTGCGCAACATTAGGAAGCGGCGCTACATAGATATCTTCAGCTTGCTTGCGTGCCCCAGGAAAGCGATCGACTCTCCTCCATCTTATCCCTGAACTTTTCATCATAGTTCAGCCAAGCCCATCCGTCATTCATCTGAGATGCCTCCAGGATGGAATCGGCGTACTCTAACAACATACCATACTGCCCCGGTTCGTGGTGACCCAACATGCTGGCTAACCTCAGAAAGGAACGCGTACAGTTCACCACATTACGCGCCACCTTCTTAACCCTACCGGCCTTTTCATCCTCCTTCCTCTTCTTCCAACTCTCACCCGACCTGCCCAAAGGTGCACCAGACCTGCCCAAAGGTGCACCCGACCTGCCCAAAGGTGCACCAGACCTGCCCAAAGGTGGGCACAGCGGGAAGCGGTGACGTGTGCTGGCGGTTCAACCGGTCCACTTGCCCCTTTCCCGACTGCAAATTTCAGCACTCCTGTTCCTTGTGCGGAGGTCCTCACCCCGCCACTAAGTGCCTTAAGAAAGGCGCCGCGGGCGTTGCCGGTCCCGCTCCTAAGGGGCAATGAGTGGCATGGGCGTGCGCCTTCCCCGATCTGTGTGGAGGCCTTTTTGGGGTGGCTATCCTCGGAGGCAGGATGCGGTGATTCTGTCTTTTGGTTTTCGGTTCGGTTTTATTATCCCAGTGAGGGGTGTGGTGTCGGCGCCGAGTGCACGGAACTCCCCCTCTGTTCGATGTTGGGCCACGGTCGTCCAGGACAAGTTATTGGGGGAATTGTGGTTGGGGAGGGTGGCGGGTCCATTCGCGGAGCCCCCTTTTCCCGACATGGTGATTTCTCCATTAGGTATAGTACCCGAGACGCTGTCCGATAGGTGCCTCCATTAATGATAGCATTCCACGTGAGTTTTGTGCAGTCCGGTATGCGTCCTTTGACAAGGCGGCGCTGATGGTGCGGGGGGCCGGTCGGTATGCCCTCATGGCGAAGGTTGACATCGAATCGGCGTTTCGCTTGTTACCCGTCCATCCATCCGCCTTCCATTTATTAGGTTTTTGTTTTCAAGGGGGGTATTATTTTGACAAGTGTATGCCGATGGGCTGTTCGGTCTCTTGCGCTTATTTTGAGATGTTTAGTACCTTCCTGCAGTGGGTGCTAGTTCAGGTGTCCGGCTTAGCTAATGTGGTGCATTACCTGGACGATTTTTTGTTTGTGGGTGCGGTGCAGTCGTGGGCAAGTCTAGAGATGTTATCCGAGTTTGTGCAGCTGGCGCGGGAGTTTGGTGTACCATTGGCTGATAGTAAGACAGAGGGTCCGACAACGCGGTTGACCTTTTTGGGGGTGGAGTTGGATTCGATGGAAATGGTGGCGCGTTTGCCGTAGGACAAGGTGGCTCGTTTGCAGATTTCGGTGGCTAATGTGTTGTCGGCCCACATGGTGGAAGGAGGATAACCAGTGGGACACTGTGATACCTGGATACACACTATATCGTAATGATAGAGCTGATCAAATTGGTGGAGGGGTTGAGCACTATGTTAGAGAGGGCATTGAGTCAGAAAGGATTAAAGTTTTGCAGGGAACAAAATTTGCTGTAGAATCTCTATGGATTGAAATTCCATTTATGAAGGGGAAGGTGATGGCAGTTGGAGTATACTATCGACCGCCTGGCCAGAATGAACAAATGGATGATGAAATGCTCAAAGAAATCAAGGAAGCTAACAAAAGTCACAACAGAGTAGTAATAATGGGTGATTTCAATTACCCCGGTATCGACTGGGTCAGTGTCACAGCAGGACAAGCTAAAGAGATAAAATTTCTAGATGGAATAAATGACTGCTTCTTGGAGCAGCTGGTTCATGAACCGACCAGAGGGGAAGCCATACTGGACCTAGTCCTTAGTGGAACGCCAGATCTGGTGCAAGAAATAAGGGTGTTGGGACCACTTGGCAATAGTGATCATAGTATGATCATGTTTGATTTAATTAGTGGAGGACAGATAGTAAAGGCATCCACAGTACTACCTTTTAACTTTCAAAAGGGAGACTATGATAGAATGAGGAGTATAGTTAGGAAAAAACTAAAAGGAGCGGTTCCAAAGGTTAAAGACTTACAACAAGCTTGGGTGTTATTTAAAAATACTATCCTCGAAGCCCAGACCAGCTGTATTCCACGCATTAGGAAAAGTGGAAGAAAGTCCAAAAAAACTGCCAGCATGGTTTAAAGGTGAGGTCAGAGAGGCTGTTGCTGCCAAAAAAGCAACCTTCAGGAAATGGAAAAAAGAGCCAAATGATGAAAACTGGAAACAGCACAAGCACTGGCAAGTTAAATGCAAAGCATTGATAAGGCAGGCAAAGCGGGAATTTGAGAAGAAACTTGCTATGGAAGCAAAAAACACGGAATAAAGACTTTTTCAAGTACATTCGTAGCAAAAGGCCTGTGAGAGAGTCAATTGGACCATTAGATGATAGAGGGGTAAAAGGGGCAGTAAGAGGAAACAAGGCTATAGCAGAGAGACTGAATGAATTCTTTGCTTCGGTCTTTACTGAGGAAGATGTAGGGATGTTACCCAAGACTGAAGTGGTATTTAAAGGTGATACTGCAGAGAATTGAGAGAAATATCGCTACACCGGGAAGATATATTACAACTATTTGATAAATGAATAGTAGCAAATCACCTGGACCGGATGGTATACATCCCAGAGTGTTGAAAGAACTGAAATATGAGATTGCAGACCTGCTATTGGTAATCTGTGAACTTTCATTAAAATCATCTGTAATACCTGAAGATTGGAGGGTCGCCATCATAACACCAATTTTTAAAAAGGGTTCCAGGGGTGACCCAGGAAATTACAGACCGGTGAGCCTGACGTCAGTACCAGGGAAAATGGTAGAAACCATCATAAAGAACAAAATTACACAGCATGTAGATAATCATGGCCTAATGGGAGACAGCCAACATGGCTTTAGACAAGGAAGATCTTGTCTTACTAATCTGATATGTTTTTTTGAAGGTGTGCATAAACAGGTAGACAGAGGTGAGTCGGTTGATATAGTGTATCTGGACTTTCAGAAAGCTTTTGACAAAGTCCCCCATCAGAGACTTTTGGCAAAGCTAAAAAGTCATGGGATAGCAGGCAGTGTACTATTGTGGATCGAGAACTGGTTAAAAGATAGAAAGCAGAGGGTAGGGCTAAATGGCCAATATTCCCAATGGAAAAAGGTGAATAGTGGAGTACCCCAGGGATCTGTACTGGGTCCGCTGCTTTTTGAGATATTCATAAATGACCTGGAAAAGGGAATAACTAGTGAGGTTATCAAATTTGCAGATGACACAAAACTGTTTAAAATTGTTAAAACCCAAGAGGATTGTGGAAAACTGCAGGAGGATCTGGATAAATTGGAAGACTGGGCATCCAAATAGCAGATGAAATTTAATGTGGACAATTGCAAAGTTATGCACCTAGGAAAGAACAACCCACACTATAGTTACACGATGCAAGGCTCCACATTAGAAACCACCACCCAGGAAAAAGATATAGGAGTCATCGTGGATAACATGTTAAAACCCTCCGCCCAGTGTGCAGCGGCGGCCAAGAAAGCAAATAGAATGCTAGGTATCATAAGGAAAGGGATGGAGAATAAAACAAAGGATGTTATAATGCCTCTGTATCGCTCCATGGTACGACCGCACCTTGAATATTGTGTGCAATTCTGGTCACCGTATCTTAAAAAGGACATAGCGTTATTAGAAAAAGTACAGAGAAGAGCCACCAAATTGGTGAAGGGGATGGAAGGCTACTCCTATGAAGAGAGGCTAAGAAGGTTAGGGCTCTTTAGCCTGGAGAAGAGACGGCTGAGGGGAGATATGATAGAGGTCTATAAATTAATGAATGGAGTGGAACGGATAAACGTGGATCAATTGTTTACGCTATCAGAGTATAGAAAGACTAGGGGACATGTAATGAAGCTACAGGGTAAACTATTTAAGACAAATAAGAGAAAATATTTTTTCACTCAACGTGTAATCAAACTCTGGAATCTGTTACCGGAGGATGTAGTAAGGGCTGTTAGTATAGCTGGGTTTAAAAAAGGTTTGGACAAGTTCCTGGAGGAAAGGTCCATAAACCACTATTAAAAAGGGACCCAGGATATCAATGCTTGACCCAGTACAAGCATTGTGGAACCTGTGTCTTTTGGGGATATTGCTAGGTACGTATGACCTAGATTGGCCACTGTTGGAAACAGGATACTGGGCTTGATGGACCTCGGTCTGACCCAGTATGGCATGTCTTATGTTCTTATGTTCTTAAGATTTCCTTGAGGGAGTTGCAATCGCTGTTAGGGTCTTTAAATTTCGCGTGTAGGGTGATTCCGATGGGGAAGGTGTTTTCACGTTGGCTGGCGTGTGCCATGGCCAGGGTGCAGAAGCCTCACCACCGGATTAGGGTTACAGGGGCGATGAGGGCAGATTTGAGGGTGTGCAGTCGTTTTTTGGAGGACTTCAATGGGACTTCTGTTTTGATGGAGTCCGAGGTGTCCAGTGATGCCTTGCAGCTCTACACAGATGCAGCGGGGGGGGGGGGGCGGGGTTGGGTGTTTATTTCAGTGGGGCCTGGTGCGCGGATCGTTGGACAGAATTGTGGCATGTAGAGGATTTGACCAAGAACATCACCTTTTTGGAGCTCTTTCCGATTCGTGTGGTTTTGGAACTATGGCCGGAGCGGCTTTGAAACTGTAGGGTTCTCTGGTGGTGTGATAATGAGGCGGTGGTCAGTGTGGTCAATCGCTACTCCCCTAAGTGCTTGAGGGTGGCGGGCTTGATGCGGGAAGTGGTGTTAGCCTGTCTCTGGTTGAATGTGTCGGTGAAGGCGCGGCATATACCGGGGTGCACTAACGAGATCGCTGATGCTCTTTCTCGTTTTCAGTGGGAACGGTTCCGGGCTCTGGCCCCCGAAGCGGACAAGGAAGGATCTGTGGTCCCCAAGAGCTTGTGGAGCATTGGCCACGGGAGATGCTAGATCTGCTGAAGAATTCGGTGTCTGCAGGGACTTGGTCAGCGTATCAGCGGGGCTGTGACCGGGTGGTCGCCTTTTTGGCGGCTCATGGGTGGCAGCCGGGAGGGGTTTCAGTGGGATTGATTGGTTAATATATTGTGGAGGCCAAGGGCTCCGGTTTCTCGCGATCGGCGGTGGGTGCGCACTTGGCAGGGTTTAACTTTTTTGCGAGCGTGGTGGGTTGGGGCTCGCCTGCTGGGGGGGTTTTGCCGCGGTGACCTTTACAGGGTTGGGAGCATGTTCAGCCTACACCGCGGGACTCACGGTTGCCCATTACACATGGGCTCTTGGTGAGGGTTTGCGGGGCCTTAGCGCGGGTGGCGGCGTCTGCGTACGAAGCAACTTTGTTTCGGGCGGTGTTTTGCCTTGCCTTTTTTGGGGCTTTTCGAATCGGTGAGTTGGTCGCGGGCTCTGGCCGGGTGGGGGGTGGTGGTGGGCTGCAGGTGCATCATGTTTGGGTGGAGAGGGGCGGTTACGGATCCTTTTGGCGAGGTCCAAGACGGATCCGCTGGGGAAAGTTTTGTGGGTGTTGTTGGGGGAGGTCGGGGAACCACTGGCTTGCCCGGTTCGGGCGGTGCGGCAGTATTTGTCGGTGCGTCCGAGGCTGGCGGGTGGGTTTTTCTTGCACGCGGACGCTCGGGTTGTAACCCTTTTTCAGGTAACGGTGGTACTGCGCCTGGCGTTATGTGCGGTGGGGGAGGACCCTAAGCGGTTTGCGCCGCACTCCTTTCGTATTGGGGCTGCCACTAGTGCGGCGGCGGCTGGGTTGCCCGAGCAGGTGATTCAGGGTATAGGTAGGTGGCGCTCTCAGGCTTTTAAAGGTTACGTGCGGCTGTAAGGTCTCAGGTTGTGGGTCAGTGTTTTAACTGTTTGTTTCTTTTGCAGATGGAGGTGTCGGGCCTGGTGGCTGTTGGGTTGCTGGCCACTCTTTTGTCCACTGGGCGGGACGGCGTGCAGCTGCTCGGCCTATCGGAGCTAATTTGGGACTGGACCCATTGGTGGTGGCTGTGATATGGCTGGGTGTGAGAGGACTTTGTTGGTCACAATTGCTGCCTTTGCTACAGCGCCACGGGAGGTCATCGCGGTGGCCGGCAGCCCTGATTGTGCATCTTGGGGGCAATGACCTGGTGTCCTGGTCCTGCAGGCAGCTGATTCGGGCAGCGCAGGACGATCTGGGGGTGGTGCTTTGGATGTTTCCTGGTGTTATTTTGCTATGGTCTGACATCATTCCAAGGCCGGCTTGCCGGGACCAGCGTCGGTGGTCTCGGGGCCTGACTAAGATCAATCGACAGATCGGTAGATGGGTCTGTGAGCAGGGAGGTTATCAGATTTTGCATGACTGGGTGGATGTCGGGTGTTCGGGGCTCTATCGGGCTGATGGGATTCATTTGTCGCCAGTTGGTATGGACCTGCTTCTTAATTACTGGCAGGAGGCCTTGGAATATATGTTGGTCCATGATGTGCGCTGGTCGCAACTTAGGGTTGGGGGGGGCAGCACATGAACAGGGTTCTGTGCCGGTGGCGGGATCCCGGAGGTTTCCGGGGTCCTGAGCAGCAGGCTACATTGGGGCGGGGGCGGGGTGCCCCTGACCCGGTTAAGCCCCTGCCGACTTTTGCTAATAGCATGGCGAAGTCGGGGAGAGGGGCATGGCAACTTGCCGGGAGGCAAGTATGGCATTAGCGGTGGCGGGCACTTTGCTAAGGTATGGCTGGTGCAGCCAGGTTCCGCTAATGGGGGGTTAGGAAGTTTAATGTTGGTTTGTTCTAATTGTTAATGGTTAATAAAGCTGCCACCAGTTGTGTTCCATGAAATTATGGTGTGATGTCTTATGTTGGGGTGAGGGGGGGGGCGGGGTGGGGGCGGTGGGGGGGGGGGGGAAACGGTAGGGCCCGGAGCGCCGGGTCCGCCTGCCTCGGTTATTCATTGGACTCCATAAACCTTACTATCCTCTGCTCTAAAAGAGTTTTGTTTACCTTATACTTATGTTTACTTGTGCCAGAATTGATTTTATGTTAGAGTTTTATAATATCTTTGCCTCAGTTTTGTAAACTTTGGCATTGAGAACCATTCTGATGCTTATCTATAGTTGAAGAGTCATATCAAACAACACTAAATAAAATAAATAATAATATATGGAGCCAACAAATTCTTAAAATGAAGGAAAATACTTGTGCAGCAGCATTTTGAACCAATGATAAATGACCTACACTTTTACTTGGTAGGCCATTAATGTTTAATGATTACGTTTTTGATTAACCGCCAAACATCTTGATGGATACTAAGGCACATAATTACAGTATAATTAAAAGAGGGACCAGGAAACGTACAAGACTGACAGGAAGCTAAATCTAAGGGAAGACAAAAGGAGAGACCATTAGGAACCACACAAGGAAATTAATAAAATGGCAGCTCTGATATTAAATATGTCATAGTCAAGGAAAGACAGAAGGAATTGAAAGGAATAATTAATACCCATAAAATAATCCTTCAAACTGAAAAAGACAAAATAATAATAATAATATCAACCCAAATCATAAACCTTAAGGGGGTCATTTTAGAAGCCCTGTTTGTGCTTTGGACATCCAAAATCTGACAGAGATGTCCAAAGCACAGAGATGTCTCTAGAGCTATTTTAGAAAGCTAGTTTAAAGACATTTCCGGTGTGAGGATGTTCAAGGCAAGATGGGAAAGTAGTGTATGTTTGTGGCATTCCCGACCACTTGGACATCCCCACCCAATTTCACAAGGACATCTCAAGCTGTATCGAACTTTATACCTGCTCCAGGCATGAATAAACATCTGAAAAGTGCTTGTTTGGCCAGGCAAATGTCCCCTTTAGTTTACAAGTTAACAACCAACACTGACAGGAAATGAGGCTTATGTCCTTTATGTTGCCATGCTGCTGGCCACCCCGTATTTATTTATGTTTTTATTTAACAGGTTTTATATACCGTCTTTCTTGAGATGGATGTTCCTGCCCCATTGTTTCCTATCAGTGATGTCTATAAAAATGTAACCAGGGGCTCCATGCTGCTTTTTAGCATGGCACTGATACCACACGCTAATCCCAAGCTGCCCGGGTGACGAACATTAGTGAGCATGCCTCTTAATGTTATGCCTGTATTTTCAACACTACCATTCCTTGTTTTGAAGACTTGATATTGTCTTTTTTTTTCTAACCTTTCTAAGGTCATATAAGAAAAGAAAAAGCATTTTGATGCTATGGCAGGAAGATATGCCCTGAGGGGCAAAGGCTTTTATGAAAGCGCTTGATTAAATGTCAGAGAAGTAGATACATATTTTAAGATTCTACACAATTAAACATTTTCCTTGGCTCTCAGATGATCGTAAAGGCAACTATCTTTCTTTTATAGAAGCCCTTACTCCAGGGATTACATTTTGGATCTTTTGTATTGTGAGTTCTGAAATTGAAATGTACATGGACGTTTGACTTTTTTGTAAACATCATGTTTCTCTTTACCTCACTCCATGCAAAGCTAGTATATAAATTGAAATAAATAAGTCAATTGTAAATCTCTTTTCTCATTGAGTATTTGCTTGATTGCAATTTTTTGAATTTGCATATTATTAAAATATAAATAAAACAGCCATTTATATTTTTTGTCATAATAGTCAATACAATCTCTATACATTGTCGAAAACGAACTCAGCAACAATTTCAACAGTTTTAATTTTCCCACAATGCTTCTTGATTTAAGAGACGTGAAACTGTGTTTCAGGTATTTTCTGATGAAAATAGTTATATACACAAATCACATGACTGCAATCAGCTTTACGGAAGAATCACTGCTGGGCATGAGAGTGTTCCTGCTCCGCCACAGTTCCCCTCAGTTTCATTTAAACACATTCGGCAAAACAACTCTGAAGGGAAGATGGCAGCATTGTATGATTCATGAATATTTGTTTTCAGAAAATACCTGCTACAAGTAGGCAAATTAGCTTTTCTTAAATCAAAAAGCATTAGGAAAAAAATTAACTGAGCAATAATTTTACAGTTTACCACAGAAAAAAAGTTACTTTTTAAAGATGCTGACACCTTTTACACTTTTTGTACAGAATTCCCCCAATAAAACTGTAATAGTATATCATAAGGATTTAGTCAATTTCTTCCCATCTCCCAGGCCTGACTTTACAACTCTCCTGCCTCTAGTCTAGCTTCACCACTTTTTCCCTACCTATCCAAGATTCATTCCTACCACAGGCACAATCCTACCATTTCATCTCCTCTCTCGATCACAATTCTACTCCTCCCCGTCCCCCCAAGTTCAACCCTACACTAACTACAATGTACTTTCCAAGCCCGCTCACCACCGCTAACCCACCCATTACCTACCTCAAATCATGATTTACAGTTATCAGGGGAATTAGAGGCAATGACTCATAATAAAAACATATTCACATACATTTGAAGCAAGAAACTTGTGAGGGAATCAGTTGGACCATTAGATGATAAATTGGTAAAAGTGGCATTCAGGCAGGGCAAGGCCATAGCTGAGAGAGTAAACCAATTTTTTGCTTTGGTCTTTACTGAGGAATAGGTAAAAGAAACTACCAATGCCAATAATGGTATTCAGTAGTTTTAAAGGACTAATATTCAATGTATATAGAGGAAAAGAAACAAATCTCAGTGAGCCTAGATGATGTAATATTGCAAATTAACAAACTAATGAGTAGTACATCACCTGGATTGGATGGTATATCTCAGAGTATGAAAGAACTAAAAAATAAAACTGCATATCAACTATTAGAAATTTGGAACCTATTATTTATTTATTTATTTATTTTACATTTCTTCTATACCGCGCTATTTTAGATCAGTGCGGTTTACATTCAACATCAACTATACAACGCAGGCACTCTGAGTTGTATTTACAATGAACGGGGAGATCAACTTGGAATTAACTGGGGAAACTATCTACATTGTATTTACACTGGTACCTACTTTCAGGCAGGGTCTATCTACATCTGATGTACCTGGGGGGTCTAAAGTCTGTTTCAGGAGTACTGTTGGGAGACAGAGCTGATTATCCTTTTTCATGCTGGGTCTGATTAGTTAGGTGCAGTGGGTGATTGTCTGAGGGGCACCATGCATGTTTACTAAGGCTGGGTTCGGGGTAGTATGTAGTGAACAGGTGATGCTTTAATGCCTTCCTGAAATGGGTTAGGTTGGTGATGTTTCAAATATAAGTGGGGAGGGCATTCCATGCTCTAGGTGCGTAAATCGTAAAGGCCGTATTCGTTGTTGCTTTTGTACATTTCGTCATTGCTTTTGGGACCTCTAGGGTGTTTTGCATCGTGGGTCTTCTGTTTCTGTTATGTGGTATGTTGTGTAACATCTTGCTGATAGCTGTGGGGGTCGGGGTGTTTAAGGCTTTGAAGGTCAGGGTTAGTACTTTGTAGAGGGTTCTTGCTTGAACAGGTAACCAGTGGAGGTTCATCAAGATTGATGTTATATGCTCTCTCCGTGAGGCTCCTGTTAGTACTCTCGCGGCAGTGTTCATTGCGAGCTGGAGCGGTGCTAGTGTTGCTTGAGGGAGACCGTGTAGAATTACGTTGGCGTAGTCAAAATGTGGTAATATTAATGCTTGATAGATTGATCGATAGTCGCTGAAGTCGAGTAGTGGTCGTAGGTGTTTTAAGGTCCTTATTTTCAGGTATACTGTTTTTACGGTGTTTTTTATATGGGTTTTCAAGTCCAGCTGTTGGTCCAGTGTAACGCCAAGGTAGCGGATTGTGGGCTTAGTTTTCAGTTCTGTGTTGCCAATTTTTAAAGAGGGTGGAGGGGTGAAGTCCTGGTTCCTTGAGATGAAAAGAACATCTGTTTTGCTGTAGTTGATTCGCAAATTTTGCATGTTGAGCCAGTCTGCTACTGCCTCAAAACATCTTGTTAGAGGGGAGAAGTCTGGTTGGTCGGTCCTGAATGGGATGTATAGCAGGATATCGTCTGCGTAGGCCAGACAGTTGACCTTGAACGAGCGTACTAGGGTGCATATGGGCTGCATGTAGATGTTAAACATCAATGCAGATAGTGATGAACCCTGTGGCACACCCTGGTTTTGCAAAAACGATTCTGAGGTCGTGGAGCCAGACCTTACATGTTGCCATCTATTAGTCAAGTATGACTTGCACCAGTCTAGAGCAGTTCCTTGTATTCCTTTCTCGCTGAGGCGTTGTAGGAGGATCTCGTGGCTCACCGAGTCGAAGGCCGCTGCGATGTCGAGGAAGATGAGGGTGAATCCTTGGTGAATTTTGTCGGTTCCAGAGACTAGGTTGTCAAATAGGGTGGTGAGGAGGGTTTCCACCCCGTGTGCTTCTCTGAACCCATGTTGGGATGGATCCAATGGGGCTTGTGATAAGGAAGCTTATCATAGCTCAGGAAGGAGCTATAGAAAAGGTGAAGTGTCTCTGAACAAGCAACCTGTCAGTGCTGGTAGAAATGAGAAAACAGAATTTTGCCATAAAAGACTACCAGTCCCAGAATGCACCAGGTTTCCAACAGCCATTAGAGGAGCTGAAGTGAAGAAACGTGTGTTCAATCAGGAGGGCTATGAGGTAATCCCTAAGCACTCATCTCAAAGGGCAGGGCCTGATTCAGCACAGCTGCGCTGTGTTAGGGAGGAGCACTCATCTAAGCAGAATAAGAGTAGAGTTTATTTTGCAGATGACCAGCTTCATGATCTTCATGATCACCTTGGATATCCAGAGAATTGTCCTCAGTATCCTGAGAATCAGCTTGAGTTTGATCAACAGTTTCATCTGAAGAATCATCAGAAGCAGAAGCCAAACCGGACGGACAGAGAGGGAAAGAAATCCTCTGGAAGGAAGAAGAGAAAAGCCTTTGAGAGGTCTAGAAGAGTCCAAAGCAGTACGTATACTGGGAGGTATTCCAAGGGCCAGCATACACCATTGGACTGGGGAAAGCCAGAGGAATGTTGCTGCAGAGCTAGGAATCACCAGAGGCTACCTGTGAGGGAGACGGCTGCAAGTGGAAGGGACTCTAAGACCTATGCCAGAAGGTATGTGAAGAGAGATCCAGTGTCCAGGGATCTGGATTGGAAGGCTGGACATAAGAACTGGACTACATACTGGCCAGGCAATATAGAGAGGAACTCTAGCAGCAATGGAAGCTCAGGTATGAACACTGATCTATGCCCTAGCTATAACCTTGAAAGACAGCAGGGAAATAAGTATTCTCCTGAAACTGCTCCATTGAGAGATTCATCTGTGCCAATCCATGATATTAAACCTATGCTTGTTGAAGATGGGGAAATGATTGCAGATGAAGAATGTATTTATATGGATTGTTCTCTATCTAAACTCCGTTGGTGACTTTCTGTTAAAAAGTACAGCAATCATCACAAAGAAATACAAATTTGTTCTTTAATCTACTCAGAAAAGCTCCTGAAGCAGGATTTGACCCACACAGTACAAAGCAAGCCAGCTAAGGGGTTTCAGCTGGATAACTGCTAGCAATTAAGCCTTACGTAATTGCTTGTGAGCTAGGAGAGAATCACTTCTGTATCTATGTGGGAAGTAATCAGGAGTTAACCTGAAAAAAAACAGTTTGTTTCTTTCTTTGTGGCTTTTCATTTGTTGTTTTCCTGATTTTGACTTTGTTTTTCCAAGTTAACACTGAAAGCAAGTTACCTAATTTATGTGCTACCAAGCATATCTGTGTTGGGAGAAATAACCCCATAAATAAAAATCTCATTGGCTTTAACACTTGTGCACAACTAAATTATTGTCAGCAGCTGTGTCTGGTGTGAATGAACTACATTACCCACAATACCTTGCAAAAATCATATAAATATATGCATTGTCAAGACTGTGAAGATTTTCACCCAGGCAGCCGTCTGACAGTATTCAGTGTCAATATGCTGTTGAACTTGGCTCTGTACTAACTTTTCGATTACTTTGGCAAGCATGGGAATACTTTACTTGACCAATGTAAACTCAATTTTTAAAAAGGGTTCCAAAGGTGATCTGGGAAACCACATTCTGGTGAACTGGACATTAGTGTTGGGCAAATTGGCAGAAACTATTATAAAGAGTAAAATAAACAAACAAACACATATATACTCGTGATTTAATTGGACAAAGCCAACATGGATTTAGCCAAGGGAAGTCTTGCCTCACCAATCTGCTACATATTTCCCATGCATGAATAAACACATGGATAAACATTTGAATTTTTGGAAGGGTTTGATAAAGTCACTAAAGAGGAAATGGAAACGTTATGGGGATAGGAGCCAGTGATCTACTGAGGATGGGGTTCTGGTTAAAAGAGAGAAAACAGAAAGGAGTTTTAAAAGGTTAATTTTCTCAGTGGAGGAAGGTGAATAATGGAGTAGTCCAGGGATCTGTACTGAGACCAGTACTTTGTAACATTGTTTTAAATAGTCTAGAAATAAGAACAATGAGTGAAGTGATCAAATTTGTATATCACACAAAATTATTCAAAAGTGTTATATCATATGTGGATTGTAAGAAATTGCAGGACTGCGAGACTGGCATTCAAATAGCAGATTAAATTTAGGAAGGAGGGGGAATTTTACTGCAGCTTAATTTACCACAGGAATAACTAATCTGTGGTAACTCTGCCCTGCAGGTAGTGATTCCGGTTGCAAATGAATAATGAAGCTCACAACCAACCTCAAATTGTATTATTCGAAGAAAAATAATACTAAACTGGTGTTATTTTTCCTGCCTGGGAGCATCAGGTCCCTAACATGCAGGTCAATTTTCTCAGCCACTATCTTAAAAGGGACAGTGCTATGGAAAAACAAACCCCCTTTCCCCCAATACAGAGCCCCCTGCCCCCCCCCATAAGATTCTGCATAGCAAAGTCTAAACCCCCTATCCCCTTCTTTACTGCCGGGGGGAGCCTGCACAAAAAATGTCACATTTTGTGTAAACGTTTTGAAAATACGGCGCACGGTATTTTAAAATTCAGCATGCTTTATTAGTAATTGTGCATGCAGAATTCTTATCATAAGGCCTAATTTCTCACCTAGACCTGAAATTCCGCCTGCCTTTTCCCTTTTCAGCTCGCTCTCTTCCAGCCAAAGTTCTTTCCTCAACCGGGTTGCAGTTGCACATCAGGCTGTGGCCTTCTCTGCTGTCATAGGATTCAAGAGGATCTCCCCACACCGGCACCGACTCCTGGACAAAATCCAGGACTCCCCATCACTCATGATGCCTCTGTGCTGAACAGGAAGTCGCCCAGGACATCTCCCTCCACTCAGGAGGATCCCCTTCCCCTCAGCCCAGATGCCAGCACCATAGAAACAGCCATGCTGACTGGGGCAAAAGCAGAGATGGCAGCAGCAGCAGCTGGAAGGGAAACTGGATGCACAGATGCAGAACAGATTTCAGGCAACCCGGCCTCCTCCCCTCCCAGCAGGAGCAGCCAGAGATGCAGGAACAACCAGTGAAGGGAATGCTCCAGCCCACAGCGATCCAGACAATTGCCCACCACCTATACCATGGTAATGGACCCCGATCATCTGCCCACAGTCATCATGGACATTTGTAAGTTCTTTTTGGCCCAGAACTGTCCCACTCAGGCCATCCAGCTGCTAAACCAGCCACAGCTAACACCTCTATTATGGACACCAGCCCCGAGAGTGTCACCCTCCCCAATCAGGTTCTTCCCAGGACCGCTCTCTTCAGGAGTGATGCTGAGTAGACCACCGAGCTGATTTCTACACGCAGCTCTTCGCCTCCAATAGATGAGAGGGATACCCCCTCAGAGTCATCACCGCCGCAGCCATTGCCACCTTTGCCACTGTAGGACCTGACCTATCCAAAGTTCCTGTAGAAACTGGCTTCACACCTGGCACTGAATCCAGCGGGCACCCCAGACCCCAGTAAAAAGGCCTTGGAGCTCTTAAAATACCTTGATGCACCCAGGTTGGAGCCTACAAACTTCATCTATCAGGGTGCACTTCTCTGCCATTGTGGCATTCCATGATCACCTCAAGCACCAACCCATCTCCCCACACCCATTGGTCTCATGCTTCATTAAGGGCCTTGCCAACCTGAGACCCATGATAAGGCAGCTGGTGCCCCCATGGGACCTCAACGTGGTACTCAAGCAATTCACGAAGGAACCCTTTGAGCCTTTGAAGGAGGTGCCACTCAAATACACATAGTAACATAGTATATGATGGTAGATAAAGACCAGTATGGTCCATCTAGTCTGCCCAGCAAGGCAGCAAGAGTAGGTGCACTTGCCATTCTGTGCAGGTCACCTCTCCCCATGCCTTTAGGGATGTACCCACCGCTCCATGTATGTCATCCCTATTTGTTCAGATACACCACGTGGAAGATCCTGTTCCTCATTGCCATCACCTCAGTCAGGAGGGTGAGCGAGCTTCAGGCACTTCCTGCGCACCTACCTTATACCCTGCTCTACCTGGGCTGTGCATCTCTGCGGACTCACCCGAAATGTCTTCCTAAGGTGGCATCGCTTTTTCCATATCAACCAAACCATCGAGCTCCCCACCTTCCACCCAGAGCCGCATGGCATTCCAGAGGAGTGTCACCTCCATACTCTCGACTGCATGCGCACACTATGCATCTACTTGCCATGCACCACACCTACCCACCAAGGGCCACAGCTCTTTGTTGCCTTCAGCCCCAACAGACCAGGGTACCAGGTCACAAAGAGGACAATATCTCAGTGGATCACTGCATGCATCACCTACTGCTACTCACAGGTGGGCTCTGACCCTCCAGCCTCCATCCAGGCCCACTAAGGGCCATGGTGGCCACCCTGATGAACCTCAATGCAGTTCACCTTCACCACATCTGGAAGGACACAAACCTTCCAGAAACACTACAGCTTGGACCAATTGACAATGAATGACTATTCTTTTGGACGGTCCGTCCTGGATACGGGGACCTGCCCAAAGGATGACCCCAAGCCCACGGACCCCAGTCAGGGGTAATGACTGAAGCCATTTGACTCATTACCTCTGCCCTGATGTCTTAATTCTCACTGTCCTTGCCTTAACACTTCACTGCTTGCATTGCCATGCTGTCCGTTGCACCAAGTCCCATGTTGACATGTCTACTCTAATTGCATCTAAGGGTGAATGCATGTTGCGCCACCAAGGATCTGTTCTGACACTGTTGTGATTGCTACACCTGAGGATGAATGCCTGTTGCGCCACCCAGGAGCTGTTATGACACTGTTGTAAGTTGCCACATGGTACCTGTGAATAAACTACCGATTGCATCCGAAGGTGTCATGTCTTTTTAACAGTGCCTTCTTCCTATCACAGTCTAGAGGCCTGGAGCCACTGCTTGGGAGTTACCAGGTGTGGCTGACTCATCCTGCTTGTCCATGGAGAAAGCAGGGTTACTTACCTGCAACAGGGGTTCTCTGGGCAGCAGGATGTCAGCAATATGTTCCCACCCGCCTCCCTTATGGATGAAAGCATCACAGGTTCACATCCGTCGCACAGTCAAGACACCAACACGACCCGTAGCACCTACCAGGCCTGTAGAACTAGCGCAAGCTTGGTACGAACTGAACCAGGTAGGAGCAGGCCAAGGAGTGTGGGCTACTGGGCATGCTCATAAAGGCTTGCCTTTCTGAACTCTAGGAGAGCACTTCCATATCCATGGCACCATCGGATGACATCAGGTGTGGCTGATTTATCCTGCTGCCACAGAGAACCCCCATTACAGGTAAGTAACCCTGCTTTCCTGTCTCTAGATGTTTTTCCTAATTCAATGAAGTAAGCTATGGTTCATCTGACTTTTCTTTAAGGTGCCTTGAGGTTAACAACATTGCATGTTTACTAAAGAGTAGTAGGTTTTTGCACTCAGCATGTGTTGAAAGCAAAAATTAGCATGTGGTAACTAACTGTTGAAGGCATATACACTGCAGCTACTGCGCAGAAAAGTTCCTTACTGTGCAGTAATGTCATTCACAATGAACATGGTTATACTTAACGCCACCCATTGAGCTAACTGCAATATTGACAATTTTCCTGCACAAACTACAATGTGATGTCCGCAAACCACTCTCCGACCCTAACCCACCTAGTTCTTGTTCTGTCACATGCTATGCAGTTAGCATGGAATTTTTGCCACACTGACTGTTTTTAGCAGGTGATAGCCACTACTGTGGACTTTCACTAAATGATTAATTATTGTGATGCTTTTAATGAACTCGAGAAATCTGTTCTGCATCAATTCAGTGACTTTTTAGAAGAACGTTTTTTGCTTTGGCCTTTATCAGAAAGGTTTTCAACCATGCTACAGTGTTGAAAGCTAATGATCTCAGCATTTGACCAGTTTCATCACTTCATAGAAGTGTCTAAGCATACAGTAATTGTTCATTGTTAATTTTGCTCGATACGTCTGCTGCCTTGCATAGGCTTAACCACTGGGCCCCATTGCCTGATTTATCAGCCCTAGAGTAATTCTTACCCTTGTGCATGGCCCAGTATTGTCTGGGTTTATATTGCATCATGAAGATAGGTATCAGAGGGTTCTGTTCAGTGTCAGTGAATCATCTTGGAAATCCATTATCTCTGGGGATGCACAGGGGGTTTCTCGCTTTGCTGCATTTCAATTGTCTTACAGCCTCTTTTAGATTATTGAGAAACCAGGAATATTGATAATCAGATTTTCTTGCCACCAAAGGACCCTCTGATGCTACCTCGCAGCTGTTAAACTGCTTGTTCTTGGTTTGTTACTGGCTGAGAATTTATTAGTTTTAAATGATTGTGGGTTGGTCATGTTAGCTTCCCTTCTACTTTCTCAAACATTTCTGTTGATGATCTTTCTGTGCTACTTGTTTCTGTGGTTAAGAGGGAGGAGTGGCTTAGTGGTTGGGGCAAGGTACTACAGGCCAGAAGGTCAGTGGTTCAAATCCCACTAGAGGACAGCAACCTTGGGCCAGAAGGACTGGGGTTTCCAGTCCCTCAGGTGCTCCTTGTGGTCTTGGGCAAGCCACTTAACCCTCCATTGCCCATGTTCCCTGAAAGTATTAGTGTATGTGTCTCATATCCCCTCATGTTAAATGTATCCCCCAACCACTTTGACCCGGTAAAAAGCAGGATATAAATGCGGCTAAATAAATAAGAGCCTGGATCTGAAAGTGAATTCCCAGCTTCAGGTTTGGGCTGCTTTTATGCTTATTTCTAGCTTTGTACAGTGTGTAAACTGAAATACTCATTGCATCCTAAGGAATTTTGCTCTATTGAGGTTTAGATTATTGCAATCCAATCTACCTGGGCCTCCTAGCTTGTCTTGTGCAAGTGCTTCTAGGTGTGCAAAATTCTATAATGTGATTAGTAACAGCTTGTTTCATGGGGGATCATGCTACCCTCAGCTGCTTCTGGTTGCACAACATATTGCATTTAAAATGCATTGTATGGTTTTCAATTTTTAGCAGGTGACGGTCGGGGATCTTTTAGTCTTGTATGATTGTAAATTTAGTTTCTGATTAGCTGAAATTAAGAAGCTTGTGATTCCCTCAATTGGCCAGGCTAGCTATGCCAACAACAGGGTTACAGTTTTTTCCACTGCTGGTCCATCTCTCTGGCACTCCTTTCTAGATTGTATTAGTGATCTTACTTTTAGGATGCAATTTAACCCTGGAATTACCGAGATTTTTTTGCACACACTGAATACCGTTGGGGTCATAAATGATCCCATGACAAATTTTAATTGTTAACCATGAAAAATTTTAACTAAACAGACAAAATATTATTCCAAATTAATTATGTATTATATGAAGGTTAAATGTTTTGAAATTTAATGCTTTATCATAAAATTACATGAAGAAGAGTTGCCATGAAAGTAGTTTTTGCATGCACTTGATGAACACAGTAAAGCACTACAGTCATTTGCCTGGGACACAGACAATTTCTGAATGTTCTTTGCAAACATTGCGCTTGCAGGAGGTGCAAACTATGTTGCTTTTCTTGTCTTTTTCTCTGGAACAGCAGTGACACCTTGCCCTTTTCTTTGGGATCCCGACATTGCAAACAGCATCAGTGGCTTCTTCAATGCTGGAAGAAGTCTCGCTGCAATAACTCTGAAGCAGCTGCTTTCCTAATTCCAAGAGGAATAGATGACGTCTGTGCTTTGACTTGGACTGCCATTCTGGATTTAGTGACATCCAAACAATTTATTTATTTATTTATTTATTTATTTAACAGTTATTTATATACCGCTCTTTCCCTTGTTTCAAGTGCGGTTTACATGTAACAGTAGGTTAATTGGTATGAGATATACCAGGACATTTTACATAGAACAGATAATTATAAATTACAAGGAAAATTGTAACATTACAAGTATAACATATTAGAACATATATACATTGCTAGTTAAATTATTAATCATCATGTAAATGAGTGTGTAGTATGGTTAAATTAGTGTATTAGTGTCGTTTATTTTTGAAAATAGGGTATATAATATTAAAAATAAATGTTAGCCTGTATCCCTTTGAGAATTCTGTTTTGGGAGTGTATTATAGTGTAATGTAAATAAGTGAGCTTTTAATTTTTTTTTAAATTCTTTTATGTCAGACAGTAGGCGAATGTTGTCAGGTAAATTGTTCCAGAGTATTGGAGCAGAGTGTGAGAAAGCTCTCTTATTGGTTTGTTTTCTGGCTTTTGTAAAATCTTTTGGTATTGTTAAAGTATTTATGTTTCTGCTCCTTTGAGATCGTTTATCAATGTCAATGTTAATCAGTGTATTTAGTGCAGATGGTGCAAGTTTATTTATAAGTTTAAATGTAGTGACAAGAATTTTATATTTGATTCGGGAGTAAATTGGTAGCCAATGAAGTTCAGCTAAAATTGGTGTAATATGTTCAAGTGGGCTTATATTCATAATCAATGAAGGTGTTCAAAGCACTGATGTCCAGCATGTTGTAGAAGATTGTCACTGGCCAGCGTCTTGTCATTTCGTTTTGTGGTATACGTGTGCAACATTTGATCTGCTGTATCTACTCCACCTTTACAAGAATTATAGTCCAAGATCATGCGTAGGTTTTTTTTTCTGGACGTGTGTTATCTACGTCTTCTTGATCATGAAAACTGCTCAGAAGAACAACCACTTTTCCTTTCTTCGGGCAATAGGAAACCAGAGTGGCATCATCGCGAAAGGCAAACAGTGAATACCTCTCGGCCCTTTGCTGTTACAAATTCTGGAGGTAATTCTTTTCTGTTCTTTCGAATTGTCCCCAAAAGTGTCATTTGTTTTTCTAGCAATTTCCGTGACAGGGATAAACTGCAGAAGAAATTGTCAACAGTAACATTTCTGCCAGATCGCGTCAATCCTTCAGTGAGCTGCAGCACAACCCTTTCACCCTGATTCTGTTCCCTGTTTTGTCCGAGTTCCCTTCCTGTATATACTTGAAGACGCAGAACATATGACGTTGCACTGTCACACAACATCCCTAGCTTTATGCCATATTTCCCAGGTTTGCTGGGAATATATTGTCTGATCGGAACACGGCCACGAAATGTAAGCAGTTGCTCATCCACGGTAACATTTTCACCAGGAACAAAGATGTCACTTAGAGTTGCTTCCCAGGAATCAAAAACGTGTCTGATTGGAGCAAGCTTATCCACGCCTCGTTGTTCATGTCTGTTGGTTGCATCATCAAATCTGAGAGCACAAGAAATTTGCTGAAAACGGTTACGGGCCATATTTTTGCCGAAAATAGAATTACCATCTTCAAGGTTCCACAACTGAACTATGGATTCATTTTGTGATTTGTACATGCCTGAGAGGATCACAAGTCCAAGAAAATGATGAAATTCTCCGTCTGTCAAATCTTTCCAGGTGTCGTCATAAATGTGTCTTCCTTGTTTGCTCATCCACATCATGATTTCATTCAATAAGTTCTTCCTCATGAATAAGTGGAATGCTGCGAGAGGGCCATTAACATTTCGTACAGCATACCTTGTAGGACCTTGTTGTATGGGCATGACATTAGCTCTGGTGTACCTTCAGCAGCTTGCTTTATAGGTTTCCTGTTCCATCATGTGGCATCCTTAGATACATAGGTTTCAATGGCAACATTTGTGCTTATAGTTGATGACCTCTTAGCTCCTCTATGACCACAACTAAGATTCCTCACAGATGATACTGACACTGAGGACTCCTGTCTTTTTCCCCATCCAGCACAGCCTTGACCTTTGCCTCAACCTGTAACTTGACTCTGCTGCAGGCGATGTTACCGGCTCAACATCAGTCTCACATTCACTTGGCGACCAACTGCTGTCGCCATCTGAATCATGATTGTCAACATCATATTTATCGCCCGAACTTGGCTGATATGCTTCTTCGCTTGCTGAATACTCAGAACCATCACTGTCAGCATCTCGTTGCAATATTTCTCTTACTTGGGCAGCTGAATACTTTTGTTTTGACATCATAAACAATAACCTAAAATAAATAAAGATAAAGCTGAATAAAACGCAAAGCAGTTTTACTATAGGTGTACAATAATCGTGATGAACGAGCTGAAAGCCTTTAGATTTCATCGGAAATAATGAGAGAACGTATGATATCAATTACAGAAAATGTGTAATTTTCATAAAATAAGAGTACAAAAAATAAAAGATACATAATTAATGATAAATACCTTTGTCAGATCAAAAAATTCACAAAACTGCAAATTGTATCACGATCCAAACCGGACGTAAGCAACTGGGGTCAAAAATGACTCCACTGGTACTCTGTGCTGCAATTCATCACTAGTGTCACCTAGCGGATGAAATTTATTCCTCTCATGGCGCAATATAAAGAGAATATTGACATGTGAAAAGTCATAAAAAGATTGCATTCTTGAACAACTAGTTTCCGAGATACGCGTTGTGAAACTTGTAATGGGGTCACTTTTGACCCCATCGGTGCTCCCAGGGTTAAGATACTTTTTTTTCATTCAAGGCCCTCATTTACTAAGACATATTAATGCGAGTTAAGCACATAGTTAGCAAATAGGCTCCATTGAGAATAATGGAGCTTGTGTTATTTAACATGTATTAAATCACATTAAAGAATATTAACACAGCTTAGTAAATGAGGGACCAAGATTTTAGCATTTGATTAATCATGGGTCCATGTGTGCATGCTCAAGAGGCAGTGTAAGTTCCATCGCACTACCAGCAGAGTTTGCATGGCCATGACACAAATAAAAAATATATCCAAACACTCTGAACCTATTCCCTTCCCTGATTCAAGACCCTACTCCAAGCAATAACCATCCTTTTCAAGCTTCCCCAAGGCATGATCCCCCAAGCATTACCCCCACTAATTCAAGGATCCCCCAGAAGAATAAAAAAACTCCCCATTCCCATAGGACTTACCCAGGGGTATCCCTGGCATTCTAATGGACAGGGTAATAGTGGTTCCTCTCCCATCCTGCATTATTACAATCTTGGTTCAAAATGGGGGCTAAGACCACTAGCAGTAGT
The DNA here is from genome assembly GCA_033557465.1 of Ichthyophis bannanicus. NCBI lineage: Eukaryota > Metazoa > Chordata > Amphibia > Gymnophiona > Ichthyophiidae > Ichthyophis > Ichthyophis bannanicus. The sequence continues at coordinate 737,929,681 of CM066036.1, forward strand.
CTTATGGTACTACTGCTAGGGTCAAACTGCCAAATAAGGAGTGATTACCCATATTTAGCAGATTGAACCATAGTGGTAGCACAATAAGACCTTGCTAGTGGTCATAACTGGCTCCCCATCTCCTATCATATAAAGTTAAAGGCATTAACAATAGCCTGTAAAGCCTTTTATAAGGCATCTCCCCTTACCTAACTAGCCATTTAGTCCCCTATTATCCTAGTTGAATGTTCCAGTCATTAAACACTCAGGGCGCCATCATGATTGGGGCACGTCCGGCCTGTCCGAAAGTCTAGAATCTGGACGGGCCAGATCTGCACCAGCTAGACGTCCGCATGGGAGTAGAATTGGGTGAAATTACCTGGACAGGCCACTCCCCGTATATCCAGGCTACTCCTCATACAACCCACCCAGTGTTCCTGCATGGAGCTCGGTGCCATGGTGTCCTGTCGCTATGGAACCGGGACGCCATGCAGGAATTCTGATTGATGTCAAGCAGCTCCCCTGCTCATTTCCCCACCACCCGACTCCCCATTGGGCCTGCCATGGCCGGGATTGGGCAGCGAGGAACCCCTGTTGCACATCACCTGCCATTCGCGGCCTGCGGGTGGCGTTCTCCTACCCCAAGGGGACTTAGTCCCCTGTCTAAGTCATTGGCCCTGTATGTCTGGGTCAGGGTCCCTCCTCCAGCCTGCCCTCACTTGCTCCTCCTCCAGCCCACCCCCGTGCAGAGCTCCCCGCACATCTCCTCCATACATACGGGGAGCTCCGTATTTGGAATCGGCCCCCTGGAGTTTAGCAGGGATGGACATTCAAACTGGATCTCCATCCCCACTAAATGCAACTTGGAATGACCCCCTCAGCTACTAAAAATCCCAATCAAATGTACAGTGAGCTTAGAATCCGCCTGCACTTCAGCTTTCTATTTCCTAGTCCCTCATTTATGGAAGTCCTTTCCACTATATCTTAGAGAAGAACAGTCATTTAAAACATTTTAAGAAAGGCCTCAAGGCCTATTACTTTGAGCTTGCCTACAACCAGACAAATTGACCACCTATGAATGAAGCAGCTATTTTTATCCCCCACCCCTGTTTTCCTTCCCATTAATATTTGTAATTCTTACCTATGCTATTCCCTCTTGCTTCTCTTCTAATTTCTCCCTTTTATACTTAATTTTATATTACTTTCTTCTTATATTTTATTGTAAATCTCCCTGATAAAGTAATTTGAAATGGAAAAAGAACAGTGTATTAACAAGGTGGAATAAGTCTCTGCCGAGACAGCGATAGGGGCATGCAGCGCCCCCAACATACGGAGCTGCCACTGGTGAGCCCCTGCCACCCGAGCCTGGCTCTGACCGATCCTGCCGAGGATCAGGTGGAAAAGCACTTTGTAGCACTGTCGGGCCTTGGGTGCACCTGCTGAGTGTCCAGTGCCAGCACACCAACAGGAACACTGAGCGGTGGAGACCAGCAGCATGCTGTACATCTCCCCACTCGGCATACTGTGCCCACCCAGGCAACCTGATTCTGTAGCCATGGGAATGTATAGCTCCCGCAGTTACAGAATCAGGCACAACTGTGCTCCATCCATTTTTTGGATGTCCAGACAGGCCAGACATGCACGGTATGGAATTGGTCTCCAACTATTCTGTGTATGATTATTATGGTATTCTAGAATCTGCTTTTATATGATAGAATAAATGAAGTTCAGTAGGGATTGAAAGTCATTGCTAGCTACAAGATACACTCACACTTAGGGATACATCCAAAGATAGCAATTCTCACACAAAACTAAGATCTTTGGGAAACACAAATAAAGGAGAAAAGGGATCTCAGTCTCCCAGCCAATCATATAACATTAATAATGTTTGGCATTCCATTCAATATCATTGATCCGGGAAAAACCTCCTTATTTCAAAGTATGAATTATCCTTTATTTTTTTATTCTAGTATTTGAATGAAATATTTTCATAAAAATACTCTCAACTCTTAAATCTTCACATATATCACTTTTGTAGAAAAGAAATGCCATTTCCAATGATTGTATTATACATTATGAACAAGTTAATCAATGCAGTACAGAGTCACTTATCTGCATATGCTGATTACACACCATTAGTTGCCCAATTGCCCGACCAAGGTCTTTGTTTCGCAGAAAACCTGCTGCTTCAGGGGCCAATAGTTAGAGCCAAATCTCCTCAGAGAGAACAGAGCCCGTGCTTTGCCAAGGTAAACGTCTTCAGCTGAATGGCCTATTAATTTATATGATAAATGATTGATCAGTTAGAAATAAAATCTCCACAGTTTTTTTTATTAAATATTCAATAAGGGACCAGATATTTTTTGTGCAACAGAATCCTGATTATTGGGCACTGTTACGGTTGTTATAAATCCATTATGCCTACCTTCTTGGATTTAGCTCAGGCCTTTTCTCAGGAGTTCAAAGCAAATTGTATTCAGGTACTGTAGGCATTTTTCTGTCCCTCAGGGATGGTTCAAGAATATGGGGTGCCCTAGGCGAACTTCTTCCTTTTCCCCCCTTTGCTCCATCTCTTGATCCAATTGCCATTACTGACGCCCTTCTCCGGAACAGCAGAGGTGGCAATGCTTTTAAAACAGCACCAAAGCACTGGATTTACCTTTAACCCTTGTGCTGCAGTGCCGCTGTGCTTCTGCTCCCCTTAAATTCCAATTCTGTAACTTATGTACGTAGAGGTAGACTCCCACCTATGATCTGCTGAGCCTTTGCCCCCATGCATACCTCAACTGAACATACATGCTATGGGCCTTACAAAATAACAACTCCCCAAAACACATGAATAAGTGCCCATTTACAAGTCTTTCAGACTAGGGGCTGCACGTTTTACACGTGAAGCTCTCTGCGCACCCTATATGGAATCATCCCCTGAGAGGGGCGAAGAATATTGTGTATACCATAAACTGCCCGAAGAACAGACCAGTCAGTACTAGAGGAGATCAAACCTAAGCTTTCTTTAGAAGCTCAGATGACAAGACTTCAACTTTCATACTCTGGACACATCATGTGAAGAGAGAGATCATTAGAGAAAGACATCATGCTTGACAAGATAGAAGGTCAACACAAAAGAGGAAGGCCAGCAATGAAATAGATTGATACAATAATGGCAGTTACAGAGCCACTCTATCAACTATGAGCCACCTGACTGAAGACCGAACAAAGTTTAAGACAACTATTCAGAGTGTCGCCATGAGTCGACACAGACGTGATGGCACTTAACAGCTATAATTCATGTGCATTCTTTATGAATCTAAGCATGGGCATTTACATCAGCCTTAGGGCCCAGGTAAGTGATCGTGCCTTAGATTAACATGCTTATTTAGCCGCTTATGTTAGCATTCTATAAAGAAAAGTAGACTCCTATTTTTCTTTATAAAACTGGTTTTGAGTAGACATGGACATGTGCATTAACTAGGTGATACATTATAAAATTACCTTCCTTGGGGGGAAGTTAGAAGATGTGGTAAAATATTGCATGTTATCAGGGGCGGCTCAAGGCAATCTGCTGCCTGAGGCAAAGTATGAAATGACGCCCCCCCCCCCCCCACACACACACACATACCTTAGAGGGGGCGGGGCTTTTCCAGAAATCCAATCAGAGACTGAACCAAACCAAAAAGCCAATTAGATTATATGGAGGAAATGCAAGATGTTTGCACACAGGGCCATATCGAGCTTCAATCTCACCCTGTGCAACTTGCAACTCGGGCGCATGCCCCCCTCTCCCCCCCATACCTCCATCCAGCGCTGCCTGCTCTTTCCCTGCTGCTGCCTCCCTGTTTTTTTCATGGCGGTGCCGACAGCAGGAAAAGAGCAGGCAGCGCTGGATGGAGGTATGGGGAGGAAGAGAGGGGCATGTGCCCAATCTGAAAGGCACCGGCACTTTAAGCAGATTTGTCCCTCCCTACTCTGACACTGCGTCGGAGGAGGGAGGGACCAGACCTGCTTAAAGTGCTGTGAAAAGGCTTGGGGGAGCATTTTGGCTGCCTGCTATTGTCCTGCCACTTGCACTGATCTAGGTACGGTCCCATTTGCACATCAAGGAACTAAAAGACAGCAAGAACCAACAGCACAGTTTATAAAACTAAATTATAGCTCATTTTTATTTTGTTATAAACTGCGTTATGGTTCTTGCTTTTTCTTTTTCAACAAATATTTTGCATCCACAGTAGGTGCAGATCAGAACCAGGACATTCACCCACAGAACTCAATATTTTAAAAAAAATCTGATTCTGATCATCTCACTAAGAACAACCACCACCACTATTCTCCAGTACCAGACATATTGTGAATTAATACTAAACTGTACAACAAAGAGCAAACCTACCATACCATATCAGCACAAACTTCCAAAACTCACATAAGGAGCCCATCCAAAAAAAGTGTCACTGTAAATACTACAGTGAGCCCTGGAACATCCATACACCTATCTGAAAAGCTGAACAAGTCAAATTACTACAGTACAGTATAGATCTTTATGTACAAACTCCATGTTAACAGAACACCTGACCTCAGTCACACCTTCACAACATCGACCTTCACCAAGTACAGAACAAGTAACCACAATCTAAAATAAAATAAAAATATGTAGACAAAATCCAGAGTCCACATGCAGTGCAACATCAGATAAATAAGAGATGCAGTTTCCCAATAATGTGTAAAATATAAAAATAGCACAAAGTCCAATCACTAAAATTAAATAAAATTATTTTTTTCTAGCTTTGTTGTCTGATCATTTTATTCTCTAATCATGCTGATCCCGATCTGAGGCTTCTGTTTTCCTGTCTTCTCTTAGCTCTTTTTCTGTGGTCTATGGTCCAACTGCCATTTCTTAGCTTTTCTTTTGTTTTCTTCACTTCCTTCTGTTAGCCCATTTCCAGTTCCAATAACCCTCCCCAGTATCAGCCCCCTTTCCAGTCCTCCCCTCCAGAGTACCTTCCAATATCAACCATCTTGCATTCCCATGACTGCCACTGGTGTCCATTCCCTTCCAGTCCCCCTCCTTCCCCACTGTCCAGCCCCTTCTAGTCCAAATACCATCCCAGATTATCAGCTCACATCCATCGCAGTGCCAAACCCCCAGTCAGCTCCCTTCCAGTCACCCTACCATTTGTCCATCCCCCTTCCAGTGCCATTTGCATGTCAGCTCCCTTCCAGCCTCCTCCCCATTACCCAACCACCTACCACTCTCATCCTCAAGTATCAGCTCCCTTCCAGTCGCCCTTCAGTACATCCCAGGTGTCAGCTCCCTTCCAGCCCCCTCCTTCCCCCGTGTCAGCTCCCTTCCAGCCTCCTCCCCATTACTCAACCCCATCCACAAGTGTCAGCTCCCTTCCTGCCAATCCTTCCCCTGGCAGACCCTCTCATTATCTGTTCCCTTCCAGTCCTATTCTACGATCCTCCCGCATCAGACCATTTGTAGCCCTAGCCCCTAGTTTTCTTCCAGGGCCAGCAGCACTCTCCTTCCCTCCCCAATTAGCCCATTTCCAGTCCCATCCCATGTCCAGTACTATCCCCCTTATCAGCCCACTCTAGTCCTAACCCCTCAATCAGCCCATTACCAGTCCTAGCTCATTTCCAGTGCTAGCCCCCCCATCTGCCTATTACCAGGCCTGACCCCCAACTCAATAAGTATATTTCCAGTCCTAGCCCCCCATCAGCCCATTTCCAGTCCTAACCCCCCCCCATCAGCCCATTTCCAGTCCTAACCCCATCAGCCCACTTCCAGTCCTAACACCCCCCCCAACAGTCCATTTCCAGTCCTAGCCCCCGCTAGCCCATTACCGGTCTTAACCCCCCATCAGCCAACTTCTAGTCCTAACACCCCCCAAACAGCAAATTTCCAGTCCTAGCCCCCACCCCTCCCCCCAGGTAAATTGAAATTAAAATTTAAAAAACTGGTTCCTGAAGCTGCTGCCACCGCGGCAGTGGCAGAAAGAAGTGCCCCGCGGCCGCCCCGGCAGAGCTCTCCTCTCTCCCTCAGTTCTACCGGCTTTATAGAGCTGAGAAGGGAGAGTTTCCCTTTCTCACAGCTCTGTTAAGCCCACCGGGGCTGATGGGAAACAGGAAATGCCTGTTTCACATCAGCGCCAGCAGGCTTAGCAGAGCTGCAAGAAAGGGAAATTCTCCCTTCATGGCTCTATAAAGCCAGCACTGAAGGGAGAGAGGAGGAATCTGAAGGGGCAGACACAGGGCACTTCCTTCTGCCACTGCCACCACAGTTCTTCCTATCAGCATTTTTTTTTTTAAGGCCAAGAGAGGCAGGCTTTTTGGGGGCAATTTTTGCCGCCCCCAAAAAGGTTGCCGCCTGAGGCCACCACCTCACTTGGCCTAATGATAGAACCACCCCTGCATGTTATTACAGCTTAGTTACCATGGGAGTCACCAAACTTTGGTAACTCAGTACGTGGCAAATGAATAGCACAACCTGTGATCAACTTTGAAAGCCCCTCGGCAGGTTTGGGCCACTAACATTTGTATGGCTCAATGCTCCCAGAGAGACATCTTAAAATGGACAGGACATGGCAAGCCCCTGCCCCCACCCCCCAGTTTAAAAATCCCCAGAGTTTCCATGAAGACCCTTTTCCAAACATTACTCCAGAGCTTCTCCCCCTGGAGAAGTCCCTAACCCGATCCCCAGCCCTCTCAAGAAGAACTCCAGAGATCCTCCTACCCACCCCCATGTATACCAGTTTCAAATATACCCTTTTTATCTAGGATTCTTGAAAAGCTCATCTTAGTACTACTACTATTACTACTAGGGATTAAGTTGTCATTTAAGTACATGTACATAGTCTCTCCAGTTAGCCAAGTTGTAAACCCTGTTCCTTGTAAGTACAGTGCGGACGTCACCTGCACTGTACAAATTTGTTTTGACTGTAAACCGAGCTGATTGTAAAGAGTGCGGTATAGAAAAATCTCAAATAAATAAGAGCTTTTGCAGTTCAACACAGTCTGCATTGATTTGCATAATAATGATGCATTTGCATGCATTTGCAGGTTTTGCATCTCATTATTAAGCAATAGCACACAGTTTTGTCCTTGAACGTATGTTAAGAGGCAAATATTGTATATTATTCTCTTAACACACATGGGTAACTACCCCTTCAATAAATAAATAAGTAAATAAAGAAATAATTGCATGAATAACATAAGTTGACTTGTATACAGTATGTGACTTAGCTGTAAATAAACTATTGTCAAGTCAATGTTACCACTGCTCTCTTGCTATGTCAGTGCACAAAGCTCACATTGGTCACATGAGAAATGTCCCTCTTTTCCTAAAATATGGTACAGAATCTGTTCAATGTAAAACCAATTTTACAAATAGGTCCCTTATGTTTTTTCCCCATGTAGATGCTTTTATAGGAAGTTGTTCAAATATTGAATGGAGAGTCAAAATATGCCAACTCTTCCATATGAAGGCTGCCATCTGTGCAGCTTTAGTCAGGCACATGTTAATCTTGAACTGGATTCTTTAGAATGGTATATCTAATCCTTATGTGCATATCATTCCCATTTATAAGCTGTCTTCATCAGCCATAATAGATATCCCTGTTATTAAAACAGTTCCATCAAATCATCAGCTTGCATTATAAAATCTTCAAGTGAGGAACAAATTCTTTTCAAACAGAAAAACTGACTACTTGGAGGACTGGCTTTTAGTTTTCCTGGGTGATTACGATATTGGAGAAAGTTATTTCACTCTATCGTTTGCTGTATACTGCAATATGGTGGACATGCATCCCTCACACTCTAAGATCACACAGCATATTGTTCTGGTGACAGGTCATCTTGAATTATAAATCATATTATTTTGTGTCATCTGGAATGTTTCTTTTGTTGATCTTTGTAGTTTTCCAGGTCATGCCACATCTTGGTAAGTGGAACCAATGTTTCAGCCATCAAAACATCAGTTCCACTTACCAAGATACAGCATAACCCAGAAAACTACAAAGATCATGATACTACTGTAGTCGTAAAAGCCTAAGAGAATGTTTCATTTGTTGGTTCATAAGGAGAGGAACAAAAACAAACCAAACAGATCAATAGATAATAAGTACAATTTACCTTCTAATTGTTCCACAAGTCCCATTCCCACTCAGTTCCTTAATCGTATTCCCACTGCAGACATTCCCTGCATCAGTTATATCCTCAGTCTTTCCACTACAAACATTCATATTGCCTTCAAACTTGCTTTGATGACACAAATCATCAAAACACATTTCCTTCACTCTTTCTGCCCCGCTAGCTATTATCCCCCATCTGCTTTCCTTTTATATCCAAATGAACTAAATATGCTAGTCACCTCTGCTGTCTTGATTTCATGGTACTCCATTGCTCCTCATTACCTCCTTTCTCTCATCTGCCCTGCTCCTCTACTCATGCCCTCTGTTCCTTAGGAAACCTGCTCTTATTTCTGCTTTTCTCCACAGCCAGTTCCATTAGCTGCACTGTTGCGTCCGCAATAGCCTTCTAAAATTAGTGTGTCCTTCCGCTTGCCTGACCTATCCGAGTCCTGTCTAAAACTCTGCTTTTGGAAATTATTTTTAAACCTAAACCCTCTTCCTGATCATAACCTTATTGATTTTAACTGTCTACTTCAGTAAATACATTTTCTAAAGCGTCATGCCTTATTTGTGATTCTTGATTAAAGGGGGGGGGTAGTTAATAACTTATGTTAAGGACACAATTTTTGCAAAATAATGCATGTTAAATGGAAACTCCCATTCCTCCTCAGACCATCTTATCTCCAAATCTTCTTCCCATTTTATCATGTATCTCAATGTGTTATTCCCCCCCCCCTTCCATTATGCTTTATAAATAAGATGGTCTGAGGAGGAATGGGATAAGATAATACGAACAGTGGCAAGTATATCCATAGCCGCAAGGGTAAAAGAGAATGCTTATAAATTGTTGTTCAGATGGTATTGGACTCCAGTATGTAAAAAAAAAAAGAGCTGGAAGGGGGATTAATGATCAGTGTTGGAGGGGATGCAATGAGAAAGGGAATTGGTTGCATATGTGGTGGAATTGTAAATGGATACAAGCCTTTTGGATTGAGATTTTGGAGCTGATATATAACATAACAGGATATCGAATACAAAGAAAGCCAGAGATTTGTTTACTACATCAATTAGATGTGGACATTCCAAAGAGAGTTAGTGGAGTGATACATCCCTGTATAGTAGCTGCTAGAAATGAAATAGCACAGCATTGGCAGGGGAAATCCATACCACATAAGGCAGGATTCGTGAAAAGAGTGGCAGAGATGTGTTTGATGCATAGATTGACGGAGATGAGGCGGGGGACAGGTGAGAAAGTTGTGGAACAATGGAAGAGTGTGTGGAAGTGGTTGGAAAAATGGAAGGAAGAATGAGTGGGAGAGCTAGAGAAAATATGAGAGGGATTTTATATAAAATTTAAATAAAATTTTACTGGAAGGATAAATGGTGATTGGGTGAAAGGAGAGAGGATATTAATTCAAATAATGGATGAGGATGGATGAGTGGGGGAGGGTGGGAGAGGGTGGTTAGAAAAGGAATGAGTATTTAGAGTAATATTATATGAATTAATAAATAGAATATATAATTGTTAATAAATACAAATGTTGTGGGAAGTTTGATACATAAATGTTATGTGTAGTTTGATACATGTTAAGTGATGTTTGTAATGATACTACTTAATAAAACGATGAAATGGAAAAAGTGGAAAAATCATACATTCGTTTAAGTTGATGCTTGCTTTTTTTAGTACAACATGAGCTACATAATAATGAGATGCAACACATGCAAATAAAAACAAAGAACCTCATTATTATGCAAATTTAATAATGCAGCTTGTGTTTAACTTCACAAGCTGCATTATTACTGTAAAATTAATGCTATCTTTTTTCTTCCTGGGAGCACTGGGTCACTGATGTGCAGCCCAATAAATCCAGGGGAGCTATTTAAAGGGGAGAGTACACGGATCAATGACCTCAAGCCCCAACCGCCCCAGCACAGATTCTTTCACCTTTATCTCCCCCCAAGCAATTCTTCCCAGCACAAGACTCCCCATGGCACTTACTAGGGATCTCCTTGGTGTCTAAGATGGGGCAGGATCAGTACCCAGTCCCTCCTGCGCTATCAGGTTCAGCTTCAAAATGGCCTCTGCCTCACAATTTTGATCCTGTGCTCCCAGTAGGGCAAGAATGACTTTGGATCACTACTTGCCCACCTGTTAGATACCATGAAGATCTCAATTAATGTCAGGGGGTCTTGTGTCAAGAGGATCTGCTTGATTTATGCCTTGACCCCTTTAAACAACTCCCCAGGAACATCAGGTCCCTTACCTCCTCGTTTGACCTCCAACTTTGTTCCACTGCCCCCTCTCACCAGCATGGCCACTATCTTGACCTGATATTCTTCTCTAGTTGCTTACCCTCAAACCTCTGTAGCTCAGTTCTTCCCTTATCTGCCCATCACCTTTTAAGCTTTAATCTTCATCACCTGCTGCCTCAGCCTCATCCTGTCTCCTCCACCTATTTAGAAATCTTCATGCTATTGATCCCTTGGCTCTCTCTTCCACTATTTCTTCATCTCTTTCTTCCACTATGTCATCTAAGTCTGTTGACGAGGCAGTAACTTCTTATAATGCTGCACTCTCCTTCGCTCTGAATACTCTCAGTCCGCCCATGCCACATCCTGTGAGATGTTCTGCACTCCAGCCCTGGCTTTCACCCACTACCCCCTATCTATGTTCCCATGCCCATATTGCTGAGCATGCTAGGCTCAAATGCTGCTCCCCTGCAGACTTTCTACACTTCAAATTCATGCTTGTCTCTCTCCAGTCAGCCATAGCTCTTGCCAAACAAGACTACTATGTCCATCTGACTAACTCTCTTGCCTCTGATCCTCGCCATCTCTTTACTAGTCTCAGCTCTCTTCTCAAAGTGCCTCCGCCTCTGATCCCTCCCTCCCTTTCTGCCCAAACCCTGGCTGACTATTTCTATGACAAAATCCACAAGATCATCCGCCAATTCCCCACAAAGCCAGCTACTTCCCCTCCTCCCCCTCTTCACTCCCAACTCCTTCCCCCCCTCACACCTCTGTTACCCTCTCTTCCTTTCCTGTGATCTCTGAAGAGGAAACAGCACACCTTCTTTCTTCCTCCAAACTCACCACCTGCTCCTCTGATCCTTTCCCCACCCGTCTCCTAAGCCCCATCTCCTCCACCGTTGTCCCTTCCATCTCTCATATTCTCAACCTATCGCTCTCCACTGCAACAGTCCCTGCAGACCATTTAGTCTGAGAAATTGCAATATAAAACAACAGCGTTACAGTGACAGCAAAGGTGTTGTGATACTTACAGCTGCTCCACCCAGCTTCAGAATTGCTTTTGCACCATTAGAAAGAACATAGATACTTTCTTTTTGATAACTCTAACCAAAATATCTAGATCAAATTTTTGTGGTAATAAAAATAACCTCAGTCTTTCATCAAATATAGGCAGATAGATATTAGAATGAGAAAATCCAGTATTAAAACTTATTGAATATAGTGTCAAACAATTTGCAGTGTAGTAGTAGTACACCTTGAATTAGGAGAGACAACGTTAGGATTTTCCAAGCAAGTCATGAGCTCTAAGGTTTCATTCCACTGTGAATTCAAAGATTGGAAATAGCAATTAGCATCTAACACTGTTCAAAAACATCCACTTACCTTCAGGAATTGGAAATACAATAGTCAACATTAAAACAGTTGAGAAAATATAAGGTGTTACCATCACAGTATTAACTGAAATTATGCTGTGCCCTGGATACTATAATGTTATCCTTGAATTTCAATAGCAGTGCTTTATACTTCCATTGTAATCTTACAAAATGAACAGGTTCAGAAGTGCACACTTGCAGTGTGATGCAACGGCGCGTTTCGCCTTCCTCCATTTGCAGAATTAGACACATCAGTGTGGAGTGCTCAGTGGGAAGAGGCATAGCGGAGCTTGTCTTGATAGAGTAGTAGGGAATTAGTAGGGAGGGCTGTATGGGGTGGTGTCATGACTGCGGGCGGGTATGTTTTAGTGGTATGGTGTATATATTTGTATCAGGGTACTTTCTCCAAATGGGTTAATTTTGTGCATTCCATGACAGTCATGAACCTCGCTCTCAAGCAAGGGTATGTGGAGTATGATCTCAGTCTCTCAGATTTACATCAATTGGCGTAGTACTTGCATCATGCCAAAGAGAGTCTCCTTGTGTCTATGTGGAAAGAGTATTTATAGGAATGTGTATGGAGGATGCCCGGGAATATGAGGTTATATGTGTGTGTTTGTGTATCAGCCAGTGTATCTTTCTGGCTATAGGCATATAGACATTCTGTCTCCTTTCTCCATGAGTTCTCTCTGGCACCTCCTGCACTCATTTCCACGGTCTCTCCTGCCCCCTTTTAAACATATAAAGTTGAAAGTTGCACATGGATTTTCAAAGTAGCACTTTTACAGACATCTGCTGCTGGAACAACACATGTTTAAGCGGACATTTATATGTTTAAAAATTAAGCAATAGTTGTGCTGCTGAAGATTGACCACAGTATTATAATATTGGCTGGTTTTATGTAGGCTAAAACATAGCCACTTGGAGTGCTAATTAAGTGCCCTATTGAAAATTTATCCGAAACAATATAAGCTTATTCCCATTTTCAGCTTATATTCATAGGCATTTTTTTAAAATGGAGTACCATTAGCTTCAGTTTATCTTACTAGCTATGCTCTGGATTAAAAAAAAAAAGAGAGAGAGAGAGCTTGGTAAAACCGCATTGCTAGTCTATAAATAAATAACAAACTTAATTGACAGCAGTTCTGCCTAATACATATTTTTCACTTGAAAGCTTCAAAATTGTAGAGACATGAAACAAACGAAGTCATTTCAGGAACTTCTGTCATAGACATCTCTAAGCAACAATGTCGCAGAAGGGCATATTAAGTCAACACAATTTTCTCTCAGACTTGACACTTTCTAGTAAATTAGTCAGTTGTCATGCAATATGACAAATATGAGACAATAAAATGAGCTCCAAAACTCTTCATTTGTGCTTGAAATGTTACTTATGTCACTATAACAACCAGTGCCCCTTCTCAGGTTCATTCATATTTATTTATTTATTTTATTTATTTATTTAACATTTCTTATATACCGCGCTATTTGTCATCAGCGCGGTTTACATCAAAACAATAGAACACTTGACCAGATACATTGGCCGTCGTTTACATAAAACGGGGAGTTAACATGGAGGAGAACTTGGGGAACTATTTACATTCAAGTTTATAGCAAACTTATATATGTTATATAAACTTATATATGTTATCTTCCTCCCCAGATAGTTTCTTCTATATCAAGAACTGTGAGGGCAATTTATATAGGTCATTTAAGTCCTGAAGTGTGCCAGGAAATGAGACCACCAAGAGTGCCAATAGTTTAATAACAATGCAACACGAGCCATACATTTTTAAAATAGGCATTTCTCTAGCCTTCTCTCCCTAAAGAACTGTACAACTATTGTATATTAGCAAATGTGTGTGCATAGAAATAAAAGTCATATGTTGTTTGTACAGTTGTGGTCAACATTAGTGGCACCCTTGCATTTTAGATAAGTTATGTACAATATCGAGAAACAACTGGAAATATTCCAACTGTATGTCATCATAATATTTTAATAGCATGTTTAAAAATATACAACAAAAAAAAGTCTGTACAACTTAGAGGCATTAATTCCTGAGATAAAAAAAAAACAACAAATTATGACCTGAACAGAATTAATGGCACCCTTCACTAATATTTCTTTGAACAAATCTTGGCCGTTATGACAGCCTCCAAATGTTTCTTGTAGCCATCTATAGTGACCTTCATTGTTCCACCCTGATCACTCCTGTTACAATGTTCTCTTATTGTTACCGTCCAATGTATTATTGAAGTTCATTCACTCTTGTTACAATGCTCTCTTATGTTACTGTTCAATGTACTCTTGTTGTTCAATGTATGCTTGAAGTTCAATGTAAACTGCTTTGATAATATGAAAGGTGGTATATAAAAATGGTTAAATAAATAAATAAAATAAACCCGTTTTGTACATCTCTCTGCTGGAAGTTTCTCCTACTCTTCAACTGTGATTTGTTCCAGCTCATGAATGTTTCCAGGATTCCTTTTACCAATGGCAGATTTCAGCTCTTTCCAAGGGTTCTCAATTGGAGTGAGATCAGGACTGATTGCTGGCCAGTTCAAAACAGTCCATTTGTTCCTTTTTAAACATTCTTTTGTACTTTTGGATGTATGTTTTTGGTCATTGTCTTGCTGGAGGACCCATGACATTAGACTCAGCCCCAGCTTTCTGACACTAGATAGCACATTTCACTCCAAAATACCTTGGTAGTCCTCTGACTTCATGATTCCTTTAATACATTCCAAGCCTCCAGTTCCTGAGACAGCAAAATAACGCCACAACATTATGGAACCTCCACTATGTTTAACTGTAGAAAGGGTGTGTTTTTTTTCCTTAAAAACTTAATTTCTTCATCTGTAAACATATCACTGCGTGCACTAATTTTTGAAGGCTTCTTGGATTCATTTTCCTCTTACCACCACATCCTCAGAGGTTCTTAATAGTTCCATGAGTAGAAAATGTCTTAATAACATAGAGGCACATTCAAATGAGTGTGTGCAGGCCCCTGTGCATTCGATCAGAATTGGGACACGCAGAGGCAGACCTGATTCTGATCCCACTGGAGCTTGACGTGCCCTGCAGGATCAGAATAGGGTCTAGGCCTGTACGTGCAGGCTGGGACCTGATTCAGATTGGCCTGCACATACAGACCCCCACCCAGCTAACTCAGTCAGGCCACGGCATTGCAGCTCCATTCAGGAGCCACAATCCCTGGCCGCAAACCACAATCTTCATTCCCCACAGCCCGACCACTATGTTGGCCTTCCATGGCCAGGGTCAGGCTGCAGGGAACCCCCTGCATTGCTCACCTCTTTGCCGCTGCCCAGGCCTGCCATCCTCCAATGTCCAGGGGGACCTCTTCCATCTCTGAGGTGGAATAAGTCCCCCATCTAGATCCAAGGCCCCAGACATACAGGGCCAACTTCAGAATCAGCCCTGAACATCTGGGCCTTGAACTACCCACTGCCTGCCCTCACTCTGCCTCCACAATGCCCCCTCCAGCCACGCCTAAGCCTCCCGATACAAACTCCTTGTTCGTATGGGGAGGCTTTTGCCGGGGATGGAAGGGGGCGAATAGTGGGATTGGAAATCTTAATGGGACATCCATCCCCGCTATTCACAGTACAGAATAGACCTCATAGTGAATTGTAGACACAGGAATCCCATGGTCTTTGGATATGGCCTTATAACCCTTTGAAGTTTGTTGTTTGATGATAATGGCATTTATAACAGTCTCAGGCAGCTCTCTTGTCTTCACCATTGTGAAAGTGGAACAGGGAGTGAATGTGGCCATTTTAAACATTTGAGCCATCATTCATTGGTTGATTCAAGTCATGTGAGTACTGACAATTGATCAAAGGTGCATTTAATTTTACTGCAGTAGGAATGTGGTTAGTCTGTTCAAACTGATTTGAATTATTTAGAAGGGTGCCAATAATCATGTTGTTTATAGAATTCTTCTGAACCTATGCAGGATAACTATACCTCTCTTCAACTATTGGTACATTAGTCTCCAATGAATTCAGAGATCCCCTGTTTTCTCCTAAAGCAATGTCATCCAAAATTCTCCTTTTAAGATCAATAAATGAATGATGAAATGAGATAGGCCATATGGTATGTGGGGAATGTGATTTTCGTCCTTTGGTAATTCTGGGAGAATCTTGGATACCCCCTGGACAACAAAAATCGATTCACTGATGGTGGAGAACTACTTGTCACACCAAATTTGTTGTGTATAGCCTCTTATGTCCATTCAATAAATTGTGGGGCAGCAAGATGCCCCCTGCTTCAACGTCTTAGGTAATATTGGCCCTGCATAGGTACGAGGACTCTTTCAGCCCCAATAATGGAACATTGTGTGTCATTTCATCATTCATTTATTGATCTTAAATGAAGAATTTTGGATCATGTCCCTTAAAGCTGGCAGGGCGGTAAATAGAGAAGGAATATTGAATTACAAGGAACAGCATGGGATTTTCTCATTCCATACTGTGATTCTGGCTAGATTAAATTGGCAAATAGATTGGTTCACTTTATAAGATTATGGCTGTTGGATGAGAGTTTTAGGTCTATTTGAAGAATGGAGAATAGTGATAGAAGACTAGGAGGAAGAGTTTTTCTTTCTTTCTTGTGAATGGTGGATGACATTTATTTATTTACATAAGAACATAAGATATGCCATACTGGGTCAGACCAAGGTCCATCAAGCCCAGTATCCTGTTTCCAACAGTGGCCAATCTAGGTCATACGTACCTAGCAGTTTCCCCAAAAGACACAGGTTCCGCAATGCTTGTACTGGGTCAAGCATTGATATCCTGGGTCCCTTCTTAATAATGGTTTATGGATCTTTCCTCCAGGAACTTGTCCAAACCTTTTTTAAACCCAGCTACACTAACAGCCTTTACTACATCCTCTGGTAACAAATTCCAGAGTTTGATTACACATTGAGTGAAGAAATATTTTCTTTTATTAGTTCTAAATAGTTTACCCTGTAGCTTCATTGCATGTCCCCTAGTCTTTCTATATTCTGATAACGTAAACAATCGATCTACGTCTACCTGTTCCATTCCGTTCATTAATTTATAGACTTATATCATATCTCCCCTCAGCCGTCTCTTTTCCAGGTTAAAGAGCCCTAACCTTTTTAGCCTTTCTTCATAGGAGTATCCTTTCATCCCCTTTACCATTTTGGTGGCTCTTCTCTGAACCTTTTCTAATAAAGCTATATCCTTTTTAAGATACGGCGACCAGAATTGCACACAATATTCAAGGTGCGGTCTCACCATTGAACGATATAGAGGCATTATAATATCTTTTGTTTTATTTTCCATTCCTTTCCTTATGATACCTAGCATTATATTTGCTCTCTTGGCTGCCGCTGCACACTGGGCCGAGGGTTTTAACATGCTATCCACAATGATGCCTAAATCTTTTTCCTGGGTGGTGGTTCCTAATGTGGAACCTTGCATCGTGTAACCATAGTTTGGGTTGTTCTTCCCTAGGTGCATAACTTTGCACTTGTCCACATTAAATTTCATCTGCCATTTTGATGCCCAGTCTTCCAATTTATCAAGATCCTCTTGCAATTTTCCACCATCCTCTTGGGTTTTAACAACTTTAAATAGTTTTGTGTCATCTGCAAATTTGATAACCTCACTCGTTATTCCACTTTCAGGTCATTTATGAATATGTCAAAAAGCAGCGGACCCAGCACAGATCCATGGGGTACACCACTATTCACTTTTCTCCATTGGGAAAATAGGCCATTTAGCCCAAACCTCTGCTTTCTATCTTTTAACCAGTTCTTGATCCACAGTATTACATTGCCTCCTATCCCATGACTCTTTAGTTTTGCCAAAAGTCTGTGATGAGGGACCTTGTCAAAGGCTTTCTGAAAGTCCAGATACACTATATCAACCGACTCACCTTTGTCCACCTGTTTATTCACACTTTCAAAAGAACATAATAGATTAGTAAGACAAGATCTTCCTTGTCTAAAACCATGTTGGCTGTCTCCCATTAGGCCATGACTATCTACATGCTGAGTAATTTTATTCTTTATGATGGTTTCTACCATTTTTCCCGGTACTGACGTGAGGCTCACCAGTCTGTAGTTTCCCGGATCACCCCTGGAACCCTTTTTAAAAATTGGCTTTACATTGGCGATCCTCCAATCTTCAGGTATTACAGATGATTTTAATGAAAATTCACAGATTACTAATAGCAGGTCTGCAATCTCATATTTCAGTTCTTTCAACACCCTTGGATGTATACCATCCAGCCCAGGTGATTTGCTACTCTTCAGTTTATCTAATAGTTGCAATACATCTTTCCGATGTATCGATATTTCCTTCAATTCTTCCGCACCTTAAAATACCACTTCAGTCATGGGTAACATCCCAACATCTTCCTCAGTAAAGACCGAAGCAAAGAATTCATTCAGTCTCTCTGCTATTGCCTTGTCACCTCTTAGTGCCCCTTTAACTCCTCTATCATCTAATGGACCAACTGACTCTCTCACAGGTTTTTTGCTATGAATGTATTTGAAAAAATCTTTATTTTGCATTTTTGCTTCTGCAGCAAGCTTCTTCTCAAATTCTCGCTTTGCCTGCTTTTTATTTTCAAAATTTTATTTAGAAACCATCAAAAAAACAGCAAATACATAACCGATAACAGCCGCTCCCTGGGGTGGATTCTTATCCCCAAGGGGCAGAACACAGGGATGGTTACATGGATTTTCAAAGGTTACCCCAACCCCCCTCCCCCCCATCCTTCCCCACTTAACCCCCCCCCCCACCAACCCAGGGCAATGCCAAACAGGACCAGTGTATACAGTATTACAGAACATCAATATGTCTCCACATACAGGTGAGGTTATCAGCAGCCTAGTTGCAGGACTACATTACGAGTCCGGGGACTCAGATTTTGAATATAAGGCTCCCACAGTAGCCAGAAGATGGACCATCGCTTAACATGACCTCGAGCAGCCCTACACTCCAGGAGCATAAGTTGATGGAAGGAGTTGCGCCACTCCCAAAAAGAGGGAGGGTGGCTGTCCCTCCACCTACGTAGGAGTGGCCCTTTACCCACTAGACATGCCTTCCGCACCAGCCAGCGACTCCATTTCCCTTTCGGAGAGGTAAGGCTCAGGAGATCCAGGGCGATCAAGGCAGCATCCCAGTTAACAGGCTGTCCAAGGAGACTGGCCATAAATAAGGCGATTCTCCGCCAATAGAGGCGTATCCATCGGCAGCCCCACCACATATGGTACAATGTCGCCATAGGCTCAGCACACCACGGGCAGCTACCATCCGCAGTCAAGTGGCAACGAAGGGCCCGCCGCGGGGAGAAGTAAATACTAGTCAAACTCTTAAGCTGACTTTCCCGCCAGCGGGCGCCATCTGCCAGGCTCGCCACTCTCCGGAGGGCCACCAGAATAGTGTCAGGGGGATCTCCCGACCCATTTCAGCCACCAAGCCCGTTCCACACCGCGATAGTCCAGCTGCAGTCGAAACTGCTCCAACCTAAGGTGAAAGGTCCGAATGGACGGTCGTTCTACGTCGCTGAGACCAAGGAATGCTATTATCTGGGCTGAACGGTCGCTGCATAGCTCCCTTCCTCGAAAGGGAAACCACATAGTGGGCCACTTGCATGTACGCAAAGGAATGGAGGGGCCCCAACTCATACTCGCGAGATAATACAAGGAAGGGCTTAGGTTTGCCCACCAAGTCCACCACATGGCCCAAAGTATGTATACCTCTCTCCCCCCATAGACGGAAAGCAGCGGTTTCAGTGCCCGGGGTAAAATTGGCATTGCCCCGAATGGGTAGCCAGCTCGACACCTGCCAGTGACGGCCCCAGTAGGCATTCAAATGCCGCCAGGTCTTACAAACCGGGGCCAATAACACACTATCCGCCAGATGCGTAGGCCACCTACTGACCTCCAAATGCAGAAGGGCTCGTAGGGAGTGGGGTGCCACGTATGCCTCCTCCAAGGCACGAGGGGTATAAAGATCAGTATCACCTAGCCAGTCCCCCAGGTGACGTGCTTGGCAAGCCAGTGCATAGGCACCAAGGTCTGGGAGCCCCCACCCCCCACCCCGCACCCGCCTCACCAGTCGACGATAGGGGATACGGGCTCTCGACCCCCCCCCAGAGAAGGCCCCAAAACTCCGCCTCAAAATGCTGAATATCCTGTCGGAGGATCCAAACAGGGAGGGTCTGTAGCCAGTATAATATCCGCGGCAAAAGAACCAGTTTAATCGCCGCGATTCTCCCCGTTAGGGACAAGGGGAGGGGCAGCCAGGCCTGCAACTGAGTTCTCACCTTGGTCAACATCCGCCGCAAGTTACTCCCATATAGTTGACCTGGCTGACAGGGCAGTACAATCCCCAGGTATATGAACTGGTGCTCAGCCCATTTGAGGGGGAACTCACCCGGCCAGCTGCTCCGGAGGCGACCCGAGACATCCAGGGCTTCAGATTTATCCCTGTTAATACTAAACCCCGCAAACTGCCCAAAAGTTCAAACCTCCTGCAAAAGAAGAGGCAGGGAATTCCCAGGGGAAAGCAAGTGCACCAACAAATCATCGGCAAAGGCTGATATCTTAAATTCTTGGTTGCCAATACCGACTCCCCTTATTGTTCGCAATCCCGCCACTCGCCGCAGGAAAGGGTCCAGCGAAAGAACGAAGAGGAGAGGAGAGAGGGGGCAGCCCTGGCGAGTCCCCTTTTGCAATGAAAAGTTCTCTGATAGCACCCCATTACAGAGTATCGCTGCAGTCGGGTTGGCATACAAGCTCGCGACCATGTTACAAAACAACGGCCCTATACCATATTGTGGGAGGATGAACCTCAAATATTGCCAGTCCACCCTGTCGAAGGCTTTTTCCGCGTAAAAGCTAACCAATAAAGAGGACAGATGTCTATGCTGGACCCACTCTAAGGACGCGACGATCTTGCGCAAGTTGCGGACCGCATATCGCCCCTTAACAAAACCGACTTGTGACTCATGGACCAGCTGCCCCAAAAACTCCGCCAGGCGATCTGCTAAGATCTTAGCCATTAATTTAAGGTCGAAATTAAGTAAAGAAATAGGACGATACGAGGCCGCAGAGAGCGGGTCCTTTGCCGGTTTTGGGATAAGAACAATGTGAGCATGGTTAGCCCCCCACCGAAAGTAGCCCTGCTGCGCTCTCCGATTATGTACAGCGGCCAGCGTTGGAGAGATCTGTTCGTTAAGAATTTTATAAAATTCGGCACCCAGGCCATCGGACCCAGGAGATTTGTAACAGCTGGCTTTTAAGATAGCACCTTGCAGCTCAGCCACCGTAATCGGCCGGTCCAACTGTGCTCTTTGCTCTACTGATAAGTGGGGTAAGTCCAGTCCCCCCACATAATCCGCCATCTGCGTGAGGGAGGTCGCCTCCGCTGCATAGAGGTTCTGGAAAAAGGAATGAAAAATATGCACTATCGCCGGGCTCTCCCGGTGTAAGGTCCCCAAATCATCTCGCAAGGCTGGTACCAATTTGGAGCTCCTGGGTCCACAAAGGCACCGAGCCAATAACTTCCCGGGCTTGTCCCCATAGCGGTACAGTTGGTAGTGGTAGTATAACACTGACTTCTTAGCCCTTTGGTGTAGGAGTTCATTTAATTCCGTTTGAGAGTCCCACAGCTGCTTTTTGAGCCCTGCTGTTGGGTTTTGGGCCCATCAGCGTCTCAGCCTCGTCACCAATCTCTCTAAGCAAATAATACATTCGGCCCTCAATCTTCTTTTCCTGGCAAGGAACCCGATTATATCTCCCCGCAGTACAACTTTTGCCGTTTCCCAGAGCAACTCTGGGTCACCCTGATGACCCCTATGATCAGCTTCAAATTCCTGCCACCGCCTCTGAATAAAAGAACAGAATTGCGCGTCCCTATATAATTCAAGTGGAAAACGCCATTGAAGGGCTTGGGGAGTACTCCCACTCCAAAAGACGTCTAGCCAAACAAAAGCATGATCGGATATCTCTACGGGCCCTATCTGGGCATCCCCGACTCTGGCAAACAGACCGGCAGACATCAACAGGTAATCTATACGTGCGCTAGTGCCATGAGCCCGAGATTGATGCGTGTAATCCCGCTTGGCCGGGTGTAGTAGTCGCCATGGGTCCACCAGCCCCAGCCTGGAGCATAAACGTCATAGTGCCCGAACCGTCACTATCCTGTCTCTTTGCTCCCCCCCTTTAGAGGTATCGAGGTCAACGTCCATGACCCCATTGAAATCCCCCCCCAAGATAACGGGGGTCTCCGGCAACGTCTCAGTTTTAGAGGCAAGGCGTGCATAGAGGGGAAAATCTAGCACATTGGGACAATACACGTTGCCGAGAATTACAGGCCTCCCCTCAAGGACTCCTTGCACCAGTACAAATCTGCCCGACGAATCAACCAAGTCCCTCACCACCTCCAACCTTACGCGCTTATGTATCAAAAGCACTACCCCCCCTTCTTTCCAAGGGCCGGGGCCCCCCAGACCTGTCCCACCCACTCCCGGCAAAGTTTACGGTGCTCCTCGGCAGTCTGGTGGGTTTCCTGGAGCATAGCGATGTCCTCCCCCTGCCTCGCCAGGCTCTGCAAGATTTTAGCCCGTTTAATCGGATTGCCCAGGCCACAAACATTCCAAGAGATTATCTTAAGCGGCATGTATTACAAGACTTGGCCCAATAGTGTCCGTTACATACCATACAGAATATAGGGAAGACAACCCCCCCCCCCAGCCTGAGATCCTCCCCCATTCCCCCCCAGATATGTCCCTCTCACCATCCACTACTCAACTGGTCCCCTAAGATACAGCTCTCCTTTTCCTCCCCCTCCCTCTCTCTCCCTCCCCCCTCTCTACCCCCCTATCCCCTCCCTCCCCCTAACCCTCCCCCTCCCCACTCCCCCCTCCTCCCCACTCCAATTCCTTATCTCTACTACCATCCTCCTCTCTCCCTCTATGTACTCCTAGATGCATGAGGTGCCCCCCCCACCCCTCCTTTATACCGGCTCCGCTGCGAGCCGTCCGGGGTCCCCCCCTGTGCCCCCCCACCACCAGGACCACTCCCCCTCCCCAACCCCCGTCCCTTCACCTCGCTGCCAGGCTACGAAGGCCCCAGTTTGCCTTCCTCCTATGTGTGCAGCACAGTCCCCGCAGAGAAGAAAAAAGAGAGGGGGGGCAGGGCCTCCTCCGTCCCAAGTTCCAGGTGCCGTGGATTCTTCTCAGGCTCCTGTGCGCTGGAGGTAGGGCGCAGGTCTCAGGCTCCTGTGCGATAGAGGTAGGGCGCAGGTCTCAGGCTCCTGTGCGCTGGAGGTAGGGCGCAGGTCTCAGGCTCCTGTGCGCTGGAGGTAGGGCGCAGGTCTCAGGCTCCTGTGCACTGGAGGTAGGGCGCAGGTCTCAGGCTCCTGTGCGATAGAGGTAGGGTGCAGGTCTCAGGCTCCTGTGCGCTAGAGGTAAGGCGCGGGTCTCAGGCTCCTGTGCGCTGGAGATAGGGCGCAGGGTGCAGTCTAGGCTGTTCGGCCCCCAAGGAACTCCCGGGGGCGGGCAAAGCATACGGCGGCCCAAACCAAGGCCCAGCAAGGGTTCCCAGCCTCCCCTGGTAGCTTCTGTGTCAGCCTCCCTCCCAGGACGCTTGTTGTAGGTGAGTGGGGGCGGAGGGGGCGAAGTACGCCGGTCGGAGAGCCTCTGCAGCTGCGGAACACAGCTCCAATCCCTGCCGAAGTTTTCAGCTTACCGGCTCACCCCGCAGTGCGGCTTCCAATTCAGTGCGGCGTCTGCTGTTCCAGCCGCCCGGGTCTAGGCCGCCTCCACAGATCGACGTGCGGGGGTGAAAGGGGAGCACCGGGGCGCCATCCCACACAGCGGTCCAGTTGGGAAAGCCTGGGGGGGATGAAGAACCCCGAATTTAGCCCCGGTTACAACATTTTTCTTTGCCAGAAGGGCGAGGGGGCCCAGAGCTCGAGCAGCGTGCGACTGCTCGGCTCACCGCATCACCGGAAGTCCTCTCTTTACCTGCTTTATCAATGCCTTGCATTTGGCTTGCCAGTGCTTGTGCTGTTTCCAGGTTTTGTCATTTGGCTTTTTTTTACATTTCCTGAAAGATGCTTTTTTGGCAACAACAGCCTCTCTGACCTCACCCTTAAACCATGCTGGCAGTTTTTTGGACTTCCTTCCACTTTTCTTAAAGCGTGGAATACAGCTGGTCTGGGCTTCCAAGATAGTATTTTTCAACAACACCCAAGCTTGATGTATGTCTTTAACCTTTGCAGCTGCTCCTTTTAGTTTTTTCTTAACTATTTTCCTCATTTTATCATAGTCTCCCTTTCAAAAGTTAAAAGGTAGCACTGTGGATTTCCTTACTATCCCTCCTCCACTAATTAAATCAAATGTGATCATGCTATGATCACTATTGCCAAGTGGCCCCAACACCCTTATCTCTTCCACTAGATCTGGTGTTCCACTAAGGACTAGGTCTAATATGGCTTCCCCTCTGGTCGGTTCATGAACCAGCTGCTCCAAGAAGCAGTCATTTATGTCATCTAGGAACTTTATCTTCCTAGCATGTCCTGCCGTGACACTGACCCAGTTGATACCGGGGTAATTGAAATCACCCATTATTATTACTGTGCTATAACTTTTGTTAGCTTCCTTGATTTTTTTTTTTTGAGCATTTCACCATCCATTTGTTCATTCTGGCCAGGCGGTCGATAGTACACCCCCACTGCCATCGCCTTCCCCTTTTTACATGGAATTTCAATCCATAGAGATTCTATAGCAAATTTTGTTTCCTGCAAAACTTTAATCCTTTCTGACTCAATGCCCTCTCTAACATAGAGTGAAACCCCTCTACCAATTTGATCAGCTCTATCATTACGATATAGTTTGTATCCTGGTATCACAGTGTCCCACTGGTTGTCCTCCTTCCACCATGTCTCTGATATCCCAATCATATCTAACCTCTCATTTAGTGCTATATATTCTAACTCTCTCATCTTATTTTTTAGACTTCTAGCATTTGCATACAAGCATTTTAGAGACTGTATTTTATTCATATTAGTTTGGCTTTTGGTAGACATGGGTAAATTGGGATCTTTAAGCTCTGTCTGCTCCATACTCGAGGGCATTTGGGCTACTTTACTCTTTTTTTATTTATTTATCACTTTTATATACCGCACTTTTTAAAATCAGTGTGGTTTACAAGTAACACTTTTGTACAGAACAGGAAGCCTGTTAAGCACTTACATTGAACAGGTGGAATAACTTGGATCTCCAACTGGGGAAACTATCTACAACTAACTACTGCTATTTACATCTAACTACCACTATCTACAGTATATACATCACATTTGGAGAAAACAAAGGATCTCTGACTTCATTGGAGACTAAAGTACCAATAGTTGAAGAGAGGTGGGGCTAAATGATATAAGGGAATGCTGTGGCCATTTTTTGAAGTCTGGGATGATCACAAAGAAAAAGGCTTTATTTGCTGGTATTGGATGGAGACACTATTTGGAGAATGGAAGGTGGCATTCGTCTTCTTTGCCACAGATAAATGAAGTGAAATGCTGTATGAGAAGACTGTATGACCCTGAAGCAGAATAAATTTTCACTATTCGAAACGTGATGGTCGTGGTCAGTGAAAGTACAGTAATTTTCAAAGATGATAAATGATCTATTGAATGATTGAAGCCTGAATTGCATGTTGCACTGACGTGCCTGTCAACAAAGCTAAAAATATTAAGGAAGTTATAATTTACCAAAAAGAATAAAAAAAGGGACTATTAAGCTAGCAGAGGATGGAGATGAACATAGTCAGACACACAAAATTGTTTTTAGTGAGCATTGTTAAGTGGGGTATTATTTTTTATCAATAATCATGTCCTGGCAATGTCCCAGTTTTTATACTATTGTCTTTTTTAATTGGTCTTGTTTTTTATTCAATTACTTTGTGTCAAATATGTGTGCATATATAGTCCAAAGCCATTTCACTGCCTACTTTTTTTAAATTTTAGATATTGGACATTAAGGAGCTGAACTGCAAGGGTTCCAATAATGCTGACCACAACTGTACATTTCTATATGACAAGCTGCTGCTGATGTACAGAGACATTCACAAAATGACTCTTTGAGGCCTAAAAGCCAAATGCCAGTGCTACATTACCCACTTCCTGGCACATCTATTGTGCTGAGGGAACAGATACTGTATTATTTAGCATGGAGCTCAGGATGGCCATGGCCAGGACGAGACAGGCCTTGTGTGGCTGGTCTGCTGCTATAACTGCTATGTTAACATATGCAAGGTAAAAGTTCACAAGGCCCACATGGAAGGCCTAAAAAAGTGTGAGACATGGAGGGTACCTTGAAAGGAAGAGCCATGTTTTGCAGACTGGGATAATCCATTACTAAGAATCCAGAAGTAGTCACTGTTCTGGATTGACACACAACTGCCAGTTGAATGTACTCTGCTTTTTCAGCACTTTGCAGGTGTCTGTATCACTAGATACACACAATCATAGCAGTCTGGGAGGTTTCATAGGGAAGCAATATAGTGCAGGGGAAGAATGGTAGATAACTAGGTAGGGTTCACCTTGAATATCTTCCTGCCAGACATATTCAGTGGAGAAGACATGGCAAATGTAGATAAAATCCACACATGTTCTGAAAGGAAATAGCATCAAACAGCTAAGAGGTTTAGAGTCCACACACAAGACAAGAATAGGGCCTACTATGTCGACTACATACCGCTTACATGGTATCTTTTAACAGAAAATGATTTCTCTCTCTTTATATATGGAAGATTTGAAGAAGTAAGCCTATCACCTGGCTTGAGGAGGTGCAGAAAGATAAGGAGCAGGACTCAAGTCAGTACAACCACCTCAAGGCCTACACATGAGTTATCCTATCTGCCTTTATTATGACACTGCCACTACAGCTCATTTTAGTGCAGCACCTCTGCAGACAATCCTACCTCTAGAACCAGGTCCATGCATGACTATTGGGTTCACACTTCCTTTACAGCCTATCTCAACATAATAAATGCAGGGGTTAAATAGCAAAGAAGGGTCACATGATACACATGCCAACATCTCTACTCATTATTAGTCATAGACCTGCAAAAGAAATTGCTTATCTCTGGGTATGAAGAATATTGAATAAATGTATTCCATTGGATCCTACTTTGTAGTAATGACACAGATTAGTCATCAGACAGGATGCTGGATTTGATAGATCTTTGATATAACCAGTATGGCACATCCTACATTCTTACATCAAGGCTGATAATTATGCTTCCATTCTTTATATCTTCACAGAGTACAGATTTTAACATGCACACAATATTCTTGAAAGGGCACCTTACCAAAACACCTTATAGTTTCCATTATCACTATAGAATCGTAGGCTGTGTCCCAAACCATCCATTTCATATTGCCCATTGCACAGTGTCCAATAAAACTATCTTCCTGATGACCAACTCAGCTTCACCCACATCCACATTTTACCTGTATGATCTCTTTTGACAGAAAGTGATCTCTTTCTTTTTATAGATGAAAGAGCTGAAGAAGGTTTATATCCTGCAGCTGCATCATGCAGTCTGGCTGGAGGAAGTATGGGAAGACCTGGACTAGCCGGTGGTCATGCACAAAAAGAGCAGGATAGGAAGACACTGTGGATTTAAGGACACTTTATTGAGAAACTGCACGTCAGCCCAACACCAATGGCCTTCTTCAGAGGACACCAACCTCCAAAAATAATAAAACAATTAAAACAATTAAATAACATAAATAGAAACATATATCCCAATGAGATAAGAATCGATAAAAATAGGAACCACACACACCTTAAAAATGATATATGGTACATATATATGGGGATTGTACATATGACAACAATAAGAACTAACTAAAACTATATACACATTTGGTGTAAGTGGTAATAGACATATTTGGACACCATTTACATCAAATGTTTTCTGTTTACATATTGCCATAATTTCATTGTATATATTCTTTCATGTTCTTTTTAACAACATTGTTTGGTTTTATGGCGAGTCTACTTTTGATATCATATTGGTTATATGGCAGCTTAGTTTGTTCAGTATAACAGGTCTCCTTAACTTCTTTCCTCCCTTCTTCATTTGCTGTTTCAGACGTATGTAATTCCAATTATTCCTCTTACTTTGCATCAAGTGGAGATTTGAGGTCTTTGGGCCCCTACCCATTTTTGAAATGGTCTTTTTGGAGCATCATCACATCATGTTTTTGTTTTGGCTCTGTCACAATTATGATTTGAATGTTATTCTTTGCATTATCAATTGATTTTTAGTTAGTGTATATTTATTTATTTATTCTTTATTGCTGTCATATGTACAGTCCTCATATATATGGATCACAATTTATTTGTACCATATGTCATTTTTAAGGTACGTGGTTCCTGTTTTTATTGGTTCTTATCTCATTGGGATATATGTATTTGCTATTTATGCTATTTAATTGTTTCAACTGTTTTTATTATTTTTGTTGGTCATTATCCCCTGAAGAAGGCCATTTGCTAAAACATGTGCTGTGCTGACCTGCAGTTTCTCAATAAAATGTCCTTAATTCCATGGTGTGCATGTCCTACTCTTTTTGTGCCTGGTGAAGCTGCAGGTGGGGTGCTTCCCTTGTTTCTGTAGCCCAAGGTCAGCACCCTGCCTCAGAGGGCCACATGTATGGCCTACTTTGCATATTTTATTACATTGTGTGCAATGTTTCTTGGTCTATGACTTTAAACACATAATGCCACTCCATGAATGGTAACCTTTCCCAAAGACTCACTGTCACAAGAGGTTCTCAAATAACTTCCTTTTTATTTTGACCATTCTATGTAGACCTCTATCAAAATTATGTCCCTGATGGACAGCACAACATGAACCATATCCCTTGACCTTGGTCTACATTTCTCTTTCTTCTTTTTCTTCTGTTTGCCTCTATTCTGGCCTCCTTACATTGTGGGCTACCAGACTTTGGTATTTTCTAGATATTCTTTGAATGTGTTCTTGGTAGAAAAAACACATTACTTCCTTTCTTCGGTCAATGATAGACATTTGTATTTTCCCCAACTACATTTTTTTTTTGTATTTTAATCAATCATTCAAAAAGGCACCAATTTTAACATAAGCTCTCACAGTGAATTCAATACGCAATATATGAAAGGGCTTGTAGCTTTTGGTAAATTTAGCATTAACATCCAGTTTTCACAAGTTAACATATTGGGATCTCCACTCATGGGTCTCCAACTACCCATAATAAAGTGTTGATAAAATGTATTTCTGGTCCTGATGTCCACTCTCAACCTTGAGTGCAACCAAAAAAAGTCATACATGGCCTCCCCGCCAGGTATTCCCCATTGTCTAATTAATTCAATGTAGGTAAATTAATGAAGGTGGCAGAAGACTGTACAATTTACTCCTGTCCCATTGACTCTACACAATGAAGCCAGTTGACCTTATGCACTCTTTTGCACTGCAGGTGCCTGAAGGCCATTCTTGTTGCACTCAGGGATGGTGAGGATACTGCTTGATGCACTTAGACAAGTGATACACCTAACTGAGGCTCTTTTTGTTGCACTTGAAAAAAAGAGGAGCACATTGGAAGGTGCATTAGCCTGTTGAGGTAGCCAAGAGATATAGTCAATCTTTCTAAATTTCTGCAGGTAGCTGTCAATCATATAACTTTATCTATTTTGTGCTAGCCCTTCTTAATAATTGAGTTTCTTAGTACACATGTACATACCACACAGCTAATTTCCATATATTTGTGTTATTTTGCATTAACCTCAACATGAGCTATTTGCATTAAGCAGAAGAAACACTGAGCATTCACTAACTCAAGCAGTACTTTATCGCTTAAAACAGTTAATGTGCTGTAATGGAAAAATAATCACCTTTCCATGGCTCTACCATAACTGAATTATATTCATTAATCAGATTAGCAAATCAAACATTCACTGTAATATTGTACTCTAGCCATGGGATCAAAAAGACATTTAATTTCAATCGCATTTAACAAAAAAGGAGTTCCAACAGCAATGTGTGTTTGTAGATTTTCACATTAATGTCTATTATTTAAAGTCAAACAAGTTGTACTTAAGTAATAAAGAGGGAGGAGTGGCTCAGTGGTTGGGACAGGTTACTTCAGGCCGGAGGGACTGGGGTCTTTAGTCCCATGGCCACTCCTTGTGACCTTGGGCAAGCCACTTAACCCTCCATTGCCTCAGGTACCCTTAGATTGTGAGCCCTTCAGGGACAAGGGAATAAAAAGTACCTGTTAGTATACATGTAAACCGCACTAATTCTAAAGAGTGCAGTATAAAAAATAAATACAATAAATAAGTAATAGACATCTTCAGAGAAAGTGTAGTTACTCACTTGTAGCAGGTGTTCTCCAGGAAGAGTAGGAATCAGAACACACATATGGGTGATGTCACTGATGGAGCCTGTGCAGAAATACTTGCCAGTTTCCAAAGGAAGCTTTTGGGAGGTCAACTATGCATGCATGCATGCCCATATGCTCGTCTTCCAGCCCAAAGGAGCCATCTTACCTCAGTATGATGACATAGCTTAATCAAGTCAAAAAAATAAAACTCCATGGGGAGGAGAGAAGGTAGTGAGGACTGATTCCTGTTGTTCCTGGAGAACGCCTGCTACAGTTATGTAACTATGCTTTCTCCAGGACAAAGCAGGAAGTCAGTCCTCACATATGGAACTCTCCAGCAACAGGTTACCAATAGAACCCTGTAAACAGCCCAATGGGGCAACCAAAAAAAAAGAAGAGAGAAAAACAGCATGCATAATTGCTGAAAGGTTCTGAGAGTCAGCGTCCAGCATGGACATCAACAGTAGGTCGACTCTATGGTAGTCTGACAGACAGAAGGGCTGGTGGGAAGGAGTTGCCTTAATCCCCAAACAGGTGCTAGAGTATGGCTTGTCTGAAGTTGCTGTAACATCAGGAAACTCCATCCAGACAGTAATGGGCTGTGAAAGTGTGGACCAAAGACCATGTAGCAGCCCTACAGATGTCCACCATGGAGATAGAATGCAAGTTTGTTATCAAAGCAGCCATAGCTCGGATGTTGTGAGCCATGACATGGAATTCCAAAGAATGACCAGCCTGAACATAAGCAAAATAGATGCACTCTGCAACCCAGAGTGAAAGGGTTTGCTTCGAGACCACCACATCCAGTCTATTAGGGTCAAAAGAGACAAAACTCTGGAAGGAACGGTGGTGAGCTTCATACACTTTGAGAAGAACACCAGCACTCTCATACAATCAAATGTGTGAAGTCTGGGGAAAAAAGGTGGGCAGTACCACTGACTGATTGAGGGTGAAAATCAGATATCACCTTAGGTACAGTAGGTACTTAGGGTGAGTCCAAAGGACTATTCTGTTATGATAGAATCTGGTATATGGCGGGTGCATCAATAGCATGCAGAGGTGAGTGCCACTAAGAGAATGACCTTCCAGGTGAGGAACCTAAGCAAGAAGGAGTTTAGAGGCTCAAAGGGGGAAGCTAGAAACTGTTCCAAAACCACAAAGTCCCACGCTACCAGTGGTGGCTTAAAAGGGGGATGCAAAAGCAATAGAACCCTCATGAAGCAGCCAATGAGATGATGAGCGGAAATGGGTTTACCAGATGAGCCACAATGGTAGGACACTATTGCACTGAGACACACTCTGATAGAGTTTGATTTGAGACTAGAGTCAGAGAGGTGGAGGAGGTAAATTAGAATGGCCTTTACCAAACAGGAAAAAGGATCAAGTGCCTTGCCTGGACACCAGATGTAGAACCGATGCCATTTGAACACATGAATGTCGCGTAGAGTCCTTGCGCGAGGCAAGGAGGACATTCTCCACTGCCTCCAGCAGACAGAGATCTGTGAGAACCACCCTCTCAGCATGCACACTGTGATAGCCAAGGATCAGATGTTGGGATGAAGATGGGAGGCCCCATCCTGAAAGATCAGATCCACAGCCCAGCTGAATCGAAGAGGCTGCCTCCGTGACAGCCAAAGGAGAAGAGGAAACAAGGAATGCTTGGGCCAGTGTGGCGCTAAGAGATAGTGGCTCCCTCCACTTGAAGCTTGAATAGAGTTTTGGGCACTAGATGAATTAGAAGTCAAGCATATAGAAGGCCCTTGGTCCAGTCCAGGAGAAAAGCATCAAAGCTATCCAATTGCTGCACGGTACTCTGGAGCAAAACCGCGACAGCTGGGCATAGTGTGGTGTCACAAAGATTTATTGATGGCATGCCCCACATCCAGAAGATGTGGGTCACAACTCCTCTGTTGAGGGTCCACTCGTGTGGCTGAAGAACCCTGCTGAGTTGATCTGCCAGGACATTGTGCTCCCCAGGTAGATATATGAGGGATTGCGAACTTCCAGAGGCAGACTCCCTCCCAACAGAGGAGGTCCAAGCCCATGACACCTTTCTTGTTGATGTAGAGAATGCTCACTCAATTGTCTGTTTGGATGAGGACCACTTGGTTGACCAGCTACTGCTGAAAGACATGGAGTGCATTGGCAATGGTCTGGAGCTCCAGGAAGTTGATCTGATGTAGGCTCTCTCAAGCTATCTACAGACCATGCATACAAAGGCCATTGAGGTGAGCTCCCCATCTTGGAGGCATCTGTCATGAGAATGTGCTGTTGTGGAGGGGCCTGAAAAGGGAGCCTCATGAGCAGGTTCAAAAACTATAGCTACCATCAGAAGGATTCCTTGAGTGGAGGAGTACCATCACATTGAAATGGCCAGATGGTCAGTGGAGTGGAACATCCACTGTGTGTAGAGCATCCACTGTGCCTGATGCATGTGGAGCCACGCTAATGGGGTGACATGGACCGTGGAGGCCTCATTAGCATTCAGTTATGATCCACTGAGTAGTTACGATCTGGCTGTTCTGCACATCATGCATCAGGGTGACTAAACACTGGGCCTGGTTTGATGGCAGATATGCTAGAACTACAGTAGCATCTAGGAGAGCCCCATTGAACTCTAGGTGCTGAGAGGGCTTCAGATGAGACTTTGCATAATTGATCACAAAGCCTAGATGTTCTAGCACCTGTATAGTGAGACTGGCGGAGTGTCAGACATCGTCATGGCATCCCACCTCTTATCAGCCAGTTGTCCAGGTAAGGGAAGACAAAGACCCATTGAGTTTGGTGAAGAGTGGTGATAACCACTGGACACTTTGCAAAGACTCGCAGGGTGGAGGCCAGGTTGAAGGGAAGCACCTGGTACTGATAGTGTTCTCCACATAGGATGAAGTGGAGATACTGCCGATGAAGGGGGTGAATGGGAATATTCCAGCAAAAACAAGGTGTACCACAGGGATCCTCCCTTTCAGCGCTGTTCTTTAACATATATATGCAGCCTATCTGCACACTTGCTCAATCCTTCGGCATCTCATGCCTTGTATATGCCGATGACGTGTTACTCTACATGCCATTCATCACTGACCAGCTGGATTTCTCGCCACTAACTACCTGTTTCAACGCCATAGCAGACTGGCTCCACACCCAAAACCTTAGGATAAATTTCAAGAAAAAGGAGGCTCTATTCATCACTAGAGATCAATCCTTCATGCCACCAGCAGCACTAAAAGTAAGAGATGCCGAACTTCAAAGCAAACCTACTATCCGCTACCTAGGAGTAACACTCGATCAACAATTGAACATGAAAGCCCATATAAACGACACCGTCAAGTCCGTATACCTCAAAATTCGCACAATCTGCCACATACGGCCTCTACTAGAACCGGATGACTTCAGAACAATCTACCAGGCACTAATCATCCCCCATTTCGACTATGCCAATGTCATCCTACAAGGATGCCACTGCAGCTAGCTATGAATGCCGCAGCCAGAATTCTACACGGTGCCTCCAGGAGGGAACACATAACACCAATCCTGAAGCATTTCCACTGGCTGCCAGTCCACTGTAGAATTACCTTCAAGATCCTGCTGATGACATTCAAAGCCATCAACAGATTCACCTCCACATCCATCACAGACCTCATTATCCCCACTCCCACAAATAGAGTCAGAAGATCAGTCTCAGCAAATACCCTATGTGTCCCTAGTGAGATCACTAAATGTTCACAATCTACAAAAAAGAGGGCTTTTGTGTACTATGCCCCCTCGTGTTGGAACGCCCTCCCACCCAACATCCGGTCCATTACAGACCTTACCCTTTTCAGGAAGGCACTGAAACACCACCTCTTCCTGCAGCATTATGGTACCACACAACAACCACTCATTCCCAGTCACCTAAACAGCCACTCCATTCTATCCATCATACATGACACCAACACAGCACAATAGCTCTACCAGAATCCTAGAAGGATCATGTATATAGTAACCTAAGAATGTAAATACCTAGCCTAAAGTCTGTATATAGTTTACCCAGTTAACCCAAGTTTATCTACCCTCTTCTCCATAAGTTTCAGTTGGGGCCCCTCCCGTGCCTGGACAAAACTGATGTTATTTGTAAACCAAGCTGAATTTGAAGAGTGCGGTATAGAAAAGACTTTAAATAAACAAATAAATAAATAAAATATGAGTGCAGGCATCTTTGAGATCCAAGGAGCATAGCCAGTCTTTCCATTGAAGGTATGTTAACAAGGTTCCCAGGGAGACCATCTTGAACTTCTCCCTTACCAGAAAAGGATTGAGGTTTTGAAAATCTACTATGGGCCAAAAACTGCCAGTTCTCCTTGGAACAAGAAAGTAATGGGAGAAAATCCCCTTCCAGCCTGAGATGGTGGGACTAGCTCAATGACTCAGTCCATCGAGAGAGCCTGGACCTCTATTTGGAGGTGTACTCGGCGGTGAGGATTGAGAGGGAAGTTGATTGAAATACAACAGGTACCCATCCTGGATGATCTTGAGGGCCCAGGCATCTGTTATGAAGATTGACCACTTGTGGGCAAAGTGTATCAATCTTTCATCTACCTGGAAACTATGCTTGGGATGAGAAGCAGAGTCATGCTCCCGAGGAAGGAGTCAAAAGTCTCCCCCAGGCTGCAGTTGTGGAGCTGGTTGGGGCTTTGAGAGCTTCGGTCAACGCTGCCAGTAGCCAGTGCAGGTCACAAGTACGTGGCAGATTCCCAGAAAGGCACACAGGTTCCACAATACTTGTTCCGGGGCAAGCAGTTTATTTCCCAAGTGCTCTTTAATAATGGATTATGCACCTTTCCTCCAGGAAGTTGTCTAAACCTTTTCTAAACCCAGCTATGCTAACAGCTTTTACTGCATCCTCCAGAGTTTGAATACATGTTGAGAGAAAAAATATTTATTGTAGCTACATTGCGTGTCTCCTAATCTTTCTACTTTTTGATGGCGTAAACAACCAATCTACTTATACCTTGTTTTATAAAGAAAAGTAGGTGACCACTTTTCTTTACAAAATAAGGATTCTTCTTCTATCTCCCCTTGCCAATTAAACCAAGTGATAAAACATAAAGGTTAAAAGAATAAAGTGAAATTAATCAATTGTCACAAAGATTCTCTTAATAAACCTACTCTAAGCCCCTAAAAATCCTCTTTTATAGCAAAGGTATATCAAGATGATAAAAACTAAGAAAATAAATGACATATTGAGTTGTACATGTATCAGGAAAATTGTATTACTACACAGCGCAATTGTACCTTTCTGAAAAACTCTCACCTCTTGACTGTAGTCCACGACCACAGGCCTCACTGGCTCCTAATATCCCTTGTCTCACAGAATCTGGCACCAATACACATTGATTCCATTTATGTGTTTTCCACCTGAGGATTAAAAGAATAAAAGATTAAAACAGGCCAGTGGTCCATATCTACCGTTCCTTACAGGTACAAACACTAAACATACTTGCATCATTCAAACAAGCTTTTTGGAGGTAATTTTGTCTCTCTTTTGCATCATGTGTCCACATACAGATGTGCACACACACATAATAAAATACCTGAATCTATGCATGTACATGTGCCCACATTCAAGACGTGTTCTCTCGGCCACATACGAAAGTGTTGTATAAAGATAAGCAGACACCTACCTACTTGTCTTTATAAAATAGTGTCTGAGGGGGCATCTACTCTATGTTTCTGTTTTTAGTTTTTAATGCAAACATATAAAAACAGGTGCTTATTGGCTAAACCCTGGAAAACATTACTTCTCTAGCACTCTGTCACACCTCCCCTAGCTCGTCTTGCATACTCCAATCTGTTTTTGTGCCTTTTCTGTGCTGATCCCCCCCCCCCCAAGTGATACAAATATACATATTTAATTGCCTTTGAAAAGGCACCCAGCACAAGTAGCTAAAGCATGAAGGCATCGATAAGCAGATATCAAAGGCCCCATATTCAACTGTGCCGATTTTGGAAGGACTATTCGCTTCGTCGGCTCATAGCCCTCCCTGCTGACTCCTAAACAGGATAATCAATGCGAGGGTTTTCTTCGCCTATCTTTAAGGTACAGATCACTAACCAGGCAGCATCCAATATCGCTGCTGCCCAGTTAACGCCATTTTCCACCTCTGCCTTGCCTTGGAACGCCCCCAATACACACTGATGCTAACTGGATTGCAACAGGGTGCGTAGGGGACGTAGGAGGCGATATTTAACAGCACTAACTGTGTACGTGCCATTGAATATCCCCAACTTAGGCATCTACACAGTTTACTGGGTTGTAAACCACGTAGATGCCTTTCGAAAATCGGGCCCTAACCTTTTTACCCTCAATGAATCCTAATTAACTGAAAAATAATCAACAAACGTTTTGTTTTATATAGTCACCTAAGAATAGAAGCCCTATATAAAGGTAATAACTCTAATAATAGTAAAACCTGCACCAAATGTGATGTATTTCATCATATTTTAATATAAATTCTGAAAACTGAAGGGCAATAGCAATACAGTACACTGAACCCCCCCCCCCCCCACCACCACCACAATTGACTAGTATAATACATTTTTCAATTGCGGTTCAGTTCAATTAAATATTACATAGGAAGATAGAAAATGATGGCAGATAAAGACCATATGGCCTAACAAGTCTGCCCATCCATACCAATTATTAAGCTCTACAATCCTTTCCTCTTCCTCAGAGATCCTCTATACTTGTCTCTTACTTTCT
This sequence comes from Ichthyophis bannanicus, assembly GCA_033557465.1. Lineage (NCBI taxonomy): Eukaryota > Metazoa > Chordata > Amphibia > Gymnophiona > Ichthyophiidae > Ichthyophis > Ichthyophis bannanicus. The sequence goes on from CM066036.1 coordinate 737,966,583, forward strand.
TGAATTCAGATACAGTCCTTGTCTATGCTATATCTTCTAGTAGCCTATTGCTTGCATCTACCGCTCTTTGCATACAGAAATAGTTCCTAAGATTATTCCAGCATCTATCCCCCTTCACCTTCATTTATGTCCTTTCATTCAAGAGCTTCCTTTCATTAGTAAAAGGTCTGCCTCTCATGCATTTATGCCATAGAATATTTTAATGTCTCTATCACATATCCCCTTTCCCATCTTTCTTCTAAAGTATACATAATGAGAAATTTAAGCCCATAGCTTTATGATGAAGGCCACTGACCATTTAATTAGTGGTTCTCTGAACCAGCTCCATTCTACGTATATCTTTTTGAAGGTGGGTTCGCCAACACTACACACAGTACTGCAAACTAGGTCTCACCACAGACGTATACAGAGCCACTGTCAACACCTTTTTCCTGCTGGCCATTCCTTCCTATGCACATAAGGGTCCTGTCTTTTGCTGTTGACTTCTCTATTTGCTTGGCCACCTTAAGACCATCAAATATGATCACCTCCCAGGTCCCATCAGGACTGCCCTAACACTAGGCAAACTAAGCAGCTGTCTAGGGCAGCAACTTATGGGGAAGGGCCAGTAAAGAGCAGATGCAGTAAAAGCACAGCAATAGGTTCTAGCAGCCACACAAACTCAAAGAATGGATACTACGCAAATATTCCATTGACCCTTCTAAGTGGATTTTTACCATCTCCCTCATTATGATTTGCAAAATATAGTGTAATATTTAAAAGTATGATGCCCAAATGTGCATTTTTATAGGATTGTTTGGGGAGTTATGGTGTTGAGATAATTGCAATTAAGTTTAATAATTAAAATTTTTAGGCCTGGGTTGTGCAAGGATCTTAAAGCTGTGAGTGGTTCAAGGCTGACCTTTTGCCTTGGGTGCCTGTATCCCTTGCACCAGCTTTGGGTCCCACTTTTCTTTTGTGCACCGAAGTACTTCACTCCCTATACTCTACCGTTTCCTCGGGTTTTTGTAGCCAAAATGCATCAACCTCCATTTTTTTAGCATTACATCTTAGTTTCCAAATCCTAGACCATTCTGCAAGCTTTGCTAGATCCCTCCTTATGTTATCTATACCTTCCAGGCAATCTATCCTTTTGCAGGTTTTGGTATCATTCGCAAGGAGATAAACCTTACCCAGGGCCTTTATGTAATATAATCTTACAAAAATGTTAAAAAGTGCCAGACGAGAGGATCGCATGAGCACATGAGCAGGTGAGAAGGTTCCTCGTTGTGCTCCTGGAGCCACCCCACTGATTCTAGCTATAAATAGAATGGAAAACCACCTAGTAACTGGGAGAGAGGGTGGCTAAAATAGCCCGGAGAACTGCTCAGGGGATGGGGGGTGTTTGTCTCGGCAAGAAATAGTGGTAATGTGATCAGCGACGAAAAAAGAGAAAGCAACTACAACCCAGGAGAACAAAATGGTGCCTGCGGCGCGAATGAGCAGCATGCCGGACTCCCCGGGGAAGGAGAGCCTAGAATCTAGCTCCGAAGAAACAGCACAAGAGGTAGTCAGATTACTTGAACCAAAGTTTGACATAGTAATGAAGAAACTAGAAGAGATGGCAGAGACGTTTGCTGAAGTAACACGCAAAGTGGAGGAGGTTGAGCATCGAGTGACGGTGTTGGAGGACAGTGAGTTGATATTGGAGCGAGACACTCAAAAACACCAAAAACAGATTGACGCGCTGATGTTAAAGGTAGATGATCTTGAGAACAGATCCAGGAGAAATAATTTACGACTCGTGGGAGTGCCAGAGTCATGGACAGATCAACAATTATCAGGCCTGTTTGAAGTATGGCTGCCGAAAGAACTGGGCCTGGCAGATATACAAGGCAAAATAAAGGTGGAGAGAGTGCATAGGCTTGGTCAACGGCTGGAAGGCAGAGAGCGACCAAGGCCGGTGCTTGCATGGATTCTAAACTTTCAACACAAAGTGATCTTACTACAGGCCTATCGGAAACAACGGGACCTGAGATTGGATAATAAGCCCATACTTATGTTCCAGGATTACTCAGTGGCCCTTACGGTAAACAGGAAAGAATATTTTCCTGTGTGTAGTGACTTGGCACGGGCTGGCATACGTTTTACTCTGAGCTACCCAGCCATGTTAAGAATTTACTATAAGGGAGCAGCACATACCTTTGAACAAGCGTCGGCAGCAAAGAAATTTATTGCCACAATGCAGCAGGAGAAGATACAGGATAAAGATAAGCGCTGATATATATGGCTTGGAACAACCTTCTGATTGTTTAGAGTTGACTAAAGTTTTTTTGACGGTGTAATAAATGTGACTGGAAGCGGCGATAGGGGGGAGGACAGTCTAGAGGAGGCAGACTCTCTACAGTGGAACGCGAGGACAGCTTTTCATCTCCCTTGGTTTTTTTTGCAGCTGCTTTGATGACGTGGCGGCCCGGAGGTGTGGACTGTTATCTATCCCTCTTTGTGGGAGTCTCTTGCCATGACAAGATGGAAGAATAAGACTGGGGGGAGGGGGTGATGGGGGTTGGGAGGGGGAGGTGGGTGGGATGTTTGCTTGTGTTTGTTGTTGCTTAAGTGTGAGGTTTATGCTGTTGTTGGGGAAAAATGTGACACATAAGGGGACGTATAGGGGGGTTGAGGGAGGGAAGGGGGGAGGAGGGGTATAAGGGAGGGGGCAGAGGAGGAGGGGTAGGGGGCGGGGGGTGGAGGGGAGTGGATTCGGGAGGTAGATGGGATAGGTTGAGAAGGAGGAGGATGCAGTTTTGGAGGGAGTGTTCTGCCCCGGAGTTGTTTGAGCACTCCTCTGGAGCGAGGCTGGGAGGCTCCTGGAGGGAGGTGAGGCTACCAGTATACATGATGTAGTTCCCTTGAGAGGGTGTGACACATAATGTAAAGATTGTATCTTGGAATGTGGGGGGAATTGGATCACCAGTTAAACCTACCAAAATATTAAAAGCTCTTAAGAGGAAAGGAGCTCAGATTGCGTTGTTGCAGGAGACCCATTTGAGCACTGTAGAACATGAGAAACTTGTGAAAGATTGGGTAGCGAAAACGTACAGGGCATCATCAGCGACTAGGAAGGCGGGGGGGGGGGGGGTGCTAATGAAGAGGGGTTTACCACTGGAGGTGAATAAATGTGATGTGGACCCAAGCAGGAGATATATCTTTTTGCACGCAAAATTGTATACTGAAGAGCTTTGGATAGGCAACATTTATGCCCCAAATGTATTTGACCATGGGTTTTTTAAGTCCCTTTTTGGGTTTATTAAGAAAGCATGGGGGAGAAAGTTGATCATGGCAGGGGACTTCAACTGTTCACATGATCCAAATTTAGATAAATCAGAGGAGAGTGGAAAAGGGTCTTGGTCCAAAAAAGGTATTGGATATTTGTGTAGGATGGGTGATACAGTGGACGTATGGTGGGCCTTGCATCTGGGGTTGCAAGAATATACCCATCAGTCTAGAGCCCATTCGACTTGGTCACAAATTGATTATGTTTTGGTGAGCGAAGGAGGTTTCTCTCAGATTGCACAGGCGGGTATTGAACCTGTGGTAGTTTCGGACCACGGGATGGTTTGGGTGACTTGGGACAGCTGAAGCCCGTCAAAAACAGGGTGGCGGTCCCCTACATATCTATGGGAAGACAAAGATTTTAGAGTATATTTAGAGAAACAGTGGGATGAATACACTTTGTTTAATGATACTCTTCATTGCTCACCTCTCTTGTTTTGGGAGGCCAGTAAAGCTGTAATGAGGGGTGCTATTATCACGTATTTATTTATTTATTTATTTATTTGCTTTTCTTATATACCGCGCTATTAAGATCAGTGCGGTTTACATTACAACTGAACAATGCAACAATGTTTTTTACATAACACAATGTGCTTACATAGAACAGGGGTACAGTCATAACGGGAGAATAACGGGGGAAACTATTTATAAGATATATACATATAAAATTTACATAGAGTTATATACAACTGATGATTGGTTATAGCTATACCATCCAAAGGCATAAGCATTTAGATCGAAGCCTCTTGGTCTTGGAACGTACTTTGCACGAGTTACAGAGGAAACTCAGCAGGACAAGAGATAGAGCTGTACAACAAGAGTTTAACAGGACCCAGGCGGCTCTTAATGAGTTACTTCAGAGATGGGCCACAATGTCCCTACAATATTACAAACATAAGTTGTATAGATACGGGAATAGGTCGGGGAGGCTTCTGGCCAGAATGATTAGGGATCCAGGAGGCACGCGTTTTGTCCCAGTTCTTAGGAGTGAGGGTGGTGTATTACAACATCAATCACACCAGATAGCGGCCACCCTTAGAAACTTTTATGCCAAGCTGTACACAGAGGAAGAGAGAGATTATGGGAAAAGTTGAGAGTTTTTGGATAAACTGGGTCTTCCCAAACTAAAAGAAGACAGCTTGCAGGCGTTAAATGCTCCCATATTGGGGGGGGGGGGGGGAAATCCAGAAAGCGATTCGGACTGGGAAACCTCACAAGGCCCCCGGGCCTGATGGATTTGGCTCAGAGTATTACAAGATACTTGAACGTAAACTTACCCCTACATTAGTGGCAATGTATGAAACAGTCCTTCTAGATGGATGCTTTCTCAGGGATATGAGATGTGCTGATATCACCGTAAATCCGAAGGAGGGGAAGGACTTACAGGATCCTGCCTCTTATAGGCCTATATCGCTGATAAACTTTGACATAAAGATTCTAGCATCAATTCTGGCAGGTAGGCTGAACCCACTGCTGCCTTTGTTGCTTGACTCACGGCAGGTTGGTTTTGTCCAAGGACGAGATGCTACCAAGAATATCGCAAAACTGATCCTGGGGATGGAGTATTGTATAAAAGGGGAAGCTCCGCTACTCTTGGTAAGCTTAGATACTGAAAAAGCGTTCGATAGAGTGACTTGGGAAGTATTTATGGAATGCATTGCATAGCTTTGGTCTATGGGTGCCTTTATGCAGTGGGTTCAGGTTCTCTATGCGACACCTCAGGCAAGAGTGGGTGTGAATGGAGTCTTTTCAGATCCATTTACATTGGAGTGGGGCACGAGGCAGGATTGCCCCTTGTCACCTCTTTTGTTTGTAATTTCCCTGGAACCCCTTCTGGGGGAGATTCAGAATGAAGCCCAGATAGTGGGTGTGAAGATGGGGAGGGAGGAGGTGAAGTTAAGTGCATTTGCTGATGACATGCTCCTCTGCTTAACTGAGCCGCAAACATCGTTAGCGCAGATACTCCAGCTGATAGAACAGTTTGGTAGTTTTTCCGGGCTCAAAATCAATGCTTCCAAGTCAATGGCTTTATATGTGGGTGGAAGGGTCAGACAGGGCTGGAGGGGAGCTTTTCCATTGACTTGGACATCAAATTCAATTTGATACCTGGGTATTCAACTGCCAGATGCCCCTGAGAAGTTATATAAATGTAATATACCTGGAATGCTGGGAAGAGCCCAGACGACCTTTGGCAGATGGACTGCTCTACCCTTATCTTTGAGAGGGTGTATAGCTTTGTTTACTATGGTGGAGTTCCCCAGGTGGTTGTATGTTCTCCATATCCTACTGATATGGGTGCTTGCTAAAAACTGGAAGTGTTTTGAAAGAGGCCTTAGAAGCTTTTTGTGATTGGGTAGACGTGCCCATGTTCCCCTGAGGGCTTTGATGGGGCGCCGAGAGGAGGGAGGCCTAGAACTCCCTTCACTATGTAATTACAACCTCCGATATATGGTAAGACATATTTTGTGGCTCTTGAGGGTTGAAGGAGGATGTGCCCCAGTACATCAATTGAAATGGGTATGTGCCCCATACCATAGTTTGTATGATAGCCAAAATTTGTCAGTGAGCAGGCCGGGAGGGAGTTATATGGGGGCCCTGCGGACTGTATGGCGGTTCTTATGTGATAGATACGGATGGGATTGGAAGTGCTCTCAGTTGCTGCCTTTAGTGGGGAATCCTGATTTTCCACCAGGTTCATTCCCAATCACGCTCTTCCAAGGGTGGGCTCAAAAGGGTATAATGTGTATTGGAGATATATGTAGTGAGGGAGGAGAGGGTATTGATAACTTTCAGACCTTAAGCACGCTCTTTTACTTACAGAAGCATGAGTTTTATGGCTACCTTCAAATATGACACTATATTAGTGATATACTGAGAAAGGTCTCCACGTTGTTTAGAGCTAGGGGCCTGAGATTCCTTATCGGGGAAATGATGGAGAAAGACACTTGCACAGGGGAAAGCAGGAACCTAGCACGGCCAATGGGAGATCAGAACTATCTTTCCCTGTTGGTGCAGAGATGGGGTAGGGATGGCATGGAGGGGGTTACGTCGGAGATCTTGCAAAGCGCATTTGTAAAAATCCCTTTGGGAGTGGAGCGGGTCTACCTGCAAGAACTTCAATATAAATTCCTATGGAGAGCATACATAAATGAAAAATGGGCTTTTAAGGCTATGTTGAAAAAGGATGATAAATGTTGATGGTGTGGGACAATGGTGGGATTTTTACTCCATACGTTTTGGGAATGCCCCGCAGTGCAGAACTTGTAGCTTCAGATATGTACTAGGATGGCTGGAATATTGGGGATACAGACTATCCATCAGAGGGACGTCTGCTTATTTCATAGTTGGGAGATGATAGACCAAAGGATAAGTGCCCAATAAAGAGCCCTCCTTGAAAGAGGCTTCTTAGTAGTTAAGAAGGTACTACTGGGTAAATGGATTGAGGACTCCCCCCGAGTGTGGGATATTGGGAACAGGCAATGTTTGATCTAATACAGATGGAAAGGTTAACAGCAAAACAACTTGGAGGCAAGCACTGGGAGTTCTTCACAGAGTTCTGGATGCCAGTTATGAACACTTTAACTACAAAGGAGTGAAGTGTAATACTGACTATATGACAGTTTTGTATTCTCGAGAGTGGTCTGTACCCCAAGGGGAACAGGAGAGAGGGGCGAAGTGGGAATGGATTATGGTTGGAGGAAGTTAGAATTTAGGAAGCGCTAAGCCGAGAGGTGAGAAGAGGGAGGGGGGACAGGAAGAGAGAGGGGGGAAGGGGGGAGTTGGATAGGGGGGTGGGTAGGGTAAAGGGGGGGCAAAAATGTGGGAATAGGGTGATCTAATTGCTGAGCTTAAACAAAGGGGTGAGGAGGGTTAGGATTTTATGTTATGTAATGTATTAGTTGTTATAGTATTATTTGAGTTTACTGACTTTACGCATCACTCTCCGACCGAATTAAGAGCGCTTAAGATTGCTTATTATTGTTAATGTTAGTAGGAGAGATACAGAGGAAGGCAGCATTAGGGCTACAGTGATAATTTGTTTTTGTTTTGATATTATGGTGAGTGGGCCTTAACTGTATGTAACTATATGCAAAATCAATAAAAAAGAGTTGAAATAAAAAGTGCCAGACCAAGGGCCGATAACTGCAGCATACCACTGGTAACATCTTTATCATCAGAGTGAAGCTCTTTTACCACAACCTTTTGTTGTCTCCAGCTCAACCAGTTTTTAACCCAGTCAGTCACTTTAGAGCCCATTCCAAGGACACTTAGGGCCACTTTTACTAAAGCCCACGAAGGATTTGCAATTAAATTGCCAGTATATGTTAATTGCAAATCTTCCATGGTAGCTGCTCGGGGTGTGACCAGTATGGTCCCAGCAGCTAATGCATGATGGTCCAAAATTATGTGTTCTTCACCAAGGCGGCTTCACTTAATGTTATTTATTTATTTAGCTGTACTTATATACCTCTTTTCACAGGGTCAAAGCTGTTTACAATAAATAAGAGAGGATACATTAAAACAGGTTATAAAATTGAATGTGGGGGGGGGGGGGGGGGTAAACCGTCACCAGGGGAGCTCAAACATATTTACATTCCTGAAAGTAGTATGCATCAGGATTTTATGTCGTTATCTACGGGTACTGTCTGTTTCACAGCTTTAGTTTATGCAAAGTACAGCATGGGTATGTGTATACTGGATGTTACTCTATTCCATTCCCAGGTGTTCTCTAAATAAATGTGTTTTTAGTTGTTTCCTGAATGAGGGGAGATCCTTGTTGCTCTGGATTTTTGCTGGAAGAGAGTTCCATAATGAGGGGGCGTATAAGCTTGTCGTGCTGTGAGGGCTCATGTTCATCAATGATGCTGAGGGCTAAGCTATTGGTAATTTAACTACTGACAGAGTCTCCCAAGATGTACAGGTCTCAGCTGAGGTGCCAGACCAAGACAAACCACACCATCTGGGATGCAGCAGAATGGGACAGTGTTGTCGGCGGAGGTTCACATTTCTGGGACAATGGCAAAAATGCTAAACTTAAACTGCGTGAAGAAAGGCCTGGCAATCCACTTCTGTACCTTGCCATGAAAACCCAATGGATAGTCACAACAAAACAAATTGCACTATAGAATGTACGAAGCATGAACCAAGGGAAGTTGGAGGTGGTCAAGAATAAAATGGAACATGTACAACTTGATCTGTTGGGTGTCAGCGAACTGAAATGGACTTTGCATCTTCCTGTTTCCTGTTTCCCATCAGCCCCGGCGGGCTTAACAGAACTGCGAGAAAGGGAAACTCTCCCTTCGCGGCTCTGAAAAGCCTGCATTGAAGGAATTGATGCTGCAGGGAGGAAGGGTTCTGCCAGGCAGGGAGGGCCCCGCGGGACACTTGATGCTGCCACAGTGGCAGCGGCAGCTAGTTTTTTTTTAAAATTTAGCTGGGTTGATGGGGGAGAGGGTTAGGACTGGTAATGGGCTATGGGGGGCTGAAAATGGGCTGATGAGGGGGTTAGGACTGGTAATGGGCTATGTGGGGGGGGGCTAGGACTGGAAATAGGCTGATGGGGGGTTAGTACTGGAGGTGGGCTGATGGGGGGGTTAGGACTGGTAATGGCCTATGGGGTGGCTAAGACTGGCAATGGGCTGATGGGGGAGTAGGACTGGTAATGGGCTATGGGGGTTAGGACTGGCAATGGGCCATGGGGGGGCTAAGACTGAAAATGGGATGATGGGGGGTTAGGACTGGAAGTGGGCTTATGGGGGGCATAGGACTGGTAATGGGCTATGGGGGGCCTAGGACTGGTAATGGGTTGGGGAGTTGCTAGGACTGGAAATGGGCTGAGTGGAAGGGGGAGCTTGAACTGCAAATAGCTCATGGAGAGGGGGCTTGGAATGGAAATGGGCTGTGAGGGGAAGGAGCTAGGACTGGAAATGGGCTGAGTGGGGGAGGAGCTAGGACAGGAAATGGGCTGAGGAGGTGCTAGGATTGGACTGGAAATGGATGGGGGAGCTAGGACTGGAAATGGGTTGATGGTGGGGCTAGGATAGGGCTGATGGGGGGCTAGAAATGGAAATGGACTGATGGGGGGCTAGAAATGGAAATGGGCTGATGGGGGGCTAGAAATGGAAATGGACTGATGTGGGGACTAGAAGGGAGCGGATGCTGAGTGGGGCTCGAACTAGAAGGGAGCTGATGTTGGGGGAGGATTAGAATGGGATGGAGCTGGGAGAGTGAAATGGAGAGGGGAAAATATTTTGTGTGGGAGGGAAGACAAATCTACAATTGGCCGAGTATTGGGAGAGCAAGTGGGGATTGAGGATGGAGGAGTAAAATTTGAGTGGATGAAATAGGAATGAGGAAATAGCAAAAGAAAAAAGATTAGTATGTTAAAGCAGATGTAGAGAGAGAATAGAAAACAACTTGAAGAGAGAAGAAAGGACAAATAGACAACAGACGATGGAGAGTTATCAGAAGACACGAAGAAACCAGAAGAAAGTGGCTGGAACAATTGCAAACTGAAAAAAAAATGCACAAAAGGTAGAAAAATATCTCTTTATTTTGAATTTATTAATTGGACTATGTCAGCTCTGGGAAATGTGCATCATTAACATCTGTGCTTTGTTTAATACAAGAGGAAATTAATTTATAGTTTTAGTTCGACAGTGTTGTTGTACATTCCAAGTTTGGCTTTTGGGGTTCCCAGTTTAATTATTGTCTTTCTGTTTCTGAATTGTAATTCCTTGTTGGGTGATGATCTATGTTCTGCATGTGTAACTGAGCTAAGGTATTCTGTTTATGTAATTCCTATTTGACATTGCCACTTGTTCTCTTTCCCCAGTAGGTCATGTATTGTTATTCTCTGAAATGTTTAATATTTGCAGTGTTGCCTTTTGATAGGTAGAGTATGGTGCATAGTGAGTTCTGGTAGTGCTGTTAGGATAAGGCGGGTTTGCTATGGGTTCTAAATGGGCAGTGTTTGTAGTACTGTAGTTCCTAATGTGCATGGCGGTTGGCACTGGATTATAGTAATGTAGAAATCTTTTAGTCTTTCTTTATCCATACACTCATTAGGAGGCATGTTTACTAAAAGTTTGTGTATGGTAACAGTATGCAAATATGTATGCAAATGATTATCCTTATGCAAATGAGGCCCTTCACCGAGTCTCCGCACATGGCCCCGCACCCCCCTTGGGCCGCCCCTGACGACAAGGCTGCATAAGTTCCCCATACCTGTTTAATTTATATGCAGAAGAAAACATCAGAGAAGCAGGATTGTATGAAGACAATAGAGGTGTGAAGAGGTGTGAAGATTTGTGAAAGATTCATCAACAACCTTCGCTATGCTGATGATACTACATTACAGGCTGAAAGTGAAGATGATCTGAAACATTTGCTTCTCACGATCAAGGAACATAGTCTTAAAATGGGCCTGTGTCTTAATGTAAAGAAGACAAAGATCATGACAACTGGAAAAATCAATAAATTCATCGTTTGGGAAGAAATGGAAATCATGGACAACTTTAACCTACTTGGATCAACTATCAATAAAGAAGCAACAAGTAGTCAAGAAATCCAATGACACATTGTTCTTGGCAGAATGGCTATGAAAGACCTAGACAAGAATCTCAATAGCAGAGATGTCTCGCTCCATACAAAGAGACTTGTTCAAGCCATGGTGTTTTCAATAACAACATATGGATGCGAAAGCTGGACAGTGAAAAAGATAGACAGGAAGAAAATTGATGACTTTGAATTATGGTGCGGGCAGCAAATACTGCATATACCATGGACTGCCCAAAGAGCAAACCAGTCAATACTAGAGGAGATCAAATCTAAGCTTTCTTTTGGAGCTCAGATGGCAAGACTTTGACTTGCATACTTTAGACACATCATGCAAAGAGAGAGATCATTTAATTATTTTCATTATTATTTAAAAGCTTTTATATACTGCCCCTTCCAGAGATCAAGGGCGGTTTACATGGAACATCACAGCAAATTTTACATTAAACTTTGAAACTATGTACAGTTAACCTTTATAACTATATACAGTTAACATGCTATAACTATGTACAATATGTTGTGTAAGTCATGGACTAAGTTATCTTTATCATGATGATTGTTGATTCATTGTTCTGCATTCTTATGTGAACTGGTGGTGTTATTTGAGTTGCCAAAATGCTCAATGAACAGGAAGATTTTTAAATCCTTTAGGAATTGAAGGAGGTATTTTGTAGCTCTTAAGTTATTGGGGTGAGAGTTCCATAATGCTGGGGCAATGTAGGAGAAGGCTCTTGAGCCGTGAATTGATTTGTGTTGCAGATGTGTGAGGGTACTATATAGGTGTTTTGGAAGCCATATTTTCTTGCTCTAGTTGTGCTAGTTGGTATGAGTAGGGCTGAAAGTGGTGTTGAGGCTATGTTGTTGAGATGTTTAAATAGATATTTGTATTTTATTCTTGACATGACCGGTAACCAGTGAAGGTTGTGGAGTATAGAAGTGATGTGGTCTGTGCATCTAGATTTTAAAGCAATTAATGCAGCCAGGTTTTGTACTAGTTGGAGCTGGTGTGTGGTTTTTTTTAGGGAGTCCATGGAGAATACTATTACAGTAGTCTATGTGCGGGGTTATTAATGACTGAAGGACAGTTCTGAAGTCATGTTCTTCTAGAAATGGTCTAAGTAGTTGGAATGTTCGTAATTTGAAGTATATACTTTTTTAATGGTTTTTATGTGGGAGGTCATGCTAAATGTTTGATCTAACACTACACCTAGGTATCTGACCTCATCCTTTACTTCAATTTCTGTCTCTTGTAGTAGGATTTTATTTGGGGGGGGGGGGATGAAGTTTGGATTTCTAGAGATATAAAGAACTTCAGTCTTTTTTAGGATAATTTTGATGTTATGGTCATTGAGCCAGCCTGTTATGTCATTCAAGCATGCAATAGTTTGATCATTATCATTATGAGATCATTAGAGAAAGACATCATGCTTGGCAAGATAGAAGGTCAATGCAAAAGAGGAAGGCCAGCAATGAGATGGATTGATACATTAACAGCAGCTACGGGTACCAGTCTGTCAACAATGAGCCACCTGACTGAAGACTGAACACAATTTAAGGCAACTATCCAGAGGGTCGCCATGAGTCGACACCAACTCAACGGCACTTAACAACAACATAAGTCAAATGCACGGTTACAGGTTTGTTGCTTAAATTTAGTCCTTTCATGTGGCACAGTCAGTAAGTCACTTGTGGCCTGCCATGTTGTTCTTCTAGAGTACAGTCGTGGTAATAGGGTACTCATATGTGAGACTTGTTGCTGGTGGAGTGCTTTGTGAATCAGTACCAGTATTTTATACTTGATCCGTGCCTCTAGAGAGAGGATGTGGAGATCTCTTAGTATGGGGGTGATGCAGTCATATTTTTTTTTTTCCTTTTTGGATGATCCTTGCTGTTGTGTTGAGGGCTGTTCATAGTAGATTGTGATTGGTGGCCGGGAGTCCTTGGTATATTGCATTACAATAGTCCAGATGGGGGAGTGTCATTGCTTGCATGACTGTTCTGAAGTCTTGTGGGTTTATAAGTGGACTGAGTCACTGTAATATCTTGGCTTTGAAGAATATTGTCTCTGCTGTTTTTGCTATCTGTTGCTTCAGAAAGCGTTTGATCAAGAGTGACCCCTAGGTATTTTATGTGTGGTCGAACCTTTATTTGAATAGTTCCCAGGGTGAGGTATGCTGTGGGGGGGGGTATGGTTCTTTGTGACAAATAAGGCTTCTGTCTTCCTGAGGTTTATTGCAAGATTGTTGTCCTTGAGACATTTGGAGACATCGTTGAAGCAGTTTGTTAACTGTGGATTTGTTGGGTTTGCAGCTATGATGGGGTCATAAAACATAATGCCATCCACATATATGTGGAAGTTGATTTTATTGGCCGGTATTAAAGAGCAGAGTGGTTGAAAGTAAATGTTAAAGAGGACAGCTGAGAGTGCGGAGACCTGTGGCATTCCTTGAGTTTGTTGAAATGGGGCGGAGGTGGCGGTGCAGTTTTGAATTAGTTGATACCTGTCTGTTAGGTAGAACCTGAACCTTTGAAGAACTTTGTCTTGTATGCCAGTTTCTTGTAATCTGTGTAGGATAATGCTATGTGAGATGGCATCGGATGCTGCAGATATGTCTAGAAAGATCAGGGTGTATCCAGTGGATTTGGCCTGTATTCCTTTGGTTAGGGGGCTTATCAGGGATATCATGAGGGTTTCAACCCCATGAGAGGGTCGGAATCCATGCTGCTGTGGGTCAAGAGTGTTGCTTTTGTCCAGGTGGTCCTGTATTTGCTGTTGAACTATCTTCTTGGTAATTTTTGCAGTGAAAGGGAGACTTGTCTTTATGAGGCAGGATCCATTGGTCAAGTTCAGGCTTCTTGAGGGTTGGGCAGATGATGGACATCTTGAGGTTGGTGGGCATCAGCCCTTGTTTGAGGGATTTATTTACAATGTTTGTGAGTGCTGGGCTTAGTTCCTGTTTTGTATTTTTTATCCAATTCACCGGGCATGGATCAAGAAGGAAGGTGGCTGTATTGATTCCTGATATGGTGGTTTTGATCTTTTCTTTGGAGATTGTCTCAAATGTAGCCCATTCATTGTCAGGGGTGGCATTATTGGCATCACTTGTAGTTGCTGGTTGAGGGTTGGGTATCTGTTGCAGCTGCTTATATTGTGCTGCAAGACACTACAGTGGTATGTCCGGGAGCTGGTTCAAGTGGCTGGGTGTTTTGGTTAGCTCTTTGATGATATCAAAGAGCTACTGTGGTCTGCTAATTGATGCATTTATGAGCTTTGAGTGATAGGTTCTTCTTGCATTGTCAGTTTCAGTGCGGTAGTGGTCTAGACTCAGAGCATCTACGTATCTTGCTTTGTCAGCTTTGCTCTTTGTCTTTCTCCATTTCCTCTCGATTCTCCTATGTTGTGGTTTCAATTTCCACAGGGGGGGGGGGGGACCAACATGCTCTTGCTGATCTCATTTTGTATCCTTTATGTGCTGTTGTTGTTGATCATGCCGCATTGGCTATTGTGTTGTTCCAATTGTTGGTTAATGCTTCAAGGTTGGATTGATATGTTTGCATGTTTGGCTAAGGAAATCATCTTTATTAAATGGTTTGAATCTATTTGTTTGTTGTGTATCTTCTCTGGTGGGTGCAGGTTGGTATGAGCTGGTAAAGGTGATGAGAAAGTGGTCTGACCATGGGACAGATGTGATCTTCAGATTCTTGTGTGTGGAGGTAATTTGGGAATTAATGAATATGAAATCACGGGTGTTTCCCTTATCATATCTCAGGGCATTGATGATTTGTGTCAGCTTCCATTGCTTCAAGGAATGCATTGGCATGCTTGTCTTGTATGGATGGGAGGTTGAAGTCACCAAGAATTATCTGGGTTTTTTTGCAGTGTCACTGCTGTCAGATATTTGATTGAGAATAACTGATAGGTCCGAGTTTGCTGTGGGTGCCCTATATATTAGGCAGATCAAAAGGTGCTTGTTGGGGATTGTGAATATATCTGCTTCTTCGGTGGTTTCTATTACATAGACTTGGAGGTAGAAGTTGGATTTTACTATTATGTCTACATCTCCTCCCCTGGAATGAGCTCAGGAGCAGTTGTAAAGGCTATATCCATTCGGTGCTAGTTGGTTCATTAGTACAGTGTCTGATTCCGCCAGCCATGTTTCTGTTATGCAGAGGGCAACGATCTGTTGAGCTGTGCTGAGGTCTTGGAGTAGGGGGGATTTTATTCCTCACTGAGCGTGCATTTATGAGGGAGATATGGAGTTTTTGTATGGGTGCTGTCGATGAGGAGTGTCCTGGTATGAGTGGGATGTGTAAGAGGCTCCATAGGAGGTGATTCTTGGAGGCACATGGAATCGTTTGCTTCATGGGTATGGAATGTGAGAGGCATTTTATGTAGGGCTGTGTAGGTGGGAGTGCTGCTATCCAATATGCTGTGGTTATAAAGGGAGGCATGGGTTCTGTTGTACCTTCATCTTGAAGCCGCTTGCGATTTGATGATTGACCTTCTAGGTGCTGCATTTATCTTGTGCTTTTGGAACCAATTGGAGGTTCTGAGGTGGTCCTGTTGATCTTTTGCTGGGGTTTATTCTTTTCTTGGTCCACGCCTAAGGGCCACGCCAAAGGGCCCTCTGGTGAGGCTCTCAGACATGTGTGCATCGTTTCTTTACTGGGTTTTATCCGCTTCTTGCTGTGTCTTTGTTGCTGCTATTGGCTTGCTGCAGCAGAGGGGCAGGAGACTGCTGCGTTCCCTGCCCTGTGCTGTAGAATGCCAAATCAGGCAACAGTGGCCGGCTGAATGACTCCTATAGAGGAGTTATGTGAACTCATGTTAAGAGCCAAATTGTTGATGAGCACATGGTAATAGCCCTGATGCTACAGAAATGTACTCTCCATGCCCACACTCTGCCATTCACTGCCCTTTTTTAGTATGTGGTGGTGGACACACTCATGTGTTCGTTTTTCGACTGCCAGTTGCCACGTGTTAAAATGCATGTTAACCAACTACTGTAACTGGGTTTAGGAAAAGGGGCCTATAGTTTATCTGTAAGTCACATATGCAGAACCATGTCAAAGGCATTGCTGAAATCTAAATACACCACATCTGGTCCTTTCTCTCGATCCAACTCCATGGTAACAACAGTACTGCTGCCGGTCCTGCAGTATCCTCTGTTTTAGCAGCATTTCTATTAATTTACTTACCTCAGAGGTAACTGACTTAATTCCAAATCTTCTCCTTACTTCTACTTTCATGAAAAGGTACTATATCACCCTTCTTTAGTTTCCAGAACCACTACCAACTCTAAATAAGTATTTAAGGGATCAGATAGTGGAGCCTCAAGAACTTCCCTAAGTTCCTTCAATACTCTTGAATTTATCCCATCCACTCCATTCACTTTACCTACTTTTAGTTCTCCCTCACTTCCACTCCTATTTGTGTTTGTTTTCTGAGGTCCTACTCCCAGCCCTTTATCTATAAACACAGAACAGTCTCTATACATTCCTTCCCTTCACTCTTGAGTCTGACAATACTACTTTTGCATTTCCTCATACTACTAATATATTTAAAAAGCATCTTGGCCCCCATCTTCCTATATTAACTATTTGTTAATCACATTTGTATCTTTGCTTTCCTGACTACTTACCCAGTATCTCTTAGCCTTTCCAGATATAGTTGCTTGTCTTCCTCTTTCTCTGATCTCTGTGAAAGTTAGCTTATTTTTCCTTACCTTTTCAGCTACTTCTTTTGAAAACCATAGCAATCTTCTTTTCCTATAATTTTTACTTTCATAACAAAAGGTTTCATAGCCCTTAACATTTCTCCTTTCAATTTTGCCTTCTGCTTTTCTACTTTTCCCCAGATGTTCCCATCCAGCTAAAAACATGTTGAGGTATTACCCAATATTGACAAATTAGTTGTTCTAAAGTTTAGGACCCTCACTTTTGAATGAACCATCTCCACCCCCATGCTAACACTGAACTATACCATCTGATGATCATACACTATAATATCAGAAATACTCTTTTCATTAGTAAGTGCCGGATCAAATATTTCCCCACCCAATGTGAGATCCATTATTAAAGCTTATTATATAGTAACATATTTATTTACATTCTCTTATATACCATGCTATTTTGCATCAGTGTGGTTTACATTGAACAAACTGAAATTACATTGAAAAGGGCATTATAACTTGGAGATAACTATTTTACAGGGAACATGGGCTATGGAGGGTTAAGTGGCTTGCCCAAGACCACAAGGAGCACCTGTGGGACTAGAAACCCCAGTCCTTCCGGCCCAAGGTTGCTGTCCTCTAGTGGGATTTGAACCCCTAACCTTCTGGCCTGAAGTACCTTGCCCCAACCACTAGGCCACTCCTCCACTCCACTATGTTACTATATATATATATAGTAGCATAGTATATGACGGCAAATAAAAACCAGCATGGTCCATCTAGTCTGCCCAGCAAGCCAGCAAGAGTAGGTGCACCTGCCGCTCCGTGCAGGTCACCACTCCCCATGCCTTTGTTAAAGGGTGTACCCACCACTCCGTATAGGTCATCCCTATTTACTGAGATATAAGAGATAGTTATGTTTGTTTTGATTTTATCCTGTTCCTATAAAGGGATCCTCTGTGTCTGTCCCATGCCATTTTGAATTCTGTCACTGTATTTGCCCCCACCACTTCCATCGGGAGGGCATTCCAAGCATCCGCCACCCTTTCAGTAAAAAAGTATTTCCTGATGTTGCCTACCCCCTTGCAGATTCATGTTATGCACTATAGTTTTACAGCTTCCCCCAAGTAATTATATTTGACTCAAACCAAATTCAAGAAATGCCACTTTTTGTTTGATCTGGCTGCTGCATGATCTCCTAACTTTCAACATAGCCAGAGGTGGTTTTTAGTCTCATTTGTTTTCCACTTTTTGGAGTATTCTTCATTTCAGCACCCAGTATCCAGTAAAATTCCAGAAAACTGTTCTAATGCATTTCTGTATGACCACACAGTGCAGAAGTCAGTGCTTCCACATAAGCAAAGCAAAAAATTACATGTAACATTTCTAGAAACACTAAGAAGAAAACTTTTAGTTTTCTTTGAGAATTCAATAAAGTGACATCAGTATGCAAAGGCTACAATTACTAATAACACCAAACCGAGTCTAGTTTCCACACCATTATCATTTCTTCTAATGTAGTGGTTTAATATGTTCTGATTTATGAAAAGTTATGGTAAAGTCACCATTAGGCATATTACAAGTGTGACAAAAAAGAAATGAGACTGTGGCAGCCATGCCTATGACTCAATGCCAATTGGCTAACTCGCCACAATTCTGCTATAATATTTTTCATCTCTCTCACTCTGTTTTTCTTTTTCAGGTTTTTTTGTAGCACACTGCTCCATTGCTTTGTCACACAATCGGAGGTGGCAGAAATATGGAGCAAAGAATCAACTTGAAATTTCTGGTTAAGCTGGAGTAGGGCCCAACTGAGTATCCCCAACTTCTACAAAAGGCTTATGGAGAAGATGCAATGTCAAGGCTGCGAGTCTTCGAGTGACACAAATGCTTCAAGACTGGCCGCGAGGAGGTGGAGGATGACCCCAAGTCAGGACGGCCTTCCACGACAAAGATGGCTGAGAACATTGACAGAGTGAACCAGCTGGTGCGGAGTGATCACAGATTGATGGTGTGGATGATAGCTGAGGAGCTCAGCCTGAACAGGAAGTCAGTGCGGACCATCTTGGTGCAGGAGATGGGGATGCGGAAGGTGTGTGCCAAGATGGTGCCCAAGCTTTTATCAGATGACCAGAAGGAGCACCGGGTCAATGTTTGTCAAGACTTTCTAGAGAAGATCAGAGAAGATCCAGAGTCCGTTGGCTGAGTCATCACAGGAGACGAGACTTGGGTTTTCCAGTATGACCCTGAAAGCAAGAGACAGAGCCTGCAGTATAAGACTCGACTGTCACCCAGACCCAAGAAGGTATGCATGTCCAGATCAAGGTACTGCTGATCACATTCTTCGAGCAGAAGGGAATGGTCCATCATGAGTTTGTGCCTGAGGGTCAGACAGTCAACCAGCACTTCTACCAGCTGGCCCTTAATCGCCTCCAGGACCTGGTTCAGCGCAGCAGGTGGAGAGACAAGTCGTGGCTGCTCCACCACGACAATGCGCCCGCACACATCATGCTCAGTGTGAAGCAGTTCTTGGCCAACAAACAGATCACAGCTCTCGACCATCCTCCTTATTCCCCAGATCTTGCACTGTGTGACTTCTGGCTCTTCCCAAGACTGAAGACTGTGCTCAAAGGAACTCATTTCACCTCTGTAGAAGAGATCAAGGCCACTGTGATGAGGGAGCTGAGGGACCTCAAGGAGAAGGACTTTACCGAGTGCTTCCATACATGGCAAAAGAGAATGCAGAAATGCATTAACTCTGGGAGGAATTACTTTGAAGGGGACAATGCATAATTTCTCTATAGATTTTGTAATAAAACATTTATGGGACAGTCTCGTTTCTTTTTTGTCACACCTTGCAACAGTTCTTTGAGGCAGAATGCCAGCTTCTTTAGATTTCAAAAGCCCCTCTTCCTTTTCTTATAAATAACTCTGCAAGTTTTTATATAGTAGGTACTACTTCAATATGGTGGCACCAGTGGAAACTGATGCTTTCTTGGAGGGGCCATTTCAAACTGAAGAAATGGTATGACTTCTACAAGTACTCTGCCTGATATTCTTAGAACATGTAGTCCTGTTGCTGGTTTACATTGTTGGGTTATTTTTGTAGGTTTTACAGAAATTTTTTAAGAAGCTTTTTATTCTGTTGGGATTTTTTGCTCTCCTTAGTTTTAATATTATAAGGACAAAGATGGAAGACAAATAATTCTAGCTGAAGTCGCTGAATGTCCGAACTGTTTGTTCCCTTTATCCCATCTCTAACTCTCACCAACTTCACTATGCAATTTTGCTAGATAGGAGGTTGGATTAGATAGAATTGGTTGCAAGGGACAAAATAAGAAAAAATTAGGCCATTTTTTTTTGTTTCTGTGAAAAGAAAACATTTAAGTAAATTTCAGGGAGTCTTGATTAGTAATAGCTTATTGCATTTTTGAGGTAATTCTACAAAAGAAACACCTCTAGACAGCATACCTCATAGATATATAAAAATATTTTGTAGTCTGAAAGAATAAACCAGACAGTTCAATATCGCATTAAAAGGTGAGCAATCAAATAGGACTACATATAGGAAATCAGACTGTGGAGGGTTGGTTTTCACAGGAAAAGAGATTAGCTGATTATACTTGCTAGACAACTAGGGAAAGACAGAGTCCTTGGTGGGTCTCTTTTTTTTTTTTTTTTTCAAAAAAGTTCATTCCACAAAATGGATTGCTACAAAACATAACTCGAGTAATTCCCAAAAGGAGCTTAGATTTCTTCATGATGTAATATAGACTACATCATCTATTACTACTATTACAACTAATCATTTATATAGAGCTACAAGGCATACACAGAGCAGTTCAAGAACACATAGAAGATAGGCCCTGCTCTTTAGAACTTACAATCTGATCAAGACAGACAGTACAATATAAGAGAAACAAGGGGTTCAAATAGAGAAAGGAGACAAGGAGAACATCAACATAATATTCTTCATTGTTCTTTGATGAAATATATATTTTATAATCCTCTTTATTACTTGAATTGATTATAGAACATTGTTTAATTATTTCAATTTTAATATAAAATTATTTAGCTTCCTATGTGAATTAATGAAAATTTGACTTAATTGGTCTCCGCAACTGTGGAATTCAAAGACACAGTGAATAACTACTTCTCCAAAAATACTGGATTTTATTTCATTCAACAGATGGCAAAGCTCCTTACAACAGAAGGATGATTGAGAAATATTGCATTGTCAAAATAGTCACAATTGTTACTGCTTGTGCCACTGTTCAGATGGATGTTCTGGTCCATAGGAATCATTTGAGTGTGAAAAACTTTTGCATGTAGACTCACTCAGGAGACAGTGAGAATGAAAAAAATAGTGGTGAGATTGAGGAGCATCCATGACTATGAGAAGGCATTTAAGACAGAAAGCGTCAGTAGAAGAGATGATGAAACTGGACCTTGGCTTTTGTAATTTTTGCTCAGCTGTCATATCAAATCAACACCCCTCTTCACCTTGTAAGTGGAAGAGGATAAAACATCCCAAGATGAAGAGATATCAGAATCTGTAAACCCCAAAGCTGCAGGATCAGCATCCACTGTGCCTAAGAAGCAAAGGGTAGTGGTAGCTGGTGACTTTCTTCTGAGAAGAATGGAGGCATCCAACTGGGTGCCAAGATCTGAGACATTATGGAGAGATTGTCAGGACTTACCAAGCTCATTGCTACTATCCAATGTTTCTCATCTATATTAACCCAAATGATATTGCTAGGATCTACTCTGAATGCATGAGAAGTGACTTTGCTGTTCTTGAAGAGAAGGTGAAGCAGATATGTGGTGGGTGATGGTCTCCTCTATCCTCATATTTGAAGATAAAGATTAAGGCAAAGAAGGTTATAGTCTGTAGATGAATACTTGGTTGTGTAGATGTCAATGGTGTCAAGACCATGAGATAATTTTACAAGGGCTGCTGAACAGAGATGGCATATATCTATTGAAGAAGGGGAGAAGCATCTTCAAGAATATAATGGCAAAGATACTGAGAGGGGTTTTCAACTAAGGTTGAAGGGATGTTTAGATAAGCCAAATATTAAATACATGCATAGAAATGGAATAAAAGAACAAAATTTCTGGAAAATGATGTATACTAATGTCATAAAATGGGAATTAAAGTTCCTGATCTAGAGGTTGTAATGGAAGAGTTTGGCTTTGACTTATTGGTGATCACAGAAATATGATACTAGGAGAACCATTAATAAGATATAGTTATAACATGCTGCATCCAGGAAGGACAGAGATAAATGAACAGGGGGAGGCTCCATATTAAAGGAAAACATCTCTTTCTCTCTCTCTCTCTCTCTCTCTCTCTCTCTCTCTCTATATATATATATATATAGATAGATAGATAGATATAGATATATAGATAGATATAGATATATAAATATATAGATATATATATAGGGTGGCCCAAAAAAGTGAGAACATCTCGTAGCATATAAGTTATTTAAAAATTCAAAAACACAGATGTAAACGATTGACAAATTAAAAAAAAAAGATGGTGACTGTGGGTCAAAATAAAGATGTTATATAGCTTAATAAGGTAAATAAGTAAACTATTTAAGCTTTTAATTTACGAGATGTTCTCACTTTGTTTGGGCCACCCTGTATATTGAAGCACTGGTACCTCAGGGTTTTCAAGGAAAGGAGGTACTGTGGGTTAATTTAGAAAGAGAGAATGGAACATCTATTTACACTGGTGTGATACATAAATCTCCTTTGGAGGTAAAAACAGTTACCAAATTGCTATAAAGGGGAACATGCTATTGCTAAATGATTTTAATTTGCTACACATTGATTTGGATATTCTGGCTGTGGTATCATATAGAAATAGGGAGATCCTAGATTCTGTAGTTACAACTGTCCTGGCAACTGGTAAAAGAAATCCAAATGGGAGGAGGGTAATATTGGACTTGTTGCTTACAAAGAGATGGAATGTTTCTGATATCATATTGGGTGATCATCTGAAATCCAGTGATCACCCCCAATGGTAGTCAAACCAATGGAACCAGATAGGATACATCAGAGCACATTAAGGGAACTTAGGGAAGTTCTGGAAACTCTGGCAACTAACTTATTCAATGCTTCCTTAGTCTAGTTCATGAGGACTGGAAATGGGCAGATGAGATTCCTTGCTACAAAAACTGAAGTCAGGAGGAGGCTTGGAATGCAGTCTAATTAGTCTTTACTTGGTTGCGAGTATATTAACGGAGTCATTCCTAAAACAGAGGATAGTGCAATTTCTGGAATCCAGTGGATTACAGAATTCAAGGTGACATGGTTTTATCAGAGGTAGGTCTTTTCAGATGAATCTGATACATTTCTTTGACTGGGTAACCCAAGAGTTAAATCAGGAGAGAACTCTAGATATGGCATATTTGGATTTTATCAAGGCTTTAGACAGTTATGGAAAGGAAACTTCACAGCACTTTACTTCTGTGTGCACTTTGCACAATCCTCACATGACTACTTCCTCTCCTTTAGATATTCGTCTACAATTTCCTGTTTTCCATAACTTCTAATTAATTCAATTATTGTTCCTTTAATCATCACTCTCATGCTGCTAGAAACGACTCATCACTACTAAATTCATCCAGTTATCTTAATTTTAAAAGAAAGCCTTCCACTCGATTTGTTGATTCAACCCAGTTGGCTGTAATGTGTTTAATCTAAAAATCCACTTTTGTTCCCACTGTAACAAAACCCTTGCTCTATCACTGCCTCTTTTTACCTTAGTAACTACTTCCAACCCACAGCACTGTAGTGATTCAAACTTGTGAACTACACTAATGTAGTGGGATTCTAACAGTGCTTCAATCTTTCCCTTTTTTTTTGTATTAAGCATTTTTAACATACATTACTGAAACCAGCAAAGAAAATTAATTGACAACCAATAACATATCATTCGATATAATATGAAGTAAGAAATAATAGACCACATCATGGGATCCAATTCTGATCAAAATTAATCATAAACAAAACAGGAAATTAGGCAAAACCACTCAGGCAGTGAAAATCATATTCAACCTTCAACTACCCTCTTCCCCTCCTCTCTGTCAGCTACAAATTTCTCAAGATGGAAAGCATCTAAAAAGGAAAAAGAGTTCCCTTGCCAGGTGACCAAGCATCGACAGGGGAAACAAAGAAAAAAAGTAGCACCCAATGCCAAAACTTTGGGTTTTAATCTAAGAAATTGCTTCCTCCTAAGCTGCGTACTGCGAGAAACAACAGGAAAATTATTAATACTCTGTCCACAAAATTGTACATCCTTCTTTTGAAAAAATAACTTAAGAACTTTAATCTTAGTGGATTCAGATAAGGTGGTCACAAATAACGTGGATCGGTGAGCAATATAATCAGTAGTGTCTTCCAGGAAAGCAGTAAGATTCTGTGTAATAGAAGGCGATAAAACATTGAGACCCCCCTCAGAGAGATTTACCACTCTTTGCCGACTAGGCAAATAAGTGATAGAATAAACAACAGTCTCAGAGATACCCAAAACTTCCAGAACATATTTCCTTAGTAATATATCTAGAGATAATAAATGTGTCTGGTGAGAATTTGAAAATCTCAAAGTACGAGCCCGAGTGGAATTCTCCAACGCCTCCAATTTAGCATGTAAAATTAAAGAATCAAATACACGTGCAGCATAAAACTGTTATATTGGAGGCAGTTGGGATTCCACTCTGGACACTGACTAATTAGCTAACAAAACTTTTTTAGCCAAAGCTTGTAAACAATTAGAGGTATCCTGAGAAAAAACACACACTGAGGAAACAGTTGAACCCAATTTAAGATTATGTGCCTTAATTTATTAATATCATCCCAAATATCATTTATGTGCCTTAATTTATTAATATCATCCCAAATATGCTTAAGGGCGATATCACCCTTGGAGGCTAGAGTCTGAATCTCACTACCCGATTCAGATTGACCTTTTACCACTAATGTAGGAAAAGAAACTACAGAATCTATTAACTGCTTACCTGGAGACATCAAATCAGTAAAAGTAGATGACATTATAGGGGCTGGACAGGATGAAGGGGTCCTACCACCCAAACTGAGCAAGGCCCCATCAAGCGAAGGCTGCAATGAAACTAGAACTAGGTGGTGGTCCTTTGGAATGGCTATCTTTGCAACACCTCCAATGGCACTGCCCAACACATCCACATCAATATTTCCCTTTAAAATGTTATCCTTATGTTCTGACATCCTCACTCTTAATTAATGTGTCATTTGTCTTACCTAAACTGTCTTAAAGGACCACATCCTTGAAGTTATTCATGGGGGGGGGGGGAAGTAGGGGGTACCTAGCCTGACTGGACAGCCAGGACATTTGCAACATTGGGAGGTACGCCAATCCCCTTGGGCATCTTCCTATGAGGATCGGGAGATGTCTGGGGGGGGGGGTGTCATGCTGCGGGATGGGCACACACTGTGATTCTTTTATATTATCAGTGCTGTGGATTGCAGCACTATGGCACCAACAATATTGTGTGTGGGGGGGGGGGAAGCCCGATCAGCTGCAGGATAGAGCTCACATTATCAGGCTTCTCAGTAGTGTCGCAGAGCAGATTCACCAGAGCCTAGGAAGATAGACAGAGAAGCAGTGGATCAGGCTGACACTGACGTTTTTAGAAAGCACATGTCAGGAAGTTGCTATGAGCAACAAAAACAAATGTGGTCATGAGCCAGAGAGACACACCCAGCCAGCAGGAAAGCTAGGAAGTTATCACCTGATGCAAGTCAGCTGGGGGGAGGTGCTGCTAGGAGGTACGTAGATAAGCACAGCTCACAAACAGTTAGAGAGAGTCGTGGAGAGAGTCGTGGACAGAGTCGTGGAGAAAGCTGGAGAAGGGGCCAGAGAGAGAGCTGTGGAGAAAGCCTGCATGATAATCACTACGGAAGCCTGAATGGAAGTTTGAATGATTACCATGAGTGCTTGAGAGAGGAGCCAAGACAGGTGGACTCAAGAGTGTGAAAGTGAGGATAACGGAAAGTGTGGAAAGAGCTACAGAGGAGGAAGCCTCAGATATTATAGGAGCCCAGAGAGTGTTGGAAACAGCCCAGGTTGGAACGGAGCTGGGAGGAGAAAGGTAAAAGCTGAAGAGTTTTACTTTTATCCTGAAAGGGGAAGCACAGGGCTTGGCTATAAGAAGCAGTTCCCAGAAACGCTAAAACCTTATGAAGCCAGCTTAAGAGAAACAGATAAGTTTTATTACCCTTATACCAGGCATGAGAAGGTTAAATGCTTTTTACCTGAAGAGGCTAGTATCTCTGGAAATGATTTAAGGAGCAGAGTCTCTGCAAAACTGCCGTTTCAAACTCCAGCCATACACAGGATCCTGAGCCAGTCAGAGCAGAGAGGTAAGCCTATTTACCTTAATAGAGGTGCAAGGGAATATTGCAATTCACCTAACAACCACCAGCAGGGGAGAGGCTCTTACCGAAGGCAGTTCAGTGAATGTGGTAATAGCATTCAGCACACTCTCACAGAGAGAGAAAGAGAGTCACGTCAGAACAGAGAGAGACGGTTTGAAGAGGTCCCAAATGCTGAAAGGAAAGAAATATTAAATGCTTGTGAGGAAGCGATGCAATGTGAGCCATCAGAAGCTGAGACAAGCATTGAACATATGGATTGCACGATTTCAATAGCAGACAGCATTTCCTCATCGAGATAAAGGGAAGTAAGAGCTGTTGAAGCCTAACATTGTAAGGAAGGGCTTGTATGTGCTTATGAAAGACTGTTTTGATGTACATTTGCTTTATTGGTTAAGAACCTGAAGAGAAGCTATTTTTGTTCCATTTTTCCTTTATTATATGCCCAGGAAGGGTTGTGTTTTCCTTTTGTTTATACCATGATAAAAAGTCCTTTTGGAAGGGGAAATAAATCCTTTGTTAACCTTACCATCGTTTCACAACTGATTTTTAACTGGCAACTCACAACTACAACTACCAGAGGGCCAAGCAAGGCCTACGCAGCTAATTGAGCCAGTTACACTGAAGCCCCAGCGCAGTGCCCTGCCCAACCAACAGGTACACAGCACGGAGGGGTGACAGTAGATAACACCAACTCTTGAGGTAGTGGTTATCTGCTGCTGCAATTAGGCACGATTGTGGCAGCCACCACGCAAAATCTTTTTTGCATGTGGCTGCCAACCATAGCCACCCCAACTCCCCTCCCCGATCTGCCCTGACCCCACTCCTAGGGACATCCACCATGCAAAATCAGATATTGTGGAAATATACCTGATTTTTTCACTAGTTATCTGCTACCATGGGGTGTTAAATCTGTGTCAACTCCATGGTAGCAGCTAACGCCCTTTAGTAGACACACCCCTATATGATGAGTGAAAAAAATATCTGCTTATTTCATTTATTTTAAGTGCCATCAAGTCAGTGCTGACTCCTGGTGACCCAGCAGCCTGTGGTTTTTTTTGGCAAGGTATGACTGAAGTAGATTGCCAGACCTTTTCATCTGAGGTAAGGGAGAGTAAAGTGACTTGCCCAAGGTCACAAGGAGTGCAGGAGAATCAAACCCTGATCTCCTGGGCATTAGGCTATTACTCTAACCACTAGGCTACTCCTAATAAGTCCTAGCAATCTGTTGACCTTTTTGGCTGCTGCCACTGCACACTGGCCAGACAATTTTATAATATTGTTCATGACAACATCTAGATCCATTTCCTAGGTGGGGACTCCTAATTCAGAAACTAGCATTGTGCAGCTATACTTGTTATTCTCCCCGATGTGCATAACTTTGAAATTGTCCTTATTAAATTTCATCTGTCATTTGGATGCCCGGTCTATCTGTCTTCCAGTGTTTTGCATCTTCTCACAGTTCACATATGTTTTAACTTTAATTTTGTGTCATATCTAAATCTGATTATTTAAATCATTTCCATTTCGAGATCATTTATAAAAATGTTAGAAAGTAATGGTCCTAGTACAGGGTGAAGTTCTGCGTATAAAAGAACAAGACCTGGGTAATCATATCTATTCATCTTAAGTAGGAAAAGTAGGTAGATAAGGTGACAGGAAAAGCCATGAAGGTGCTTGGGTGCATTAGTAGAAGAATGACCCGCAAGAAGTGGTAGTACTTCCGTATAAGTCTCTGGTAAGACCTCATTTAGAGTACTGTGAGAAATTAAGGAGACAACACCTTAAAAGAAAGACATAAACCTAGGAAGAGTTGATTCAGAGGAAGGCTATTGAAATATCAAAGGTATTCTTTATAAAGCATAAATGCTACAGACTTAATGATCTGAAAATGTATAACCTAGAGGAAAGGTTGGAAAAGGAAGATATAAACATATATAAACATATTACATATATAAACAATATACATATATATACATATATATACATATATAAACATATTACATATATAAACAATATATTACATATATAAACAATATAAACATATTACAAATGGCACAAAATGTAGCTGCCAGGGTCATAATGAAGAAAAATCTAAGTGACCACATCACACCAGTACTAATTCAATTACACTGGCTACCCATAACAGCTCGCACAAAATACAAAATACTAACAACCACCTTCAAACTCATCCACAACTTAGCACCTTCCTTCCTCAACAACCTAGTAAGATTGCAACCTCCTACCCGAAACAGAAGAACCCACAATTCCAACATCCTTCACACTCCAACAGATATAAGATCTGCCAAAGCTAACACCAGCCACAGGGCTTTCTCATATGCGGCGCCAACACTGTGGAACCAACTCCCACCAGAACTACGAGCTAGCAATGACCTTCTAGACTTCAGAAAGAAACTCAAAACGCACATTTTCCAATCACATTTCAACCTGAACTAAACCCACAGATGGAGCAGCCCCTGACCACTGTGTCCAAGAAGATTATCCTGTATATATGTATTTATGTATATATGTAAATGAACTCCCCCATAGCTAAGAAGTGTTAACTCTGTATGATGTGCTTTTCTGACAATCTGTATGTAAACAAAATTTGTACCTGCCTTGATTCGGCAGTTTCACAATAGTAATCCTACCCGCTTCTGATCGCTGGAAGGAGCGGGCTACAAATGCTTGCTAAATAAATAAAAAATAAATAAATATAAATACATGGGAGTTACGTCTTTTTCATTAGAAAGGAATCTCTGGAACTAAGGGTTAGAGGATGAGGATATAAGAGAACAGACACAGGAGTAACATAAGAACTTATTTCTTTGCAGGAAAGGTAGTGGATGAGTGGAACAGTCTTCTAGCAGAGGTGGTTATGACAAGGACAGAATTAGAATTTGAGGAATCATGGGACAAGCACCGATGATCTCCAAGGGAGAAAAAGGGGGTTGAAGAAACTGAGCTGTTGATTTGGAAGAGATGATTGGATAGGCCATATGGTTTGCCATCATGTTCTATGTTTCTGTGATCATTCCTGTGAAATTGTTTCATTATCTTGCTCCTTGGTTTTATGACAGAATTGCTGCCATTGGAATCCCATAATACCGCAATATTGTCTTTGGAAAGTTGGTTAGAATCATTCCATGTAATATGAATACTGTAACTATGTATCAATATCAGTGGTGCTTATGGTATTTTTATTTATAGCTTAGGATCATATTTAATAAGCTATGCTAACATGTTTGGCTGTGTTAAAAAATCAGAATCAGCCTTCAGAATTCACTAAAAATGGACACCATTTCCAGAAGGGTGAAATTGTGTGTGCTGTTTCTAAATAAAAATGAATCATGCTTAAGATGTAAATACAAGTCAGCAGCTCATTTGCATGGTAACACAGCAGCGCACCTTAGAAAAATATTTCACAGGTTCTACTACTCCTGGAAAGTTAACTACTGTATACCTCAAAAGATGCAATAACTTTAAAGTAGTTGGGGTCATAGCGTTGCACAATGCATCCATTACCCCTGTTCTGCTAGTTTACAAGTGCAAATTAAAGTCCATGGTCTTCCTCCAATGTTCCTGCATTGCTGCTGCTGGGGGATGTCCCAGAGCTATAATTGAGCATTGCCCTAGGCTGTAATCAAGTGTTTGTTGCCTACCAGAGCAAGCCAACACCGGATTCACTAAGTTGGAGTAATCTGACTGTTAGCAAAATTTAGTGAATCCCATAATAATTGTCCTCACATTAAAACTGGTTTTAAGGCAGCTTATACTGTATAAAAGGCATGAGGGCTAGATTTAGTACCATTCATTAAAGTGTCCATATGCATTATTACACATTAATGTGTATTAATACAATTTAACAAATGACCCAAATGGCGATTAATGGGACGTATCTAGTAATTATGTACAGAACTTGAACTAATAGATGTTAGTGTGCAATGCTGCATGTTAAAAGGTTGACACACATTAGTAAATCTAGCCCTTAATTTGTTATTGCTCTTTTTGTATTTTCAAAGTTTTGTATTAATTTGATCAAGGCATTTTCAGAAGCACTTCAAATTATGTTTATGGAAATCTCTTGTTCCTTGGAGAATTTAATTGTAATGTAAATTCCTGAACAGCTTCACCCAAATATCCAAAATCTACCTATCACGACTGCTTATGCAGAAGCAAAAGGAAATTCTTAGTATGTCTTTACATACTATATTAACAATATTACATAGTCTCATTAAACATCATTAAGATCAACTTTGTGCAAAGGTCTAGATTTACTCATGTGCATTAAGACTGAAATGAGTGTTAATGCACATTAATGCAATTTAATGACATTATGGGGATTCTTTCAGAAGCCCGATTTATGCTTCAGAAGTCCAAAAATAGGCATACAGATGTCCAAACCATGGAGATGTCCCCAGAGTCATTTCAGAAAGTGATTTAAAAGATGCCCTGGCATGAGGACATACAATTTAGGATGGGGGTGCAGGGTAGGTGTCCGGGCGTTCCCAAGAACTTGTGCATTCTCGCCTGATCTCAGAAACACTCTGCACGTCCCAAGTCACGTCAATGATTCTACTTGCTTCAAGCACAAATGGGCATTGGAAAAGTGCTTGTCTTTCCAGCCAAACATCCGGAGAATGTGGAGAAGGAGGTATACTCATATCCCCTATCTTTTCCATCTTGACACAAACAGTGACAGGGACTGACCCTCTTCTTTTCATCTTGCCATGCTAATGGATGTCCCTTATGCAAAACTGCATGAGATAGATGTCCCTGCCCCAAGTGTCTGTAGTAGAGACGTCTATGAGAATGCCAGCCTGGGCGGCCACATCGAGGGCATCTGTGTTTCTGAAATCAGGCCAAAACATAGATGCCCCGACATTTTCCTGCAAGTTTAACCACGGACATCCCAGATTGCACTTGGATGCCCTTTCTAAAATGCTACTTCGCATAACACAAACCCCATTATTTAATGTCAATGGGACCTACTTAATAAGGGCCACTTGCACTAACTGGTAATGGAGGCAGATAGCATGCACTATTTTATTCCTCCATGAGCCCTATCCTATGAATGCAGCAGCAGATAGGCAATGCTTATTGGCATTAACATGTACTAAGTATTAGTAAAAGGGGCCTAAATGCATATTTTGTATTAATGCTCGAGGCCGCGGGCCGGGTCCCGCGGCCGTCAGTAACCTGGGCCCGGGCCCGGCCTCGGCCTCCAGCATGGGACGGGGGGCGGGGGGGGGGGGGGGTTGAGTGAGAGGAGGCCATGCTCGCGGCATTCGAAATCGCTCCGTCATGATGTCGGAGCGATTTCATTGGCCGCGGGCTGAAGAGGGGGGGCGGTGCAGTGTCTGCGAGGAGCCGCGTGGCTGTCTTCTTCTTGCCGCGACTCCTCGGGAAACGGACGCGTTACAGCGGGTCCGGTGAGTGGGGTAATCGGGGGGGTTATTCTGCTCGGGGGGTGCTCCGGGGGCGATTTAGTCAGGGGGCTCTCTGTGCGGCGGGCGTTTCCGGCGGGAGCAATTTTTCTTTTCTCAACGGGGGTTAGTGGCAGCTTCCGGCAACTTTGCAGGCAGCTAATATGCGGGGGGATCGATCAGGGCAGGAGCACTCTGCCTACCGGAGGGGGGACCAGGGCAAGGCCAGAAGGAGCCAAAAGAAAGGGGGTTTCGGCTGGCAGGGCTGGGGGAGCTCGAGGGGGTCACGGGGAGTGGGTTCAGCATTTGGGGCCGGAGCAGGCAGTGGGAGTTTGCGGAGGGGGGGGCAGGTAGGGGGCGGGGAAGCATGGGACAGGGGCTGGGGAAGCGGGGGTCTCTACCTGCTACAGCAGCCAGGTTGCGGGGTCCGGGGGGGCGGTGGGCCTCCGGGCTGGGGGTGGGGGGGCCTGGGGGCGGGGGAGACTGATGGGGTGGAGGGGGGGGGTTGGGTGAGGGGGTGTTGTAGACGGGAGCATTACAGTAGGGATCGTGGTGCCGGGGGGCTGGTAGGGGACAGGGGGGAGCGGATGGGCTGCAGGGGGGGGATTGGATGGGCTGGAGGGGGGGATTTGATGGGCTGGGGGGGGGGAACGGATGGGTGGGGGGGGTCACGGGCGTTTGCCCTGCAGGGGGGCTGGCCTGTGCGCCGGGCGGCACGGGAGCCTAGGGGCCCATGTCGCAGGGGATGGGGAGGCCGGGTTGGCATGGTGGGGAATGGGCGGCTTGGTCCCCGGTGTCGGGGCAGTCGATGGGTGTGGGCCCATGGGGGGGGTGTGGGGGAGGGGATGGGTGGGGGGCCGGTTTCCAGGGTGGCGGAGGGCTGCTTCCCTAGGGAGCGGCGGGCTGGGCAGCCGAGGGGTTGGGGTCCTTGGGGGGGGCCTCAGGGGATGGCTTCTCCGGGGGTTGGTGCACCTCCTTCCCCGTGTGTTGGTTCTCCTCCTTCCCCGTGTGTTGGTTCTCCTCCTTCCCCGTGTGTTGGTTCTCCTCCTTCCCCGTGTGTTGGTTCTCCTCCTTCCCCGTGTGTTGGTTCTTCTCTCCCTCTGCAGGTTCCCTGGAGTGCAAGGGCGGCAGCAGGCGGTGTGGGAGTCGGCTCGACGGAGATGTCGCAGAGCTGGTGCCAGACCGATCTGACCTCTGTGGAGCTGGCGGGGTCCACCTCGGTAGTGCAGGGGACAGCGGAGCCGGCGGCGCTAGGTGAGTGTACCGGGAATCCGGTTGGGGGGTGGTGTCGTCGGGTGAGGGTGCGCCGCGGGTACGTAAAGCCTAAGCGTCGTGGCTGCACCGGCAGCGTCGTAGGCGGAGTGCGTCGTCTTCGTCGTCGTGGTCATCGGATACTTCCTCGGCGGCCTCCACGGTCGGGCCGCGGGCAGGTGAGGGGGTCCTCGGCGGTGTGGTATGCGGCGTTGTGGGAGGGGGTTCTGCGCAAGTTGTGGTGGCGGATCGTAGAGCGGCGTCACGTCGATATTTTCCGGCGCCTCGAAGGGGGAGATGCTCGGGGGAGAGTCGCGAGGAACGGAAGGAGGATGAGTAGGCGGGGGGTGCGTAAGGTGTCCTGGAACGCCTTCGAAAATTGAACCTGGGGCCTTTTTTCGTGAATGGCGAGCGTAGGGAGCCTGTGGACCCGAGTCGGTATGGTGAGCTGCAGGCTGAAGCCGACTTACGATGGGGAGTTTCGGGCTTGGATGGAGAATTCGGCAATTGTCGAGGGGAATGAAGGAGGTTAAGCGTCGGATGCAAAGGTCGGCCAGGAATGGTGGGGGGGGGGGCCGGTCCGGTTAGGGCATCGGGCGATGCAGCTTTGCGGGCCTTTCAGTCCCGGTAGCCAGCGGGCCCGGGGCCCGATTCGAGCTGCCCATTTCCGGACTGCAATTTTCGGCGCGCCTGCTTGCTTGGCGGTGCCGGTCACGTGGCCGTTAAGGGTAGTCGATGGACAGTTCAGGGGGCGCCGGCGGCGGGTAGGTGTAGAGGGTAGGGTAGCGGGGGGGCCGGCGCCTCCCCCCCCTTCGGAGTTAGGGGATCCGGCCCGGTGCGGCGGGGAATATGTTGGAGGCGGGGGGTTTTCCGAAGGCTTTCCTATCCCATTTCAGGGGGAAGTCCGGGATGTGGCGGGGGGGGGGGAAGGCTAGCTCGGTGAGGCTGATGGCGGAGGTGGCCCACGCGATGATCGCGGAGGAGTGCTCGCTGGGCTGGGTCGCAGGGTCATTTGACTGGCTGCCCGGTGCGCTGTCTATGGTTTCTCCGCTGTGGGTTCTCCTGAAGGATGAGCCGGGGCGTATCGGCGGATACACGATCTGTCTTGCCCCTTGGGGCCTCGGTGAACGACCACATCCCGCGGGAACTGTGCTCAGTGCGCTATGCCTCCTCCGATGCGGCCTAGGAGCTGGTGCACCAATGTAGAAATGGGCTTGGCTGGCGGAGTCGGACATTGGATTCGCCACTCGGCTTTTGCCGGTTCAACCTCCTGCCTTCCTCTGGCTGGGAGTTCGTTTCGGGCTCAGTATTATTGCTAGGGGTTGGGCGATCTCACGTGCTTACTTCGCGGCCATCGGCTCATTTTGCACTGGATATTGGTGCGGAGGTCGGGGTGCCGGGTACCGTGCAGTATCTCGACACTGTTGTTCGTGGGGCCCGCGCGGTCCGCAGCTGGTGGGTCCTTGCTGGGGCGTTTCCTGGGGCCTAGCAGAGGAGTGGGTATCCCTTTGGCAGTGGGAAGACAGTGGGGCCGGTGACATGTCGTTCGTTCTTGGGGATCGAGATCGACTCAGTGGAGTTGAGCGGCGGCGGCTGTTGGTGGCAGAGGTCGGCTCCACCTCGAAGGTGACGCTAACGGATCTTCGGAGGCTGGTCGGCCACTCGAATTTTGCTGGTCGAGTCATTGCAAGGGGGAGGCCGTTGGCGTGGCGGCTATCCTTCGCGATGGCCAGTGTGTGCTAGGGGCATCATTGTATCCGGGTGACGTTGGGGATGCGAGCCAACTGGCGGGGGTGGGATGCTTTTTGGGGTGGTATATGGGCTGCGCGGTGTTGCGGCCTGTGGTATTATCCCACCGTGACTTGGAATTGTTGTCGGCGGCGGCCTGTAGGTTGGGTATGTGATGGTACTGCCCGGGTTTATGGGGGCGGCGCCGTGGCCGGCATCCTGGACGGCGAAGGGGTTGACGCGTACCGTGGCGTTCCTGGCATTGTTCCCCATTATGGTGGTCTTCTGGGTATGGCCGAAACGGTGCGGGACAGGCGGGTGGTTTTCTGGTGCGACGACGCCGCGGTGGTGCAAGTCATCAATCGGCATCCGTCCAAGTGCCCGCGGGTAGCGGCGTTGATGTGTGTGTTTGTGCTGGCCCGTCTTCATCTCATTGTTCCGGCTCGGGCTCGCTCTGTGCGGGGTGATCAGAATGCTATTGCTGTCGAGCTGTATCATGTTCAATGATCTTCTTGTTGCGGTCCTGTGGGGAATGGGCTGGAGAGGCGGTGGAGTGGGGGATGTTCCGGCGGTTTTCCTTTATAGCGTGGGCCAGAGAGTCTGGCGGTCCCGGTCGGCGGTGCAGGCGGCGTTGGCCGGTTCCTCCTTGTTTCGGCAGGGCGGCGGGCTGGGGCAGTCCGGGTGCCCTTATGTGGTGAGGCGGCTATTGGCTGGGTGGGCGCGAGCGCAGCCAATGATCCCGGATTGGCGCCGTCCCGTGATTCATGAGGCCTACAGGAGGCGCGAGTGCGTATATTTGTGGCCCATTCGAAGACCGACCCGTAGGGCCGGGGGCGGTGTGTGCTGCGGAAGGCAATACCGGGTCTGGGATCCTGTCCGGCGCGGAACTTGGCGTCTCTTGGGCGTCAGCGACCGGATCTGGCTGGAGGTTTCTTCTGTCACCCGGACTGGAGTGTGGTTATCCAGTTTCCATTCTCGGTGGTGCTCCGCCTGGCCTTGCGGCGTCTGGGCTTGGATGGACGAGAGTATGCGTCTCCATTCCTTCCGGATAGGGGCGGCGACATGCGCGGCTGCAGCTGGTCGGGGGTGAGGTGGGTTCTCGGACCGGGCGTTGGCGATCCGGGGGCCTACGCAGGCTATGTGCGCCTGGACCAGTTGTGGGTTGGGGCGCTGGGGGGGGTGGGGGGTGCTAATGCTGTGTTTCTTTTCAGGTGTACTGCAGGGGGGGCCTACAGGGGCATGGACAAGTTGTGTGTGGGGGTGGGGGGGGGGTGGGGGGGTGCTAATGCTGTGTTTCCTTTTTCAGGTGTACTGCGGGCGGGCCTACAGGGGGTAAGGCACGGGCCCGCCGATCATCTGGGCGGAGCGCAGAGCCTGGAATCGACTGCTGGGTCCGCACCTGGGCGTGGTGTCCGGCAATTCCCAGTCGGTTTGGCTGGGCGAGTGGGACAAGCGTCGGTGGCAGCTCCTTCCAGGGATTCGGGAGCGTGCGGAGCGGCGACAGCGGCCCGTGGGATTTGTTTTTTGAGACATTTGGGTGGGCACGATCTCTCCAGTGGGACGTGCCGGCAGCTCCTTCGAGCGGTGCAGGGGGTCCTTTGTGTGCTGCAGGAGCAGTGGCCAGACGTGCAATCGTCTGGTCGGACATCATCACGCGGTCGGCCTGCCTGCCTCAGCGACGGTGGTTGAGAGGGCTAGTGCAGATCAACAGGGCTTGGCTGTTGGTTGCAGCAGGCCGGAGGGGGGGGGGGGCAGGTCCGGCGTCCTGGGGCGGACCCCCTGTGTGCTGGACTGTACCGTGCTGACGGGGTACACTTGTCCCCGGTCGGACAGGACTTATTGCTTAATGATGGGCAGGAAGCACTTGAATTGATTGGTCGCAGCTTTATGGGGGGGGCGGTGCGAGGATAGTGAATACCTCGCACCGGTGGCGGGGTACAGAGCCAGCGCTCGCAGGAGCGGCGCGGGCTTGAACTGGTTTACGAGCAGTGGGGGCGAAGTGCTCCTCGGTGTGGGGCGAGACAGCCCGGTTGGGGGTCTCGGCCCGGTAGCGGGGGGGTGGGAGCCGGCCTTTGCTACTAGTATAGCGAGGCAGGCGGAGGGGTTTGGGGGGGAGGAGGATGCTCCGCCTTGCTACTAAGATGGCGGGTGGGGGGGCATCCTCCTGCAATGGGGTGTGGGGGCTGGGTTATGTTGGATGGTTTTATATTCAGGCCCGTGTTGGGCCGGTTGTTACAGGTGTAAATAAAGCTGCGACCAAATGTTTGTACCAAACTACAGTTGTTTGTGAATTTGTGGGGGAATATTATTGTGGGATGCTAAGACTGGTGATGGAGGCGAGGAGGGCCTCCGGGTTACCAGAGTTAATGCTCGAGGCCGCGGGCCGGGTCCCGCGGCCGTCAGTAACCTGGGCCCGGGCCCGGCCTCGGCCTCCAGCATGTGACGGGGGGCGGGGGGGGGGGTGAGTGAGAGGAGGCCATGCTCGCGGCATTCGAAATCGCTCCGTCATGATGTCGGAGCGATTTCATTGGCCGCGGGCTGAAGAGGGGGGGCGGTGCAGTGTCTGCGAGGAGCCGCGTGGCTGTCTTCTTCTTGCCGCGACTCCTCGGGAAACGGACGCGTTCCCGCCCTCCCACCCATTATGGAGGTGGTTTTGAAATGTTGCAGCTGGCGGGGGCGGGATACAGAGCCAGCGCTCGCAGGAGCAGCGCGGGCTTGAACTGGTTTACGAGCAGTGGGGGCGAAGTGCTCCTCGGGGTGGGGCGAGACAGCCCGGTTGGGGGTCTCGGCCCGGTAGCGGGGGGGTGGGAGCCGGCCTTTGCTACTAGTATGGCGAGGCAGGCGGAGGGGTTTGGGGGGGAGGAGGATGCTCCGCCTTGCTACTAAGATGGCGGGTGGGGGGGCATCCTCCGGCAATGGGGTGTGGGGGCTGGGTTATGTTGGATGGTTTTATATTCAGGCCCGTGTTGGGCCGGTTGTTACAGGTGTAAATAAAGCTGCGACCAAATGTTTGTACCAAACTACAGTTGTTTGTGAATTTGTGGGGGAATATTATTGTGGGATGCTAAGACTGGTGATGGAGGCGAGGAGGGCCTCCGGGTTACCAGAGTTATTGCATTTCACTAAATTAGACCCACAATTTGTGGAGTCTGCTATCAAGTTGACACATTCGTGCATAAATGTTGTTGTTTTTTTCCTTTTGCCTCTGATTGTTAATCACCACCATCAAACCTCCCTTACGTCCTTCCAGACAGCATGCTCAAGTAACACTGGGGACCTTTAGCAACCTAAAAGGTTGAGAAGATCTTCATTCCAAGCACACACACAGCACTGCTTTTTCACTGACAGAAGCTGTTATAGGACAGTCGCTGTCCTCCTTCTCGCCTCTGACCCGAGTACAACATCTTTGTGGCACTCCATGGCCCTACCAGCTCTGAAGAATAGAGGATCAAATTCCAAATTTTTTGCGCTGAAACATTTAGCACTAAACATTTAGCACTATGATCTAAGTCATGGGGACAGCCTACTGCTAATTATTTTTATGCCTGTAAGCACTATCTATATTTTTAGGATCAGATATGCTAAGCATTTTCCCTGTAGATACAAAATAAGGATCTGTGTGTGTGCCTGATCTAGATCTTAGTGAGTTACTGTACTTATTTTATTTATTTCAAAATTCTTTATAACGCCTCATCAGGCAATCAAAGTGGTTTACAATTAACAATACTTGAACATTTACATCTAACAGAGTTAACTTTGTACATTAAAACAGTATGTTTGTACATTATAATATTATTTAACAGTAATTAACTATGTACAGTGTAACTAGTGTATACAGTACAACTAGTTGGTAACTTTGATAGACTTGGTATTATCAAATACAGTAATTAACTATGTACTTGTACAGAAATTAACTATGTAATGTAAGGTTTGACAAATTACTGTGTATATAGTAAGATGTACTAGTTGACTGTATACACAACTAGTTACACTGTACATAGTTAATTACTGTATTTCATTAGTAAAATTGCCCACTAAAGAAAAATATATTCATAAGTCGGAATTAAATGCAAATATTTACATACAAAAATATATTACTACTATCTAGAGATTAAGGAGCATATTTACTAATATGTGCTAAGGTTTGGCATCTTAGCACACAGTAAGAGGCAAAAATTAGTGTGGGAGGTGAAATCGACTGCAGTAACTTCTGGGGATATGACCAGCATGTCCCCCTGCAGTTACCAAGGTGAGAAAACACCACCATGATAAAACCTGATAACAGTTACCTCAATTTGTGCTATTTAGCATGCGCTTTAGCAAGTGGTAAATGTTAGCAGCTTTATGAAAGTGCCCCTAAGACCCCATTGTGGAAACAATTTTCAAATAGCCCTAGCAATTGTGTTTTGGAAATTTTTAAAGAGAAACAGTATGAAGTCAAAGGTGAGGTCAAGGAGGCTATTGTCAAAAAATCATTTTTAAGGAATGGATAAAGGAGCCAAATGACAAAAACGGTAAACAACATTAGCAATGGTAAATTAGATGCAAGGCATTGGTAAGATAGGCAAAGAGAGAATTTGAAAAAAAAAGATTGCAGGATAAGCAAAAACATAATAAAAAATCATTATCAACTGCATCCGTAGCAAAACGTCTGTGAGAGTCAGTTGGACCATTAGATGATAAAGGGGTAAAAGGGATGCTAAAGGAGGACAAGGCCATAGCAGAGAGACTGACTGAATAATTTATTTCAGTCTTTACAGATGATGTATCATTCCATGGTGCAGCTGCACCTTGAATATTGTATGCAATTCTGGTCGCCATATCTTAAAAAGGATATGATAGAGGTCTATAAATTAATGAATTGAGTGGAACAGGTAAACATAGATCAGTTGTTTATTCCTCCAAAAAGTAGAAAGACTAGGGGATACTCAATGAAGCTACAATGTAGCTCACTGGGGTCTTAGGGGCACTTTTCGAAGAATTAAAATAAATATTGATAACCCAGGAAGTAGTATTACAACTGTTAGATAAACTGAAGAGCAGCAAAATCACCTGGACCAGATGGTATACTTCCAAGGGTGTTGAAAGAACTAAAATATGAGATTGCAGACCTACTATTAGCAATCTATGAACTATAATTAAAATCATCTATAGTACCTGCAAATTGGAGAATGGCCATTGTAATTCCAATTTTTAAAAAGAGTTCAAGGGATGATCTGAGAAACTACAGGCCAATGAGCCTGACATCAGTGCCGGGCAAAATGGTAGAAACCTTTATAAAGAACACAATTATTGAACAAGTAGTCTTGGTTTAATGGGATAAAGTCAATATGGATTTAGCCAAGGAAAGTCTTGTCTTATTAATCTGTTTTTTTTTTTTGAAGGTGTGAATAAACAGATAAAGAAAGGTAAGAGAGTCAACTTAGTATACCGGGATTTTAAGAAAGCTTTTGACATGGTCCCCCATGAGAGATTCTTGGCAAAGTTACAAAGTCATGGGATAGGAGGCACTGTGCTAGTGTAGATCGGGAGCCGATTAAAAGATAGAAAGCAGAGAGTAGGTCTAAATGGCCAATTTTCCCAATGGAGAAAGGTGAATAGTGAAGTACCCCAGGGATCTGTGTTGGGACCTCTGCTTTTGAACATTTTCATAAATGACCTGGAAATGGGTATACTGAGTGAGGTGATCAAATCTACAGCTGACACAAAATTATTCAAAGTTATTAAAACACAAATGGATTGTGACAAATTGCAAGCAGGCCTTGATAAATTGGAAGACTGGGCATTGAAATGGCAGATGAAATTTAATGTGGACAATGCAAAGCTATGCACTTAGAGTTTGATTCTGTACTGGCCATCCAACTCCTGTATGGCTGATCAGAATTGGGGCGTACAGAGTTATTAGAAAAGGTACAGAGGAGAGCCATCAAAATGGTAAAGGTGATGGAAGGCTACTCCTATGAAGAGAGGATTTTACACGTGCATGACTAAGTGATAGCATTTTGTAACTTAGGCACCTAAAACTATGTACCACATAGGCTCCACCCAAGCTCCATCCCATTCATGCCCAAAATGAAAGTAGGCATGATTGTACTTCAGTGTTTACTTACTAAAAAAATGCCTGTCTAAAGCATGCACTTATTTAGGGGACTAAGTTCTTTAAAATAGGGACTTAGGCACCTAAATGGTGCCTACCTTTTGGCATCTCTCTTTTAAAACCAGACCATAAATGTCATATACACATGTAATTCTTCTCCTTTCATCTAAACATGCCCCCTGGCAGCCTGGCTAAAGTGTGTGTATTATATCAGATCATGGGTATTTTTAGCTGGGCCCAATGAGGGCAATTTTCAGACAAACCAGCTTCCCTGGGTAAATTACTATTTAGGATGTGCACAGGTCAACAATTTCCAATTTATTTTCAGTTTGGTTATTTCCCAGTTTCCAGGAATTTTTCAGCTCATTTCATACATCAATTGTAATAATTTTTTTATGCTTATTAGAACTTTCTAAGGTGCACAAAACATTCATCCATGTGCAAATTCATAAATAAATGTGTGTTAAATCACTTCTGAGTGCAGTAAAATGTTACAGGGAAACAAGTGTGCACTAGGCATGCAAATTCTGAATTGCTTTTTGCCCAGCTAAATAATTACATAATTGCCCCATTTATGGGGAAAAGTTTATTAAATGAAACCTTTACTGTTAATAGCTGGTGGTAGCCTAGGTTTTCTTTAACACAGAGCATAAAGATGCATTAACAGTGTGCAGTCCTCCAGTTAGCATCTGAACAATCACCTGTAGGTTGGACATGTAGGGATATCTTCACATTCCCTTTCTTCAAATAGGGTATCTGGGCATTCCTGTCCCCCACCAGAAGCATTCTGGATGACTATCCTGTAACGTGACTGTTTGACCAATGATGCATTACCTGAAACAAAAGGTAAAAAGATAGAGAGCCTGAGACTGACAAAAAAACTTACAAAATGCTTACAAATGTATTCATTTTTTTTTTCATTTCACACAATGAATACATATGGTTGCCATATTCTGTTGCCTTGGAAGCTATCTGTCTATGAATGCAATAATTACTTAAGATTTCTTAATAGGAGACTAGTCGGGTACAAACTGTCTGCGCTCAATTTATGAACAGTGTCAGAATTACACCTATATCTGGATTTCCATTATGGGAAAAATAGTCAGCATTGTACATAACTACAAAATACATGACACATTAAAACACACATGGAACAACCCAGTTCTCAAACTAATGGGACCCACTTGGGGGTAATTTTATAAAGGTGTGTCTAATTGACGTGTGTTTTTGTGTGTGTTTATTGCACCTATTTTCTAAAGTGAAATATATAAATGCTTTATAAACTAGAGGCATAAGTGATGGGATATGCGCAGCAAATTTAGGTATGATCAGTTACACCAGCCTTAGGGATAGTGTAAATGCCTGTGCTCCTCCCAGGCATGCCCCTAGTGAAAGTACCTGCCATTGGCCTGACTTCCATGCTTGCAGAATAGTGACCAGATAAAGTACACTTGCAAAAGCCCATTCCTGCAGGCAAATCAATGAAAATGAGTGATTTACGGGCATTGATGGCACATATCTTGATATGGCTCCTTATAAAATTACCTCCATAGATGATAGTTTTATAAGAGGCTTGAACATGTAGATCAGTGTTCAATTATCTCAAGCAGGTGATTCTAAAATTATCCAGAGGTACAGAAACAAAAAACATAGGTGCTCAGAACCCATAGCCCAGAGAAGTGGGAGGAGGATCCAAGATGGTGGTAGCCATGCATTCAGCAGTGTAGAGTTTTTTTCCTGATAATGGGCAAGAGGAAAGCTAAGGGTTGTAAAGAGCCTTCTATTCCGGCAACGTCCCCTGAATTACCTGTACAAGTGACTTTGGACTATTTCCTTTCTCACTCCCTAGAGCAGCCTACCAGTTTGCTGGAAATTCAGAGTCCCACTGACTGCATATAAAGGGCAGAATGCCTATCAAGCAGTTCAGGACTGGACAACACGTTGCTGGTGCAGTGGCAAGTCTCAAAGGTAGCTGTGCTGGATCAAAGCTCCTCCAAAAGTTAGATGCCGTCGGTTGTTACCTACATTGGTGAACTGGCGGTTGTTGGACGGGTGACCCAGGGGCAGCAGGGATGCGGTGTCCTTCATCTTCTAGATCATAGTACCAGTGGATTTTCTTTACAGAATGGGGTTGGGGCAAGGCAGAGGAGTTGGGTGTTGTTCCATTTACAGTAATGGTAATTGCAAGTCTCGGAAGTCAGAGCAGGAGTTGGGGGAGTTCAGGCTTTCTTGTTGAATTACCCAGCAGTCTTCACATTATAAGCTATTTGGACTGTCATAGTACAGCTTGGGGAATGCTTGTTCTCCAGGTTCAAGTTTTGGCAATGCAGGTGTCAGCGAACACTTCACAACTACCTCAGAATGCAGTTTTGTATTCTTCGGTCGTACAGCTACAGAAAAAGGATGGCCGTGCAGAGGATACCTCTGAACTGGTATGCAAAGACGTTACTAGTTTAAAAGCTAGAACTGAACAATTGGAAAATTTTGCTCGGTATCAAAATCTAAGACTCATAAACTTTCCAAAGTTATCTGTTAGTGCTAAGGAAATGTTTAAACTATATATTTTGGAGGTGTTTGGGGTTCCAGTTGATTCACATACCCCAATCACTAATTTCTTTTTACATTCCTACTAGCTGACTCTGGGAATATTATTGGCATCCAACAGGCTATAACTTTGAAAGTTTGAAATGTCTGGGTCTGAGATGTATACTCCAGCTACTCTTGTGGTTACATGTACGTTAACAAGTGATTAGGATTGTTTTTTCAAAATGTTTTTCTGTAAAAGATGTTTGTTATGCAAACATTTTGGGTTTGTGTATTTACAGATCTCTGCCGGGCCATCCAGAGTAAGAGTTATGAATTTCTCCTCCTGCGGCCCGGAGTCTTGCAACTTTGAGTGGGGTGGGATGGTCTGGTCAATTTTTCCATGTAAGTGTGCTGTCAAGGTACAGTCTAATTCCTATATATTTTTATAACCCCTCATAGGCTTTTCTGAGTGCCCATCAACCCATTTCATTTGATTGAAATGCCACTGCAGAGTAATACGCTGGTTTGAAATATGGCTCTTATTCTTTGGGTATTGGGATATTATATTCCTTCCCTCTTGGTAGTGGACTGTAGTGGGAGCTGCCTTGTTTAGACCTTTGATCTGTATTTCATTTGATTATGTTCTATGTTTGTTACATTTCAGGATCAGTTCCTTTTTCATATCAAGTGTATTCTTTATGCTTGTTTTTGTATTGTTAAAATTCATAATTATAAATTTTTAAAAAAGCACCCATTGTCCCTGCTTACTGTATATGAGATATACTCGTAAGTAGTAGTCAAT
This sequence comes from Ichthyophis bannanicus, assembly GCA_033557465.1. Taxonomy (NCBI): domain Eukaryota; kingdom Metazoa; phylum Chordata; class Amphibia; order Gymnophiona; family Ichthyophiidae; genus Ichthyophis; species Ichthyophis bannanicus. The sequence continues at coordinate 738,010,377 of CM066036.1, forward strand.
ACTTGGGGCAGAAAATGGGTGGAGTGCGGTGGAATCAGCACAAGCAGGCATTGTATAGGTATGTGCATGCCAAAAATTATTTTGTTTTGTTTTATTTTCATTTTTTTTTTGTCTTTGTATTGTTTGTTTCAATAGTGAAACCACTATTGCAGACAGTGCCGTAGTGATCAGAGGGGTTATTCAGCAGCACTGCCAGTTAGTGCCACTGAATATCACTCTCAGTGAGATAAACTCCTTTCAGTAGCAACCTCATAACTCTTACAGTGCACACAAGATGCAGTCAGTGCTGTGCAGAGATACAGAAAGGACAGTTCCTAGTCTTTGGAGTATACAATCAAGATAAGACAGATAGACTGGACACAACACAAAAACAAAGAAAAAGAGGATCTTAGTTAGGATAGCAAGGACATGATTGGGAAGACCTAATGCGGGGATTAAAGCTGTGATTAAGTTAAGGCGGCACAATTTTTCAATAACATTATACAGAAGGAATGAGGTACCTTAAGAGTTATTTTATGAACACAATCAGTGGACTAAGTGTTGTTTTTTCTCTTTATTTACTGGCGACAGATCTGCACCTGAGGAGCAGATCCCAGTCTCCATTTATATTCACACAGCTAGTTAATGTCCTGTGGACCAGATATTCAAAAGGCATTTAGATGATTTACAGCTCTGTAAACCGTGTAAATGCCTTAAATGGAAATATTCAACGGCACCTACATTTATTTTTATTTTATTTATTTATTTATTTATAGACTCTTATATACCGCACTATTAGGCATCAGCGCGGTTCACAAAAAACAGTGAGATACACAATTCAACAGTACTTTGTGTTTACAGAAAACAGGAGAGTATAACTCGGATAACAGGGTATATAATTAATAAACATAGTCATAATATCATCATGGCTTCAGTTTTGTGTGTATGTGGTCTGTGGGGTATCTGTATTGTATGTGTATGAGTGGAAGGTCTGTGGGTTGGTTGAGATGTCTTTATTGTTTACTGGATAAGATAAAAGGAAGAGGTAGTGTTTCAAAGCTTTGCGAAACTGCAAAAGGTCTGGTATTGCTCGGATGTTTTGAGGGAGGCTATTCCAACACCTTGGTGCACAGAATAAAAAGGCCCTGTCTGAAGTAGTTTTGGTACACTGTGATATTGATTTAGGGACTAACAGAGTATTGAGTGTTACTGACCTTCTGTCTCTATTGAGGGGTGGTGTTTGGATCAAGTCTGATATTGATGAAGATGAGAGTTCTTTGAAGGCTTTGAATGTAATTAGTAAAATTTTGAAAGTGAGTCTACTTTGAATTGGGAGCCAATGAAGATGTTTTAGAATAGGTGAGATATGGTCTTTCCGGGAAGCTCCATGAAGGACTCTAGCTGCAGCATTCATAGCCATTTGAAGTGGGTGTAAGGTGGTTTGTGGAAGACCTTGTAAAATTGAGTTCGCATAATCAAAATGAGGTATGATTAGCGCCTGATAGATGGTTCTAAAATCGTCTGGCTCTAGCAAGGATCGAAGGTGTCTAAGGGAGCGTATTTTGTGATATACTGCTCTTACAATATTACTAATATGTGCTTTCATATCTAATTTCTGGTCTAAAGTGACACCAAGGTATATGATGGTGGTCTTGGTCTGGAGGTTAGCATCATTCACTTTCAAAAAGGATGGAGCAGTGAAATTTTGGTTACGTGTAATAAATAACACCTCCGTTTTCTTGTGTTGGATCCTTAGATTTTGGGATTGTAGCCAGTTGGATACTTCATTTATGCAGTTAGTTAATGGATTGAGATCAGGGTTCTCAGTTGTAAAAGGAAAATATAAAAGTACATCATCCGCGTATATCATGCAGTTAACTCTAAAGGATCGAACCAGGTTACAGATAGGCTGCATGTATATATTAAACATAAGGGCGGAAAGGGATGAGCCTTGAGGGACCCCTTGTTTTTGATGAAACTGATCTGATGAAGTATCGTTGGATCGTACTTGTTGCCATCTGTCAGAAAGGTAGGATCTACACCACTCAAGTGCTTTATCAGTAATTCCCTTCCCTTTGAGACGCTCAAGGAGGCGTTCATGGCTAACAGAATCAAAAGCGGCTGCGATATCAAGAAAAACAAGGACGAACCCTTGGCGGATGTTATCAATTCCTGATAATAAGCTGCTGAACAGAGTAGTTAGAAGCGTTTCCACACCGTGGAATTCTCTGAAACCGTGCTGGCATGAGTCCAGTGGGGCGTTAAGATCTATATGATCCTGAATTTGTTTTTGTACTTCTTTTTCCAAAATTTTTGTTAGTAATGGAATACTTGAAATAGGTCTATATGATTCTGGTTTAAGAGGGTCAAGTTTGTTGTTTTTTAGTAATGGCCTTATGGATGTTTGCTTAAGGGTACGAGGGAAAGTTCCTGTTGTAAATGATTGAATCATGAGTCTGGATATGATGGGACTGAGATCAGCTCGTAGATCTTTGATCCAGAACGCAGGGCAAGGATCAGTATGAGCGGTGGTCATGTTTATGCAAGCAATGGTGTCTTCGATTTGTCGTTTAGATGGTATTGAGAAGATAGTGAGTAGAGTTTGATCTACTGGAACTAGGACTATGTTAGGAGCCGAGTTATTGTCAATGGTTGACTATCCCTGTCTATGTCCCCTATGTGCCCTGATGTTATCCGGTTAGCATTGGGGCGTGTTGGGGGCGTTCCGGGGTAGCGTGGGGGCAGGGAATACTGATAACTGGGAGCGGCGATATTGCACTGCTGCCCAGTTAGCAATCCACGGCTACAATGGCAAGCTTTTAGATTGCCTAGTTTTAGCCGCGGATGCTAACTGGGCAGTGGTGCAATATCACAACTATTCGGTTAGCCTCAGTGGCTCCGAGGCTTGTGTGGCAACCCCGGATATTCAATGCCATCGCTGCGGCATTGAATATCAGAGGTTAGGGGTTGGCAGGCAGGGCAATGTGCTGGCGCGCGCATAACCCGCCCAAATGAATATTGGGTCTTGCATGTTTTGGACCATTCTGTGACGGGCCCACTAGCTGAATTGAAGATCCCCGAGCAGGGGAGAAAAAGACCACATGGCCTATCTACTCTGCCCTTCCATATCGACTACTACAATAGTCCCCTCTTTTCCTTTAGAGATCCTCTGTGTTTGTCCCATGCTTTTTTGAATTCAGATACTGTCCTCATCTCTACTACCTATACTGGGAGACTATTCCACACATCTACCATACTTTCTGTAAAGAAATATTTTATGCATATTACTCCTGAGTCTATCTCCTTTCACCCTCATCCTATGTCCCCACATAGCAGAGCTTGCTTTCAATCAAAAGAGGCTCTCCTCTTGTGCATTAATGCTATGGAGATATTTGAACATCTTTATTCTATCTCCTCTAGGCCGCTTTTTTTCTAAAGTATACATATTAAGATCCTTAAGTATGTTCTCATATGCTTTATAACGAAGACCACTAACCATTTTAGAAGCCACCCTCCTTGCCAACTCCAACTTGTTTATATCCTATTGAAAATATGGTCTCCAGAACTACATACAATACCCCAAATGAGGTCACAACAAAGACCTATACAGAAGCACTATCGCCTCCTTTTTTCTGCTGGCCATTTCTCTCCCTATGCACCCAAGCATCCTTCTAGCTTTTGCTATCGCTTTTTCTGCCTGTTTAGCTATTTTAAGATCATCAGAAACAATCACGCCCAGGTCCCACTCTTCTTTTGTGGAGAGAAATACAACCCCCCCTACACTGTACCGCTCCCTTGGATTTTTGCAGCCCAAATGCATAACACTGCATTTTTCAGCAGCTGCCAAATTCTAGACCATTCTTCAAGCTTTGCTAGATCCCACATCATTTTATCTACTCCTTCCTGGGTGTCTACTCTACTGAAGATTTTGGTATCATCCACAAGAGGCAAACCTTACCCGACAGCTCTTCCACAATATCACTAACAACGATGTTAAAAAGAATCTGACAAAGGACAGATCCCTGCAGTACACCACTGATAACCTCTCTCTCCTCAGAGTGAGCTACATATCTCCAGGAACAAGCAGGAATGAGTCTTCACATATGGGTACGTCGGTACCGACGGAGTCCGCGCGGGAACGCTCCCAAGCGTCCAATCAGAACGTTTTTGGGAGCATCCCACCACGTGCTGCCTTCCCGCCTTTCCCAACTGCCTCTCCTCAGTTTTCGTTTTTCCGCGGAGCCGTCAGGACGTACTCCTGTCACCGCAGAAAATTCTTCTTTTATTTTTTTGTTTTCTTGTGGTCGCATCTGCCTTCCCCGACACCACCGGTACCGCCAGTGTTTCTTTCTTCTTTTTTCTTACAAATTTTCCCTTCTGAGGAATAGTTTTTCCCTGTTAGTGCCGGACGGTTTTTTCGGCCTGCTAGGCCTACTCACTCTCCTTCATGGAAATACCAGCCACTAACCCTAAGAAATGTTTAAACTATGGTGGTACCAAATTAATTGTAGACGCTCATAATTGGTGTCTACCCTGTTTGGGTCCTGACCACCATCCGCTGGAGTGTCCTTTCTGCAGTGGTATATCCAGAAGAAGTCTTCAGCATCGAGCACGTCTTGATACGTGGTCCCCATTAAGCTTCACGGTACCAGCCAACGCTTCTTCTTCACAGGATCAGGTAACCCAAAAACAGTCTGTTAAGACTAGCCAGGCCTCGAGTGGTAGATCTCATGCTCAGCATAGAGATGCCTCCGGCATTGCCCTCAAGAACACCTTGGCATTAAAACCCCGGTGGGTGTCTTCGGCCTCCAAGTCAATTATGGGGTTTCAGGTTGTTTCTGGGGTTCTCACCTCTACGAACATACCTGAGCCATGCTCGGTGGTGGCATCTGCTTGGTGCAGTACCGATACCCCGGCATCGGCAATGGTGTTGGATGAAACATTCCTCACCAAAGATCGCAGTCTAGCGCTCTCGGTTCCTTCGGGGCCGACTGAGCCGCTGCTGACCGATCTTCCAGTATCGGTATCGATTCCGGTACCGGTACTGGTATCGATGTCGGTACCCTCCAGATGTGCATCGATAGACTCGCTTCCTTCGATGCCGAGTCTGGAATCGATCTCTAGTCTGGATGACTGGGTACCGACTCGTCTCGGTATCGACTTCAAACGGTACCGAAGACATTCTACCGATGATCTTCATGTATCGGTATCAATGACGGTACCGGTCTCGGTTCCGGTATCGACATCAGCATTGATGTCGGTACCTCCCATGCTCGTTTCAACCGGCTCGTTTCCTTCCATACCGAGTTTGGAATCGATCCCTAGCATGGACGATTTGCTACCGACGGGTTGCTGTACCGGCTTTCAGTGGTACCGACAACTATCCTTCAAGGATAATCCGATGCTCCACCCTTTCAGATCTTCTATTCTAGAGAATCTGAATGAACTGGTTGGTGCTAGAGCTAGTTCTTTAACAGATCTAGTTCTTACTCCTCTTTATAGAGGACTCCCCTCTGGGGAGATTTCTTTTCAAGCATTCCTGCTTGATATGGCAAAGTTACTTATTTATTTATTTATTTATTTATTACAGTTTCTTATATACCGCGCTATTTAGAATCAGCGCGGTTTACATCATAACAAAACGACCATAACGACAAACTGTCAGGTTTTACATTGAACAGGAGTACAAACTTGGATAACTGGGTTAACTATATACATAAACTATCTACACTGCAGTGTGAGGGCATTTCTAGATTGGGTCATTTCTTGGAGGGGATATCTAGTTCAGTTGCTGTCTGGGAAATATTGGCAGAAAAGGTATGTTTTGAGAGCCTTTCTGAACTTGTCATTTCTATACCTGCTCAATATCCTGCACCAGGGGATCCAGAACCTCTGCAGATCCTCTGCAATCCAAAGGAAGTCATTATGCTTCCTTTGCATCAGACCTTGCAGGATCTCCTATTTAGAATGTGGGAAGCTCCTTTAACGGTATCCCCACCTTCTAGGGCAACTGATCTTCTATACATGGTGCCCCCTTCTCCAGGTTTTCAAAAGCCTCAGCTCCCTCATCATTCTATTGTTGTAGAATCAGCAATGAGGCGTGTTAAGAGTACTAAGAAGCACTCTTCTTATCCGCCAGGTCATGAGGCTAAGACTTTAGATGCCTTTGGACGCCAAACCTTCCAGGCATCCATGTTTTCAGCAAGAATTCTCTCATATATTTTCTATATGGGATTATCTCTTGAGGAGGTCACAAAGAATTTACTACTTTTGACCCCTTTTCTTCAAGAACCTAAAAGAGCAGATTATTCTTTTTTTTTTAAACTTTTATTTTCATTTTGCAACAAACAAAAGAAACAACACACCAAAGGAGACAAAACAAGTATACAATAAGGAAAAGTAAACCCAATTACCCCCCACCCCCATGCTTCTTCTCTAGCCGATTATGTCAGCATGTGAGCGCTTCCTAACAACAGTGATTGTACATCAAAACTATCAAAAGAGTAGCTACAATACAGAATGATACAGGATGATCTTGGGACAGAGATATATACAAATTTAGACAGTCAGATGAGAGCATTTAGCAGACTGTACATAGTCATTGAGCATCTTCCATTTAGACCGATGATGAGGAGTCTGAACGGAGGAGGCAAACATACGAGGTATTTGTTCATATTTACTGTAGAGACAGACATGATTCCACCATTCATTGGGGCTCAGGTGGTAGCTATTTTTCCAGTATTTCGTAATTAGAGAAATAGCAATGCCTAGCATAAAGTCCAAAAGGAAGTAAGCCGTTTTTGGAAGAGAGGGGATCCCCGCAGCTGAGCGAAGTCCCACTATCCTCCAAGAAAGGGGCTCTTGAAAGTGCAAAATAGACTGGATACGACCCCAGACCCGACGCCAGTAATACTGTAGTGCGGGACATTCATACATAACATGAGGTAGTGAACCAATGGCCGCATGGCATGTCCAACAACTATTGCCCTGAGTAGTGTTCCATTTGGCTAATCTGTCAGGAGTGTAAAAACACCGGTGGGCTAGAAAGAAGAGTGTCTGAGTGAGTGAGGCGGATCGGGAAACCCGTGTCACTCTACTCCAGACAAGGCTCCATTGCTCCGGGGTCAAAGTCACATGCAGTTCTCTCTCCCATGCTTTCTGCGCTATAGGGGTATCTCTAGTTATAGCATTACATAGGGTTTTATAAAAATTGGATGCTACACCCGGTGAACTACCGATAGATCGGATAGTCTCCGACCAACCTTGTGTAGGGGATGCCGATGGCGGGAGCACCTTAGCACTCCGAAGGCAATGCTGAAGTTGCACCAACTGAAAGTAGTGTTTCACTGGGAGACCAAATTCAATTTGCAATTCACTAAAAGTTTTCCAGCGACCATTATGGAACAACTGGCTAGGAAGCCAAATGCCCCTAGTGTACCAGGGGCTCCACGCCATAGGCTTATTTTGTATTCGAAATCGAGTATTGTACCAAAGCGGGAGCCTGTCTAACGGACAGAGTCGGGAGTCTAGAGATTGCATAAGAGTATTAAAGGCACCTAAAGTGTCTAAAAGCATTGGTGGATAGTGGGAGTCTGATGGGAGAGTCATACCAGGGAGAAAAGTAAGAGGAATCGGTTTACAAAGGTCCTCTTCTATGTCTAGCCACACAGGTCTACTCGGTACTAGATCTTCCAGCCAACGAGCGCCTTGTTTGAGAAGAAAAGATTGATGGTACTTCAGGAAATCTGGGAATCTGACACCCCCATTTTCCTTATCTGCTTGCAGCTTATGTTTCGCTATCCTAGGTGTCTTGTTTTGCCATAAGTATCTAGTCAGAAGGCCCTCTATATCTTTATATGTATGTCGAGGTAAGAGACAGGGCAACATTTCTAAAATATAATTCACTTTCGGAACAATCAACATTTTTATGGTTTCTAAGCGACCCCACCAGGTAAGTGTTAAAGGGGTCCAGCGGTGAGTAAGCGCCCGGACTTTAGAGGTTAAGTCTTTGGCATTGAAGGAGATAGTGTCCTCCAAAGGAGAACAATAGTGAACCCCAAGGTATTTGACCATGCGAGGTTGCCATAAAAAGGGGAAGGGTTGCATATCTGCCTGATGGAGCAAAGGATTTAAAGGAAAGGCTACCGACTTGGTCCAATTAATCTTATAACCGGACAGTTGTGAGTATTTACCTATTTGCTCTAGGACAGCCGGTACTGAGTCTATAGAGACAAAAAGCATAAGGTCATCAGCATACGCTGAAATTTTGATTTCCCTATGGGAGAAGGGGATTCCATGAATCTCCTCCGATTGCCGGATTAGTAAAGCCAAGGGTTCGAGTGCAAGATCGAAAAGAAGTGGAGACAGTGGGCATCCCTGGCGAGTACCGCGTTGGAGGGGAAAAGGCTGAGACTTTAAAGCATTGGCACATATACTGGCTGAAGGCTGTGCGTACATGGTGCATAGACAACGGAGAAAACCTTCCCCGAATCCGTACCAGCGGAGGACTGCAAACAGGAAGGGCCACTCTAAACGATCAAAGGCCTTCTCCGCATCAAGGGAGAGGCCGACAAATGGGCGATCAAGATTAACTGCGGCAGTCAGTACATGACATAGGGTCCGAGCATTGTCAGCAGTTGATCTACCAGGAATGAAACCGCATTGATCTGGGTGTATTAAGGTAGACATCCTATCAGAGAGCCGGGTGGAGAGAATGGTGGCAAATATTTTATAGTCCGCGTTTAGGAGGGAAATTGGACGATAATTAGCTGTTAGTTGCGGGTCTCTCCCCTCTTTCTCAAAAACTACTACATTCGCCATTGAAAAGGACCCAGAAGGGGAACCCTCCTCGGCCAGAGCAGAAAAATAAAGTTTCAAGACTGGGGCTAAGTCATCGTGAAAGATTTTGTAGAATTCAGCAGGGAGACCGTCTGGGCCTGCGGCTCGACCTGAGGCACATTTCTTGATAGCAGAATGAATTTCTGACAAAGTAAATGGTTTGTCCATGGCCACTCTATCTTCGTCGGATAGGGTCGGTCTTTGTACCCCGGAAAGTAAGCGTTCAAATACTTCTGGCTCAAAATCACATTCAGATTGATAAAGCCGAGTATAAAAATCACGAAAGAGTTCTAAGATTTCTGTATCTTTAGTGACCAAGCCCCCCCCCGACGGATTACGGAGGGCGGTAACACGCTTGGCTTCTTTTTGACCTTTTAGGGAATTTGCTAATAATTTGCCAGCACGGTTATTTTCCCGGTAATATATCCCTTGTTGTGATTCAATATTTTTAACAGCAGCAGTGTACAAAAGCTGATTGTATTGAAAACGCAAGCGTTGTAAACGGAGTAAAATACATGGGTCAGTACGGGACGTGAGGAGACGCTCCCCAGCTTGTATCTGCTGCTCTAGAATCAATAAGTGCTGCTTTCTTTGTTTCCCCTGCCGAATTTGATAGCTAGTTATAGTTGCACGAATAGATGCTTTAAAACCCTCCCACCAAGCCCAGCTCGCTGTGTCATGGGGTGAGTTAAAATGAAAATAATCTTGGATAGCGGCCTTTATATCAACCTGAAAGTCTTTTTGACCTAGTAGGGATCTATCAAAAAACCAAGCTCGGGGAGAATCGTCCCGCGCAGTAACATGTAATGATAAAGATATGGCAGCATGATCTGAGATATGGAGAGGATGAATCCTAACCGTGTCCACTTGAGAAATCAGTGCTTTGGAAATGAGAAAGAAATCTATTCTAGATTGGGAGTGATGGGGGGCAGAAAAAAAAGTAAACTCTAAGTCGGAGGGGTGAAGCAGCCTCCATATATCTACCAGCGCAAGATCTTGCATCAGAGCTGTAAGGGTAGCAAGACTCTTGGGTGGACTACTCGTTCTGGGCGGCTGTCTATCTATCAAAGGGTCTAACACTTGATTAAAATCACCACCAAGTATTAATGGAGTATTGGCAGAGGCCTGTGCCAACTGCGCAATACTTGCATAGTAAGCAGGGTTGTCCACATTCGGAGCATAAATGCAAATACACGTAAATTCACTATCTCCAACCTTAAGGTGTACACGGGCCCATCTACCCTCCTTGTCAGCGCTAGTATCAATTATCGTAGCTTGCAAAGACTTCTTAACCAGAATGGCTACCCCGCACCGTTTGGAAACGGCGGGAGAATAGGCAGCCACCATGTAAGGCTTAGCATTGAGTTTCAGTGTTTCAGCAGAGTTTAGATGCGTTTCCTGAAGAAACACTAAATCAGCATGCTCATGGCTAAGATAGCTAAGGATTTTCTTTCTTTTGATTGGACTATTAATGCCTTTTACGTTGAGTGATAAGATTTTACATAAGGCCATTCAGAAAAGTTAAAAATTCTGAGCATGATAACGCACATAATTTCACAATGTCCCTCATATTGACTGTATCTGGCTGTACACATGACATAAAAGAAAATAAGCTAATATAATACAATGAAGCGCCCCACATTAAAAAAAAAAACCCGCTGTGCGGTAGAGAAGAAGCAGAACCCCAGAAATTACTGGCGACCATGTGTCTGCGGGGAGAAACCCCAGAGAAGGCCGCTATTGAAAAAACACATAACCTGTAGGACTGTGCGTGCTCCGAATCCGACCGAGGCACACATCATGGAGGGATAGGAGACCAAAAAACAAAAAAGTCATATAGAGAAAGAAAGAAAGTCCAGGCAGTCTCTGCGTTTGAGTATGACCGCCGCATCGGGCCCTTCAAAATGGCGGACAGAGCCGGCAAATAAAAGTCCAAGTTTTGGATTAGCGCATCTGCTCTGCTTCTTTGGAGTCTAAAAATGTTGATAGTAGATCAGGATCTTCGAATGTCCTGGTTTGGTTGTGGAGGGTCACTCGGAGCTTCGCTGGATACAACAGGCCGAAGCGAGCCTGTAGCTGTTGAAGTCAAGGGCGAAAAGCAAGGAGTTTCTTCCGACGGTCTACGGTAGGCTTTGCCAAATCAGGGAAGAAGGAGACTTTGTGACCTTCAAAGTCCAAATAATGATTCGCCCGGGCAGCATTTAAGATTTGTTCCACTTGTTGATATCGTAGCAAGCGAAAGATGATAGGCCGGGGGGTCGTTCGGTTGAGCGCCATGTGGGTAGGAACACGATGTGCACGATCGATTTCCAGTTCTCTATGAAAAGTGATCTTCAGCAAGGAGGGAAGAGTTTTGAGCAGGAATTCTCTTATATCTCCTGCTTCCACCCCCTCCGGTATTCCAATGAGCCTCACATTGTTGCGACGGGCTCGATTATTACTATCTTCTAACTCCTTTTGAAGATTCTGTATCTGGCGCTCAGCCTTGTCCAGTTTGCCCAAGCGCTCCTCGTGCGAGTCGAGGACCCCCGCCATGTTGTCCTGCCGTAATGAGAGACTTTCAAGTCGGTCCTGGAGCACTCCAAAGTCTTCTCGCAGGGCTCGAAGCGCTTCTCCATTGGACTGCACCAATTCCTTCACGCCGCGTATTTCCTCTAAAATCTCCAGGTGCATTTCGGGGTTTTCACGAAATGGAGCCATCTTCTGTGGGGAGGACACCTCTGTTTTGGAGCGTTTTCCGTGAGAAGAAGAAGGAGACCCGAAATCCAAGCGCGCTGGTTTATGGGCCACCATCCCCCCCGAGGTACCCCGGTCAGCTCGGAGCGAAATAGTAAGTTTGTATAGGTATTAAGTCAGGATTCTAAGTAGGTCTCTCGGGAGCTTCAGCGCGAAGCGTCTTACCCGCTGGACATCAGGCTCCGCCCCCCAAGAGCAGATTATTCTATACTAGTCAATCATGCTCAAAATATTTCTAGGTTCCTTACTCGTGCTTCCCTGGACTATTTTGAGTCTGTTAGCAGAACTTCTGCTATAGCCATAGGGGCACGACGTAGAGCCTGGCTCCAAGCTTCAGACTTGGACAAATGGGTACAAGATAGGGAAATACTCCTTGTACTGGAGAGAATCTCTTTAACAAGGAGGCTTTACTCCAAGCTGCTCAGTTAACTACTGACACTATTGCTTTCAGAGGCTTGTCTACGCCTTCCTCTATCCCAGTTTGTAGGAAATCTACTAACAAACTTTGTTCCCTTAAGGCAGAGGTACTCAAATCCAGTCCTGGAGGGCCGCAAACCAATCAGGTTTTCGGGATATCCCTAATGAATATGCATGAGATAGATTCAAATACAATGGAAGCAGTGCATGCAAATATATCTTATGCATATTCATTAGGGATATCCAAAAACCTGACTGGTTTGCGGCCCTCCAGGACTGGATTTGAGTACCTCTGCCTTAAGGGGAGAACGTTTTATTCATCTTCTACTCATCATACAGATGTTCCCAGACAGGGGAAACATCCAACCAGGCTAAGGAAACCACAACCTCAACAGGTTCAGCAAACCCAGCATCCGCAGGGCTTCTGATATATCATCTTTCTTTCCTGTTTGGGGTTTAGAGCCTGTAGTCTGTTTCTTCTTAATAGAAGCATCTACACTTTTTCTATCCTAAACTCTAGACATGGATCTCTTTTCAACAGACATCCATTCTTTTGTTCTATGAGCTCTCAGGATGATCATGTTTATAAGTAACAGGGGGTTTTCTCTTCCTCCTGGGAGGGAAAAGAGGTGTAACAACTATCAGTAAGATAGTTTCCTGTGCAAGCATGTATCATCATACCTTTCCAGGGACTTACCATATAGTAAGTCTCCTTCAACTCCGTCTTTACCTACCCTCTTACTGAAACATTTTGTCTGTAAGAGTGGTACCATTTAGCTGGACGGGTTTTTCTAATATCCCTGTAGGTTTCTACCTATTCCAGTAAGGGGTTTCCTTTTCAGAGTTGCCCCCCCCCCCCTTTTGTCAATCTTACTTGGGTCAGCTTATCAGTCAGTAAGGGAGTCTTGCCACTCCTCCTTATGTCTGTTCATTCTTTTCTGCTGCCTTGGTAATAGCTGCAATGGCAGGAGTTCCTAGTGGTTACCCACTGGTTCTATTTACCAAGTAACCAAGGATTGTCCTCCATTAGCAATCCTTTCTGGCCTTAGTAGTAAGTCCAAAACAGGTTATCAACCTTTGTTTTTGGAAACTCTATTACTACAGGCCTATCGGCTTCATTTCTATTCCTCGCCATCTCCAATTCCCTTGGCATTGGCAGAATAGTTCAAGTTACGTACTGGCTTTTAAACAGCCAGTTTTTTCTTCTAACCAATTTGCAACATGCTCTCTGCAACTCTACAGAGTAGCTCTGCACTATGGGCCCTTGCTAGAGAGCATTTGCATCTTCCTAGCAGATAATCCCAGATGGTTAGGGAGGGCTCATCCAGTCATGCTCCTTCATGACTGGTAGGTTTTTACCATCTCCCGTAAGGTCTCCTTTTAAAACAGAGGACACATGCCTTACATCATGTGAAAATCTAAGAGTTGCTCAATTCCCTGGCTTCGTCCACTGGACTCCTTCACCAGGGATATTTTTCTTTTTCTTGCAGCTCATCCTTATATGGTTTCCATTCCAGTTACCATACTACAGTTCTAAAAGAACCTGGACTTGCTGCCTGCAGACTGAAGATATCATCTGTATTTTTTTTTTTCACGTAAACCATCCTGGTTATTCAAGGGCTAGAATTCCTAAATTAATCTAGACTGCTCCTTGTCAGAGAGAGCATTCCCCTGACTCTGTCAATCATAACCAGGGAGAAAGGTTTCCTTGCATCTCTTCAAGCAGGCATTACCCTTCTTGTTATTAGATGCACCTTTCTCTCTCTACATACTCCTATGTGGGTATAGTTATATAGGCAGTTTCTACCTACATGTGTGGAGACATGTATATGCCTATATGCAGATACAGATATATATATATATATATATATATATATATATAGATATAGATAGATAGAGATAGATAGATAGATATAGATATAGATAGATAAATATAGATATAGATAGATAGATATAATATATCTATCTGTATTTATGCCCATGTATATCTCTATATATGTATCCACATATATATATATATATATATATATATATATATATATATATTTATATATGTTAACACATATCATCATAGGTAAATATGTACCTAGATACTTATCTATCTATCTGTCTAGGTTCATATATACATATATTCCTATATGACTCTGACAGCTGGGCACTACCCTTATCAATGCTGTGCCAGCATGCATAGGGTTCTACATATACAACCAATCTCTGTGGTAATTAACAAATTTCTTACCATAACCTGTAAACGGGGGCACTGGGTGAGAATGTCCACAGTCTTGGCAAAGGCAAATATTAGTATGACTTGAAAAGGATTGTGGGAAATGTAGTCCATTCATACCAGAATCAGCCATTCACAAATAAATGAGTTGTGCTTGCTCGAGTGTTAAGCAAAGAAAATATATTTTATTTATGGGGTTATTTCTCCCACACAGATTTACTTGGTAGCACAAAAGGATACTTGCTTTCAGTATTAAACTTAGGAAAAACAAATCAGGAACAACAACTGAACTTCTTATGCAATCAAATCAAACAATAAAGACCTTGATGGGAACAGAAAGGTCTTTCAATGGGCTCCTGCTAATACCTTTTAGCAGTGCTCCAAAAACAAAACAAAACCCCAAAAAACGGAATCAAAAACTGTTCTTTTTCAAGGATAACTTCTTGTATTTTCACACACACCCAGAAGTGTCCTCTTAGAGCCCACGTGCAATTATGCAAGGCTTAATTGCTAACAATTAACCAGCTGCAAACCTCTTGGCTGGTTTACTTTCTATATATGGCTCAAATCCTACCCAAAGGCTTTCTTGTAAACTTTTCTGGGTAGATAAAAGAACAAGATATATTTCTTTTTGATGGTTGTTGAATTTGTGAAAGTATATTACCACAGAAGCCTTGACAGAGAGCAATCCATGTAATCACACTGTTCATTTATAATATCTCCTTCCTCTTCAACTATCATAGAATCAATATCATGGACTGGCTCAGGGGAATTTCTTAATGGAGCACTCTCAGGACAATACTTATTTCCCTGCTGTCTTCCAAGTGAAGAGCTAGGGCATTGATCAGTGTTCATACCTGAGCTTCCATTGCTGTTAGAGTTCCTCTCCAGATATCCTGGCTAGTATGTAGTCCAGTTTTTATGTCCAGCCTTCCAATCAAGATCCCTGGACACTGGGTCTCTCTTCACATACCTTCTTGCACTGGTCTTAGGGCTCCTTCCAAATGCAGCTGTCTCCCTCACAGGTGCCGTCCGGGGATTCCTGGCTCTGTAACCCCACTCCTCTGGCTTTCCCCAGTCCAATGGAATATGCTTGCCTCTGGAATGACTCCCAGCACACATACTGCTATGAACTCCTTTAGACCTCCAAGATGCTTTCCTCTTCTTTCTTCCACGCTGCTTCTTGCTCTCTCTGTCCTTGAGCTCTGGGTTCCTCTGCTGCCTCTCCTCCGTCTCTTTTTGATTCTGTGTAGAATAGGCTCTATTTTTAACTTGTTTAGAGGGATACTCCACCCTAGCACAGCTCAGCTGTGCTGAATCAAGCCCTGCCCTTGGAGATGAGTGCTTGGGGATTACCTCATAGTTCTCCTGATTGACCACACATTTCCCCACTTCAGCTCTTCTATAGGGTGTTTGAAACCTGGTGCATTCTGGGACTGGTAGTCTTTTATGGAAACATTCTGTTTTATTATTTCTACCAGCAAAGACAGATTGCTTGTTCAGAGCCAATTCACCTCTATTATAGCTTCTTCCTGAACTGTGATAAGCTTCCTTATCACAAACCCTAAGGTTTAGGTACCTCTGAAGCTCTCCAGGTATCATTATCTTTCCTACCTAACATCAATTAGGAAAGATGTTACTGATCTTCAGTTAATCAGAGGCTAATGCCTCGGACATCTGTCCTTATTTCTCATCGTATACAGGGGTCTTCAATACCCCTTTTTCTCCTACAAAGACTATTTTTCTATTTGTCCGTTCAAATTGGTTAAACGTATCTATTTTTGGTCCTAGGATTGTGCTATTCTCGAACCAAAAGACTTAAGCCTTGTCTGATACAGCCTTCTGTGTTTTCCGCTGAAGTCCTTCCTCATTACACCACCCAGTTTTTCCCTGGGGCTACTCTCACCCCTGATGGTTCTAACCTTCAGCTGTCCTTCTACAGTTTGGTTACCTCTACTTCACAGTGAGGTACTCCTTGAGGGTTTTCTACTGGTTCTTACTAACAGATCCATGTGAAACTCAATAAACCTTTTACAATACCACCAGGTGAGGTCCATATTGGAATATTGCTCTCCAATATTTACTTATTATGATCACCTACACCTAGACTCCCATCCGGAAGTCTTGGTTTAGTCTAGCTGTTTCACAGCGTCTCTCTTTTTATTTCAACTCCTACCCTCCATCCCCAGGATGCCTGAGGTTCTGAGGGAAAGCATGGCTCATCTTAGATTCGCAACATGCTAGGACTCCCTCCAGGCATCTTAGCTTGGGAGTCCCCATATGTGAAGACTCATTCCTGCTTGTTCCTGGAGATAGCACAATTACTTACCTGTAACAGGTGATCTCTGGGAACAGCAGGAATAAGTCTTCACAACCCACCCACCTCCCCTAGGAGCTGTATTTCTCTATCTCTATCTTTCCCTCTCTGTCTCTCTCTCTTTGTCTCAGCTTTAAAACTTAACTGAGGAGAGGCAGTTGGGAAAGGCGGGAAGGCAGCACGCAGGTGTGGTGGGATGCTCCCAAAAGCATTCTGATTGGACGCTGGGGAGTGTTCTCCCACGGACTCCGTCGGTACCGACGTACCCATATGTGAAGACTTATTCCTGCTGTTGCCAGAGATCACCTGTTACAGGTAAGTAACTGTGCTTTACCTGTACCCTTTCTCACCTCTCCCTCAACCAATTTCTAACCCAATCAGTAACTTTAGGGTCCATCCCTAGTCTGCTCAGTTTATTAATCAATGATCTGTGCAGAACGGCGTCAAAGGCACAATTGATAACATCAATGTTGTATAAACTTAAGTGATAATAATAATAACCTTAACAATATCACATAGAACAAACAAGACTGATTGCTTCAAATGTTATATAGGGTAAGGGGTACCCTATGAACTCTATAAATTGTGGAAGGAAATAGTTCAATACACATTAAGAATCTGCTAGGTGATGATGTACATGTTTGGTGTAGTAATGATGTTTAAATTTTGATTATTAAAGTATTCCTAGAAGGGGGGGGGGGGTGTTTTAATCTTCTTTTAGAACTCCCTTAGGTCAGGAATGGTTCATAAATACTCAGTAGCATCACTTAACAAGTTATACACGTCACAGATTCATCATTGATGTGCTATCAAGATGTTAACAAAGAAGTGTTCTACTTTACTTGGGGAAATTTTGGTTTTCATCAAAATGTAAGAAAGAATAACAGGGGTCACCCCAATAAAAGCATATTTTTATGTAAATGCTTTGAGTGGAGAATTTCACAGATTGTCCACAAAGTAACAGAGCAATCTGGGACCATTATATATCCTCGCCTTCCCTCCTTGTTTACCCTCCCCAATAGTCACCGCCCATAAATACAAAACATAGATTAATTCAATCTTACCTATATGCACATAATTAAATCTGAAACACATGCCTAACCACCTTGACCCGGTGAAAAGCGGTATAAAAATATGGCTAAATAAATAATAAATAAATACATCCATCCACTATAGACAGATATAATACAAGTAGAGTCCTCAATAATTTTTGCCATAGCTAATATGCACTTAAATTGATTATAAATATATCACCTGTACATAGTTAACATGCATATAGTTATTTTCTTGTTTTTAATGCTACACTTTGTTTCAAGTTATAATGTAACTTCCCTGTTCAATGTTCTCTGTAAACCACCCTTGATCTTTGGAAGGGGCGGTATAGAAAAGCTATTAAATAAATAAAAAAAAATTAAAAATATATTAATTGATGCTAACCAGGCCAGCATGTTGCTTGCACAGGGCTCCACAGGAGCAGGAGCCCCAGCCCCGCTCTAGCCTAAGGGCACTGGCTGGTTGCTGCAAGGCCTGAGTGTGCACACATCCCATAGGTTGCCCTCCACTCCTCTTACGTTCTCCACAGCACCCCAATTCTCATGGCCGCCCCCCATGGTTTCAGCCCCAGCCACCTAGTCTACAGTAGTTACCATGGCTGGTGGAGATTGCAAAACTGAAACCTCTCTGTTAAGTTGCAGTCTTTCTGATGTTACTGTGCACATGAAAAAACCTCATAGGTTTGACTTATTTTTATGAGCTTATGAGAGATGAACATGCTGTTCATGACGTTTCAACATGCATGAAGTGGTTGCCCAACTTTGTGGATGGCACACGTGACTGATACTGCTGCAGCCTATTGGCTGTGGCTACAATTATGACAGTCAGGAGAGGAGCAGAGTCTATATCAGATAAGTGAAAGAAGCTGGAAACCGGAGCTGGGGGTAAAAAAAAAGGAGAAATCAGGGTAAATTCCATGCAGGGAGAGGACAGTTAAAGAGCTGGAAAAGTAGAGGAAGAAGGAATATGCCTGGGGGAGGGGGAGAAAAGAGGAAGGGTCAGGTTCAGATTCAATAGAAGGAGGTAGATTGTGTAGAGAGGGGACAGGACAGATACAGAGGTGGAAAAGGGGAGGTAGAAGGAAGATGCTGGTAGGAGAAAGAAGGAGGTTCAAAGGGCAGATGCTAGGGGGAGGATTTGTTTGATGATATTCATAATTGCCCTTTATTCAGAAAAGCAAAGTGGACATCAGAGAGGCTGATGGAAATGATGTGGGGGAAGCACATGCAGGATAGATACTATGAGGAAAGAAAGAGAGGAGGGGGTCGCTGCTAGAGAGGGAAAAGAAGGTGGATGCATGAATGCTGAGGAATGAGATGGGTGGGCAGGCAAGTGGATGGGTGGTAGAGAGTGCAGGAAATCAGAATTAAGGGGAAATTGGGAATGGGTGAGAGAAGAGCACATATTCAGGACTTGGCTGGATACTGGTTAGGTTGCGAGAATGGGACTTGTGACTTTGGGCTTGGATGGGAGGAGAGGGGACTGATTTTCGAAATGGAACTTGGATATTAAAAGGATATTGTGGACTAGGAAATTGGGTATGAAGAGTAAGAGCAGGAATATGAGCTAGGTTGAAGAAACATGGAAAGGGTAATTAGGCAGTAGAAAGAGTTGTGGTAAAGGTATGACAGAGGAAGGGTACAGGCCTTGATGGTGATGAGGAAGGGTAGAAATGGAGAAGGTGAGAGGGGAATGGAAGGCAGGGTAGAGAGTAAGAGACAGAAGAAAGAGCCTGAAGATATGGAAGAAGCAGAGGCTGGAGAAGGGGTGATGTCTAGAGGAGGAAGGGTGAGTAGAGAGTGTAAAAATTAGGGGCTAGAAAGTGGATAAAAGGGAGGAATAGACTAGGGAAGGAGTGAAAGAGGACTGGGGAGGTAAGGGTGGGATATGGAAAGTGGGTAGATACCTGGAAAGAGGAAGATTGAACACTGGAAGTTGGAAGAATAGTCCATTTAGTAAAATGATCAGACAAGTACACAAAAAAGTACATTTTATTTTGAATCTTTTTAGTAACTGGAATATGTCATCTTCTAGCTCTGTGTTTTGCTTAGTAAGAGAAAACCTGCATTTTTGTTTCTTCAGCATTCCACTGGTCACTGTCTGGTGTCTGGGATTTCCATTAGTTTTTGTCTCCAGGTTTCTCTTTTTTGTTTGTAATTTGTTATTCAGTCTTAGATAAAGCTTTGCCTGTGTTCTCTGCACATGAGTGAGGTATAGTAGTTCTTCTAGAGTCTCTTTGTAGCAACCTGTGGTTGTTCTCTTTTCACAGTAGGAGGTGCGAGAACAGGGGTGCATTAGGACCTGGTGTAATATTTGCTGTGCTGCCTTTTCATAGATAAGGTTTCTGCTGCCTGTGCCCTGCTAGTTAGTACTGTATAGGATGCATCTGCCTGCGTTGCTACTGGTAGGGGACGGTACTGTATCATCGTGCTTTCAAATGCAAGGAGCAAGCAGACCTACCTGTTCTCACAACTGAAAATATGATATAACAGCACCACCCCCAGCAACAGTAACACAGGCAGAGGACTCCCTCACAGCTTAGCAGGAATGTTACTGTCATCGCGTGGTAAGGTTCTAGAAGCAGAAAACCGTGGCTACCTCAGTTAGGGACAACATACAGGAAAATTAGGTAGGATCACCCTAAATATAAGCCAACAGCTACAGAGAGCGCAAGACATTTTCTGTTAAAGCTGCTGAAAAGTAGACCGTGCTGGAGCCTAAGCCTGCTATGAATTAAATTGCTTTATGTGGTCCTGGCTGAGGGCAGAAACACAGTGAGTCCAAACTGTGAGCCACCTATCTCACAGCTTCATGGGTGCTGTGTGCTTGGGAATTGTTACTCTGGGAGTGAAGAACAAGAAAATGAGCTTCCCATTAGGTACTGACTTAGCAAGGCCACTGTTTGAGAAAGAATACTGGGCTTGATGGACCTCCGAACAGGCCAAGTTTGTCTTGTCTCTTGTTCTTATGGGATATTTTGGGGGTGATTTTTATGCTGTACTTATGTTCTCTGCCTTAAAAAGTCCTGGAAAGGGGATTTATAAACTTGTTCATTGATATATATTTTATAATATCATTGATTGCATCTGCTGTTTCTATGATAAATTCTTTGCTTTTTTGCATGATATTCATGTGTATTTAGAAAAATGTAAAAAGAGACTTGAAAAGGCATTTGTCCATTAAAACTGATAAATATGCAATTAGTCGTAAAACACAGTTGAAGGATATTTCTAAATTATTTTGTCAGAACATCAGATGAGCTTTTCAAACACTTTGTTGAATACTGTCTGTTGAAATGTTCATCTTCATACCAGAATTTTGTCTGGTCAAGATGAAATTAAGTTGTAGGATACTGCCTCTTGAGATACCTTTAAATATGGAAGTACAGCTCACTTAAGTGTGTTTGCAGTTTAGCAGCTGTAAGGGGTTGAAATAATGGAGTTTAAAATAAAGTATCACCAACAATGCAGGACAGCTTTTGCAGTCTACGTAGACAATTTTAAGTCATTATTTGATGATATGAATAGAACTAATGTGTCTGTAATCTATATAGTACCCACCCATGTTAACCTTGCTCCCTCCCAAAACAAATGTATGGGTATATGCCATAAGGGGTGGTGTATGGCAGGGCTGGTGATTGAGAGACAGCTCTGGTGAGGTGTGTGTCCCAGTTGGAGGTGGTGATTGAAAGAGCTATGATGTATGTACTGGTGGAGGGTGGTCAGTTTGACAGAGAACTTTGGAGGGGATATTCAATGGGATTAACATGGTTATCAGACCTGCTAACTATCGCCTTATCCAGAATATTCAGCGGCACTAACAAGGGGGCATTCCAAGGACAATACCCGTCAATAACTGGGCAGCAGCAATATCGAGTCGTTGCCCTGTTATCAACATGTGTCAAAGAGGAGTCATTTAGATGGAAAACTTTGGGGAGGGGGGTCAGTCAAAGGGGTTAACATGGTTAGCAATATCCCTTTATCTGGGATACTGAGCGGCACTGATGCAGTTAGTGCCGCTAAATATCAACAGGTGCTGCCACTTCACTCCCTGATGTTAACCGGCTAGCACTGGGGCTTGCCGGAGCATTCCAGGGGCATCACCCATTGATTGCCAGGTAGCAGCGATGTCAAGCTTCAGCTTGGTTATCGACATATGGCAAAAGTCTGGAGCAGTAATGACAGGCATTAGAAGGGTTTACCTGCCACTGCTGAATATCCCCTCCCCCCTTTGTGTGTATGTGCTGGTGGGGGGGGGGGCATAAGCAGAAATCTCCATAGTTATGCAAATCTTTATGCAAATGAGGCCCTGGAATAAGTCTCTATACAAGGCCTCACATCTGCCTCGGGCCACCCATGGATGCTTAGTCTAACTGTGAACACTGCCGTAAATGCGATCTGCACTCGTTTCCCAAACCTAATTTCTGCTCTTCAGGCTAATCAGAGCCAAGTTGCTGCAGGTGACGCATTTGTACCCACAGATGTGGGATTTGTAGCCACTGCACTATGATGATACCTATTGGCCAAATTCAAGGTGTTTTTATATCAAGTTCTAAAGGTGGAAGAGGGGTTGAGTAGCTTCTGCAATAGCTAGACTAGAAGGGAGAAGGGAGAAGAGGGGAGAGAGGGAGGGTAAAAATGGGCAAATCACCTAGTAGTTATAAATGAAAACCCAGAGGCTAATTCAGAGGAGAAGGAAGCTCAAAGAGCTGGAAAGAAACTGCCATTGAAAAGGAAAGACTGTACTTCATATTCACATTATGCAGGCAACAGACGATAGAGACTATCACTAAAGGGACACTCCAAGCAGCATAAAGTAGCAAACGATTTCTAAAGTGCATTGCTTTGATCATATATCAAATGAAATAGTTTCCTACTTTCATAAATGCTTGTTTCACTCTTAACTGTGAAATATAAATTAGACCTTCTCCAGCACAAATAAATTAATAATGAATTTAATGAGCAGCCAACTCGGAAAAATAAGAACATGTTACTTAGAACTACAGTACAATGGCAGCTAAGTCAGGCAGGTAAAACAAATTAATTTCTATTCCTTTTTATTGTGGAGGATTTTTTTAATAAACATAAGCTATAAGTGATTAGCTAGTTAAATCAGAATTAATTTATTCTGTTCAATTTTAAACTAAAAATAAACTGCTAAGAGCCTGATTCTGTGCCGGTTGTACAGGGAAGTTAGAAAGGATTAAAGTTTTGAGTCAGAAAGGATTAAAGTTATGCAGGAAACAAAATTTTCTGTAGAATCTCTATGGATTGAAATTCCATGTAAAAAGGGGAAGGCGATGGCAGTGGGGGTGTACTATCGACCGCCTGGCCAGAATGAACAAATGGGTGATGAAATGCTCAAAGAAATCAAGGAAGCTAACAAAAGTTACAGCACAGTAAAAATAATGGGTGATTTCAATTACGCCGGTATCGACTGGGTCAGTGTCACGGCAGGACATGCTAGTGAGATAAAGTTCCTAGATGAAATAAATGACTGTTTCTTGGAGCAGCTGGTTCATGAACCGACCAGATGTGAAGCCATATTGGACCTAGTCCTTAGTGGAACACCAGATCTGGTGCAAGAGATAAGGATGTTAGGGCCACTTGGCAATAGTGATCATAGCATGATTGTGTTTGATTTAATTAGTGGAGGAGGAATAGTAAGGAAATCCACAGTACTACCTTTTAACTTTCAAAAGGGAGACTGTGATAAAATGAGGAAAACAGTTAAGAAAAAAACTAAAAGGAGCAGTTGCAAAGATTAAAGACTTAAATCAAGCTTGGGTGTTGTTGACAAATACTATCTTGGAAGCCCAGACCAGCTGTATTCCATGCTTTAAGAAAAGTGGAAGGAAGTCCAAAAAACTACCAGCATGGTTTAAAGGTGAGGCCAGAGAGGCTGTTGTTGCACAAAGCATCTTTCAGGAAATGGAAAAAAAAAGAGCCAAATGACAAAACCTGGAAACAGCATAAGCACTGGCAAGTTAAATGCAAGGCATTGATAAGGCAGGCAACTGGAGAATTTGAGAAGAAGCTTGCTACCAAAGAAAAAACTCATAATAAAGACTTTTTCAAGTACATTCGTAGTAAAAAAAACCTGCGAGTCAGTTGATCCATTAGATGATAGAGGGGTTAAAGGGGCACTAAGAGGCGACAAGGCGATAGCGGAGAGACTGAATGAATTCTTTGCTTCGGTCTTTACTGAGGAAGCTGTAGGGATGTTACCCATGACTGAACCGTTATTTAAAGTTGCAGAAGAATTGAAGAAAATATCGATACATCAGGAAGATGTATTACAACTATTAGATAAACTGAAGAGTAGCAAATCACCTGGGCCGGAGGATATACATCCAAGTGTGCTGAAAGAACTGAAATATGAGATTGCAGACCTGCTATTAGTAATCTGTGAACTATCATCTGTAATAAAATCATCTGTAATACCTGAAGAATGGAGGATGGCAAACGTAATGACAATTTTTAAAAAGGGTTCCAGGGGTGATCTGGGAAACTAAAGACTGGTGAGCCTGATGTCAGTACTGGGAAAAATGGTAGAAACCATCATAAAGAACAAAATTACTCAACATGTAGATAGTCATGGCTTAATGGGAGACAGCCAACATGGCTATAGACAAGGAAGATATTGTCTTACTAATCTGTTATGTTTTTTTGAAGGTGTGAATAAACAGGTAGATAAAGGTGAGTCAGTTGATATATTGTATTTGGACTTTCAGAAAGCCTTTGACAAGGTCCCTCATCAGAGACTTATGGCAAAACTAAAAATTCATGGGATAGGAAGCAGTGTACTATTGTGGATCAGTAACTGGTTAAAAGATAGAAAGCAGAGGGTAGGGCTAAATGGCCAATTTTCCCAATGGAGAAAGGTGAATAGTGGTGTACCCCAGGGATCTGTGCTGGGTCCGCTGCTTTTTGACATATTCATAAATGACCTGGAAAAGGAAATAACAAGTGAAGTTATCAAATTTGCAGATGACACAAAACAATTTAAAGTTGTTAAAACCCAAGAGGATTGTGGAAAATTGCAAGAAGATCTTGATAAATTGGAAGACTGGCCATCAAAATGGCAGATGAAATTTAATGTGGACAAGTGCAAAGTTATGCACCTAGGGAAGAACAACCCAAACTATGGTTACATGATTCAAGGTTCCACATTAGGAACCACCACCCAGGAAAAAGATTTAGGCATCATCGTGGATAACATGTTAAAACCCTCGGCCCAGTGTACAGCGGCTGCTACGAGAGCAAATAGAATGCTAGGTATCATATGGAAAGGAATGTAAAATAAAACAAAGGATATTATAATGCCTCTATATTGTTCCATGGTGAGTCCGCACCTTGAATATTGTGTGCAATTCTGGTCGCCGTATTTTAAAAAGGATATAGCGTTATTAGAAAAGGTTCAGAGAAGAGCCACCAAAATGGTAAAGGAGATGGAAGGATACCCCTATGAAGAAAGGCTAAAAAGGTTAGGGCTCTTTAACCTGGAAAAAAGACGGCTGAGGGGAGATATGATAGAAGTCTATAAATTAATGAATGGAGTGGAAGGGGTAAACATAGATCGATTGTTTGCGTTATCAGAACATAGATAGACTAGGGGACATGCAATGAAGCTACAGGGTAAACTATTTAAGACTAATAAAATAAAATATTTTTTCACTCAATGTGTAATCAAACTCTGGAATTTGTTACCGGAGGACTAGAAAGGGGGACTGTTACTTCTGGAGAGAAATCTGCAACTGTGAGTATATACTTCTGGTAATTTTCTAAAAATAATTCTTTGTATTAAAGCTACTTAATCTGTGAACCCACTGTTTTTTGTTGGATCAGTTAGGGCCTAGTAGCAGCAATTAAAGTTTGAATTTAAAACACAGAGGGGAACTTTCTGGTTACAATTCATATCCAGCAGAGAGCTTGTAGTTTAAATTTAATAGTCACTCAGGACCAAGTAACAGCAAAGTACTTTTAGTTTAAATTTAACACACAGAAGAGAGCTTTCTGGTTACATCTGGAACCCAGCAGAGAGCTTGTAGTGTACATTTAATAGTCACTCAGGGCCTAGCATCAGAAAAGTACTTTTAGTTTTAAAACACAGAAGAGAGCTTTCTGGTTAAATTTAGAACCCAGCAGAGAGCTTGTAGTTTAAATTTCATAAGAAGTTAGAGCCTAGCAGCAGCTAAGAGCTATAATTTAAATCAAATCAGAATTTAGCTTACCTCAGCAGCACCAGACAGCGAACTGTGTAGCAGCCCACTTTTAATAAGTGTTATTTCCCTCCCCACACCCTCCCACCCCTGGGATCATCATAGCTTTATAGGTACTTACACATCTCAAAAGACAGGATGTGCTTTCAGGTGAAGCTCATTACCCAAATCAGTCATACACTAAGGACCTGAGATTAATTAAGCTTCAGGTGAACAAGGTATATTGAAGGTATTAGGTACAGTTTTATTGGTATAAATACCCATAGCAACCCCTAGTAAGTAAGAACTTAAAGATCTAGACACAAACTTAAAACTAAGATGCAGACAGCAGTCCAGCAGCAGGATGGGGGCTTTCCAGTCTTTTGCATTGAGTGTCACATGTATGATTTTCTCCCAGTTGGTGAGAGGTCTTACGTGTGCACTAGGTGCAAGGAGCTCTTTGCTCTCAGGGAACAAGTCCGTTCTCTAGAGGCTAAAGTAGCAGACTTGGAAAACATAAGACAGACAGAGAGGTACATAGACGAGACCTACAGGGATATAGTCCTGAAGTCCCACCTCCAGTCTGGCAACACCCCTGTTGCCATGGAGGAGAGAGGTCACGTGACAGGAGAGCATCACCCTGGTGTGGCAGGAAGTGATCCTGTAACTAGGACCTGTCCTCCAGGTGATGTAAAACTCTCTCGCACCGAGGAAGTTTCTCCAGGGCCATGTGCCCATGAGGGAAGGGTTAGGACAGCCGTTATAGTTGGTGATTCGATCATTAGGCATGTAGATAGCTGGGTGGCTGGTGGACGTGAGGATCGCCTGGTAACATGCCTGCCTGGTGCGAAGGTAGCGGACCTCACGCGCCACCTAGATAAGGTCTTAGATAGTGCTGGGGAGGAGTCTGCTGTCTTGGTACATGTCGGTACCAATGACATAGGAAAATGTGTTAGGGAGGTTCTGGAGGCTAAATTTAGGCTTTTAGGTAGGAAGTTGAAATCCAGAACTTCCAGGGTAGCATTCTCCGAAATGCTTCCTGTTCCACGCGCAGGACCCAAAAGGCAGGCAGAGCTCCGGAGTCTCAATGCGTGGATGAGACAATGGTGCAGAGATGAGGGTTTTGGATTTGTTAGGAACTGGGGAACATTGTGGGGGAAGGAGGGGCTCTTCCGATGGGATGGGCTTCACCTTAACCGGAATGGAACCAGGCTGCTGGCATTAACCTTTAAAAAGGAGATAGAGCAGCTTTTAAACTAGATATTAGGGGAAAGCCGACAGTCGCCCAAGAGCGGATGGTTCGGTAGAATGTATCCTTGAAGGATACTACCAAAAGCAGAGAGGTTCCACAAAAGAGTAAAGTAGCCCAAATGCCCTCAAGTATGGAGCAGACAGAGCTTAAAGTTCCCAATTTACCCATGTCTAACAATAGCCAAATTAACATGAATAAAATACATTCTCTAAAATGCTTGTATGCAAATGCTAGAAGTCTAAAGAATAAGATGGGAAAGTTAGAATATATAGCACTAAATGAAAGGTTAGATATGATTGGAATATCAGAGACATGGTGGAAGGAGGACAACCAGTGGGACACTGTGATACCTGGGTACAAACTATATCGTAATGATAGAGCTGATCAAATTGGTGGAGGGGTTGCGCTCTATGTTAGAAAGGGCATTGACTCAGTAAGGATTAAAGTTTTGCAGGAAACAAAATCTGCTGTAGAATCTATATGGATTGAAATTCTATATAAAAGGGGGAAGGCAATGGCAGTGTGGGTGTACTATCGAGCACCTGGCCAGAATGACCAAATGGATGATGAAATGCTCAAAGAACTCAAGGAAGCTAACAAAGGTTACAGCGCAGTAATAATAATGGGTGATTTCAATTGCCCCGGTATCGACTGGGTCAGTGTCATGTCAGGACATGCTAGGGAGATAAAGTTCCTAGATGAAATAAATGACTGCTTCTTGGAGCAGCTGGTTCATGAACCGACCAGAGGGGAAGCCATATTAGACCTAGTCCTTAGTGGAACACCAGATCTAGTGCAAGAGATAAGGGTGTTGGGGCCACTTGGCAATAGTGATCATAGCATGATCGCCTTTGATTTAATTAGTGGAGGAGGGATAATAAGGAAATCCACAGTACTACCTTTTAACTTTCGAAAGGGAGACTATGATAAAATGAGGAAAACAGTTAAGAAAAAACTAAAAGGAGCAGTTGCGAAGGTTAAAGACGTACATCAAGCTTGGGTGTTGTTGAAAAATACTATCTTGGAAGCCCAGACCAGCTGTATTCCACACTTTAAGAAAAGTGGAAGGAAGTCCATAAAACTGCCAGCATGGTTTAAAGGTGAGGTCAGAGAGGCTGTTGTTGCCAAAAAGCATCTTTCAGGAAATGGAAAAAAGAGCCAAACGACGAAACCTGGAAACAGCACAAGCACTGGCAAGTCAAATGCAAGGCATTGATAAGGCAGGCAAAGAGATAATTTGAGAAGAAGCTTGTTGCGGAAGCAAAAACGCAAAATAAAGACCTTTTCAAGTACATTTGTAGCAAAAAACCTGTGAGAGAGTCAGTTGGTCCATTAGATGATAAAGGGGTTAAAGGAGCACTAAGAGGCGACAAGGCGATAGCAGAGAGACTGAATGAATTCTTTACTTCGGTCTTTACTGAGGAAGATGTAGGGATGTTACCCATGACTGAAGTGGCATTTAAAGGTGCGGAAGAATTGAAGGAAATATCGATACATCGGGAAGATGTCTTACAACTATTAGATAAACTGAAGAGTAGCAAATCACCTGGGCCGGATGGTATACATCCAAGGGTGTTGAAAGAACTGAAATATGAGATCGCAGAACTGCTATCAGTAATCTGTGAACTATCATTAAAATCATCTTTAATACCTGAAGATTGGAGGATCGCCAATGTAACACTAATTTTTAAAAAGGGTTCCAGGGGTGATCCGGGAAACTACAGACCGGTGAGCCTGACGTCAGTACCGGGAAAAATGGTAGAAACCATCATAAAGAATAAAATTACTCAGTATGTAGATAGTCACAACCTATTGGGAGACAGCCAGCATGGCTTTAGACAAGGAAGATCTTGTCTTACTAATCTGTTATGTTTTTTTGAAGGAGTGAATAAACAGGTGGACAAAGGTGAGTCGGTTGATATTGTGTATCTGGACTATCAGAAAGCCTTTGACAAGGTCCTTCATCAGAGACTTTTGGCAAAACTAAAGAGTCATGGGATAGGAGGCAGTGTACTATTGTGGATCAGGAACTGGTTAAAAGATAGAAAGCAGAGGGTAGGGCTAAATGGCCAATTTTCCCAATGGAGAAAGACGAATAGTGGTGTACCCCAGGGATCTGTGCTGGGTCCACTGCTTTTTGACATATTCATAAATGACCTGGAAAGTGGAATAATGAGTGAGGTTGTCAAATTTGCAGATGACGCAAAACTATTTAAAGTTATTAAAACCCAAGAGGATTGTGGAAAATTGCAAGAGGATCTTGATAAATTGGAAGACTGGGCATCAAAATGGCAGATGAAATTTAATGTGGACAAGTGCAAGGTTATGCACCTAGGGAAGAACAACCCAAACTATGGTTACACGATGCAAGGTTCCACATTAGGAACCACCACCCAGGAAAAAGATTTAGGCGTCATTGTGGATACCATGTTAAAACCCTCGGCCCAGTGTGCAGCAGCGGCCAAGAGAGCAAATAGAATGCTAGGTATGATAAGGAAAGGAATTGAAAATTTAAAAAAAGATATTATAATGCCTTTATATCGTTCCATGGTGAGACCGCACCTTGAATATTGTGTGCAATTCTGGTCGCCGTATCTTAAAAAGGATATAGCGATTTTAGAAAAGGTTCAGAGAAGAGCCACCAAAATGGTAAAGGGGATGGAAGGATACTCCTATGAAGAAAGGCTAAAAAGGTTAGGGCTCTTTAACCTGGAAAAGAGACGGCTGAGGGGAGATATGATAGAAGTCTATAAATTAATGAATGGAGTGGAACGGGTAAACGTAGATCGATTGTTTACCTTATCAGAATATAGAAAGACTAGGGGACATGCAATGAAGCTACAGGGTAAACTATTTAAGACTAATAAAATAAAATATTTTTTCACTCAACGTGTAATCAAACTCTGGAATTTGTTACCGGAGGATGTAGTAAAGGCTGTTAGTGTAGCTGGGTTTAAAAAAGGTTTGGCCAAGTTCCTGGAGGAAAGGTCCGTAAACCATTATTAAGAAGTGACCGAAGATATCAATGCTTGACCCAGTACAGGCATTGTGGAACTTGTATCTCTTGGGGAAACTGCTAGGTACATATGATCTAGATTGGCCACTGTTGGAAACAGAATACTGGGTTTGATGGACCTTGGTCTGACCCAGTATGGCATTTATTTTATTTATTTATTTTATTTTACATTCTCTTATATACCGCGCTATTCTGCATCAGTGCGGTTTACATTGAACAAACTGAAATTACATTGAACAGGGCATTATAACTTGGAAATAACTATTTTACAGGGAACATGGGCTATGGAGGGTTAAGTGGCTTGCCCAAGACCACAAGGAGCACCTGTGGGACTAGAAACCCCAGTCCTTCCGGCCCAAGGTTGCTGTCCTCTAGTGGGATTTGAACCCCCGACCTTCCGGCCTGAAGTTCTTATGTTCTTATGTTCTTATGCAGTTCATTGTAAGAGGCCAGAGTTGCACAAGAATGGTGAATGGTTGCTTCATCACGACAAAGTCCCAGCTCATGCATCATATCTTGTCCAGCAGTTCTTGACTAAACACCAAATAGAGCAAGTCCATCAGCCTCTGTACTCATCTGACCTCGTACCCTATGACTTTTCTTGTTTCCAAAACTGAAATTACCACTGAAATGAAGGAGATTGGATGACCTGGAGACCATTAAGCAAACTTTGACAGCAGCTTCACAGCATAACAAAAGAGGCATTTCAAAATTGTTTCCAGCAGTGGCAGGAAGGCTGGAGGAAGTGTGTTTTATCGGAAGAGACTATTTTGAAGGAGACCGAGTGCAGTAATTGTCAGTGTTATACTTCTTATATTATTGTACAAGTCTTGATAGTTTATCGCACCTCGTAGATGCTTTGTTTTTGAAAAAGCACAGCTCTTAACTGACTACAATTATGCATAGGTATCAAAAACATGCATTTTTAGAGAGTGAAAAAGTATCATGGCCCCAGAGTGTGTCCAGGTTGGGAGAGAGAAATAACATATACAGTATGGCTTATATTTTCAAATCTGAATGAATTCATTTGAATGAAAAAGTATACACAAAAAAAGGGATGTATAAATCTCTGGGGTTTTATTTGTTTATTTAGAATTTGTTCTATCTCCTTTGAAGCTTTCATTAGCTCGGGACAGTCCTTAAAGAGAAAGTATATTTCTGCCTTCCCTTTAAGAATTAGTGCAAAGTGTTTTCCAATGGGGATGTGCACATACATAAAAAGTTTAGTTCATTTTGATTATTTTCCAACTTTTTCCTGGTTTTAAGAGATTTTTTTAATTTCTTTATGTACAATTGTGTCTTAAACATTTTAGGGCATGATTACTAAAGGATTTAACACACATTAATAAAGTTAATGTGCGTTAATAAAGTTAATGTGTGTTAAGTGCCCAGAACCGTTTTATTTCTATGGGTGCAGTGGCACTTAACGCCTTAATTTCATTAACGTGCATTAGCCTTTAGTAGACATGCCGCTTTGTGTGTGCATAGGGATGTGCATTCATGTGAAATGACAAAGGAAATATCAATGACATTTCTTATTTCATTTTTAATTTGAAAAGGACGCTGAAAAATTCAAAATTCATTTGACTCTTCGCTTTTGTTACTGGCTGGCCTCAAATAAGTAATCTTGGGGTTGAAAGGTAGACATCTTGCAGAAGAGACATCATGTCTCCACAGATGCTGGCTCTAAGCAGCCTGCTCTTAATCTGCTGCTGATCTTCCTTCCTGTTTCCTGATTGGCCCAAAGTTTGTCTGGTATGGAGCTCTATGTTAAAAGCTATCTGAATTGTTACCTTGTGAATTTATTAACACCTGCTGTAGAGATTTATTCCATCTATTTGTTTGATGTGTAAACTGCTTTGATTTCAGGATAAAGCGGTATTTAAAGCCTTTTAAATAAATTAAATAAATAAATAAATAAATAAATAAAAGCTATGGTTATTATGGCAGACATTCTGTGACACCATATCAAAGTGCCTTATCAGAGACCTTTAGCAAGCCTAATCTAGATCCTGGCTGTCTCTGACAGTATATATAGACATGATTTCAGAGAATTTCTGGCACAAGAGCATGTCAAATGAAAAATCTTTGGCGTCAATTTCTACAGCAGTAGTCAATCAATTCACAAGGCAAACAGTCCTCATAGCATTTTCCATAGAGCTTCAGACCAGACAAACCTTGGACCAATCAGCTAGCATACAGGAAGATTATAAGCAGAGTTAAGAGCAGCATGGCTAGAGCAAGCCTCCATGGGGTCATGATGGCTTTTCTGCAAGATGCTTGCTTTGTAACTTAAATGTCAGTGGTTTGCGACTGGCATCTGACTGAGAAAGAAAAAGCCAGTTGGGTATTTTATTTTCCTGAAATCTCTAATAACCTTTCAGTTATGTTGTTTGTTTGAGCAACAACCACAGCTATTTCTTTAAAACAAAATTTCCCCGAAATGAACATTTATAAAAATAAATAAATAAATAAATAAATTGATTAAAACAAAACAAAATAAAACAAATGGCACAGGAAAAGAAACAAAACAAAATGTTTTTGCCTGCACAAACCTTGTCTGCAACTTGATTCTACATGTGTTATTTCATAGGTATACGTGTGCACAGGCAATTTGTGACCACAACCCTTTTTTTTAGAGACCCAGATGAACTGAATGCATACTAATGAAAGCACACCCCTACTTTCCATTCATGTGGGTACTTACTATTTAGGGCATGATTTTATAATAGAATGCTTATGTGTATAGTCCAAAAGTCAGCTATTTTAAGCCTATTTTATAAGAATTGCATAGGTACCATTAAAAATAGGCTCCCAGAACCAGCATATGTAATGCTTAAATGTCCATATTTATACCTGCTTCTAATGTATATCCATATGAATGTGTAAGCAGAGGAGTAGCCTAATGGTTAGAGCACTGTCTTGGGTACCAAGAGATCCGAGTTCTATTTCCACTAGCGTGCCTTGGGCAAGTCACTTAACCCTCCACTGCCTCAGAAAAATCCCAATTCTTTGCCAGAGAAGACTACATGTGACACCCATATAAGAAAGCAACATCTTGTCAATGTATTTTTTTATCAGTTATTCAAAGCAGTTTACATTCTAACTTAAACTTGATAATGTGCAATAAACACGGACATTGATAACTTGGATTTTTCAGAGGCAGTGGAAGGTTAAGTGACTTGCCCAAAGCGTGCTAGTGGGAATCAAACTCTGGTCCCTTGGTTGCTAGAGATAGTGCTCTAACCATTACACTTGCATATACTCTAGGTTAACTTTCTACATGTAAAACATGTGGAAAAATATTTATAGAATTACACCCTTAAGGGCTAAATTCACAAAATGAGCTTATGGTAGCAAGGAATGTTTAAATCACATATTGGATCATTCTCAAAATCACTTGATGATGTTTATTCAAAAGACGACATATGAATTTCATGCACACTAAACAAATTATCCTAAACTATAAATTATTAAACAGAAAATAAAGTGTCTGTGTCTGATTTGTATTTATATTTAATAGCACCTTTACCTGGTTGACATTTGATGGGGCATGGTGTCCATTCACTGAAAGGCGTAATGATGCAGTCTTTTTTACATGGCAATAAACAAGGACGAACTGTCTCTGGTCTGGAAGAATCTGGACATCTTGCAATAAAAAATAAAAAGCAAACATACCTGAGATTCCATTCAAATTATCACCCAAAGATTAGATGAAGGATATTACAATGCTAGGGCAAAAGGTAAGAGTGCTTTCTAGAATCAGGCAAATATCGTGTAAAATATTCCTACCTCAGAAAGGGCTGAATTTAAGATTTTGGTGCTCACAGGCAAGATTAGACAGTAGTTCCCAGAGAATAGGGCTGTGGGGAAGTGTCAGAGATCCCAAAGATTGGAGACCCAGAACGGGAGCAAAGGAAGACCACAGTACCAGAGTGGCACCCCCTTGAAATAGCACATGGAAAGTAAATGGGAGCCAGCTTTCTTTTGGCCTGAATATTTGCTGTCTTCAAAATTTGGCATTCTAGGAAGTTTCCTAAATTGCCTATGCATAAATCTGGGCCTGACCTCAGTCTTTGATGCAGGAGCTGAATTTTCATTGACGTACCCTGTAAATTACAACTCAGATTTGGAGGGAATACATTCAGATTTTCGACCACAACCACTGAGTAGATTTTTGGAGCAAAAAGCTCTAGTTAATGGATCATTAATAATTTTACAAACTGTAATCAACTTCAGAAGTTTTAGTGATTATAATCGTTTGCTTTTCAAATGTCCATGTATGGTGTTTTTTCAGGTCCAGTTCAGGAGCATGCATGGATCAAGCTGAAACCTTTTCTGCCATTTCTCCTTAAATGTTCAGTAGGCTTGGATTAGAAGGGATTCTGTTTCCAGACTTAACACATGTCTCATTGGAATAAGGAAGGGAATCCGGCTGGCTAACTAACCATATTCCCCTCCTTTTCTCAGAGAGAACTGTGGTGTCGAAGAAGTATAACAAGTTGAGAAGGATGTATTAATTTCTCCTAAGGGCTAATATAATAAATGTTTGGACTAAGTACTTATTTTTTAATAACTACACTAAAAACATAATTCCAGTGGAATAAGATAATGATATACATTGTAGCAGAAAGTAGAGTAAAAAAATGCAGATAGCTTTTAAATGTGAATATTGTTGCTAGCTTTAGTAGTCAGAAGTGAAAGCTAGTTGGTAAAGAAGTGCGAGTCTGGACACAAGTCCGGTGCCCCTATACACTTCAATAGCCATCAATTTCACTCTACTTGTCCGCTAAGGGGGTTATTTTGGAAGCCTAATTCCTGCTTAGAATATCTGAAAATGGGCACAGAGACGTCTCCAGCCATTTCAGAAGCTGGGTCTGTGGATGTCACCTGCATGAAACTGCTCAAGTCTGAGCAGGAGAATCGTGAATGCAGGGCTGGGGCATTACCCAGGAACTTGGACGTCACTACCTGACCTCAGAAATGCCATGAATGTCCAGAGTCCTGTCTAAGTTTAGACCTGCTCCAGGCATAAAAGTTCTGGTTTTGGTTGAAAAGTATCTAGATAGTATAGAGAGGATAACACTCAATCATCTCTAGTACTCAACACAATCACAGTGATAGCAGCAGTGGGATTTGAACCCTGGCTTCCCTGATTCTAGTTACCTACTCTAACCATTAAGCTATTCCTAGATGTCTGGGTTTTGGAATACTACTCTAAGAATGTCCATGTAGATGCACCCCCCTCCCCCTGCAGACGTCCATATTGGGCATGTCCAATTTTGTGAAATTGTATCTACACCTGGATGTGTCTACTTTTTTTCATTCTGGCTTAGACATCCCAGATTAAAGTCCTGGTAAAAAATTTGAAGTCTAGGGTATTACTTAAAAGCTATAAGATCAATATTGAAAGCCCAACTTTTTTGTTCTGGTAAAACAAAGGGGCTCTTTTACTAAAGGACACTATGATGCTTTACCTAATGCTCCAATAGCATCAAAACCATAGCTCATTGGGTGCAACACCAACTGGGTTAATTTTCGGGGGCACTGAAAGCATGTTCCTGGCAGTTAATGTGATGTGCCCTGCCCTAACCCAGCATAAAAGTAGCATGGATACACTTACCTCCACCTTTCAAGGTGGCCATATGTGAACCAGCCTTGAAGTTAGTATGGGATCATTGACTGCAAGATGCTCACTCTACCCACTCCCAACCAGCCCACTTGATCCCCTAATGCACCATGGAGAGTTAACACCAAAATTAAGTGGCACCAGCTGTTAACATGTGTTCCAGCATGCTTTAAGCACACACCAGAACTCATGCTGACAGCTAATACCGTTTAGTAAATGGGCACCAAAGTGAACCACTTTCAATCTGCTACCCACCATCATTACCCCTACATGTCCTGGTAGTTAAAGAAAGTGAGTGTCTGCATTTTCCTCCCACCTTAGAAGTGTGCAGCTTCCTTTTTTCTATCCACATTTCAGGAGGTAGGTGGGAGGGAGATGGCAGGGATCGGTGGTTTGGGGGTCCCCAAATTAGGAAACTGATTCTTTTAGGTTCTATTTATTTCCTATTAAAATGAATGGTGTTAAAACTTCACCTCAGAAGAGAAGTAAACATTGAGTGCTAACAAGGAACAAAAAAGGGTGATAATTGTTAAGGCTATTTTCTGAGGTAGAAACTATATTATATGCAGATCATTACCATGCATATCCAAAGAAAATGCATGGAAATTAGTTCACTCGATCTTCTACTTTGCACGTGCAATGCATACTGTTGAGTCAATGCTGACCTATCAGCCCCTGGGTTTTCTTGGCAAAGTATGACCGGAAGTAGATTTCTAGGCCTTTCTTCCAAGGCAATAGAGGAAAAAGTGAGACACATAAGGAGTGCTAGTGGGAGCTGAACCCTGGTCATGAGGACACTGCTATAGCCACTAGGCTACTCCTCCACTTCATCTGCCACTTTAGAGGGTAATTTTATAAAGGCTTTTTCATGAATATATTCTCATATGTGCTCATAAAATGTCTCTAGTAACATTATCCTTTGCGTACCAGTATGTCTGATGGCAAGAATGTTAGCACTTGTATATGTCGCTGATGCAGACTTATTTGGATGGAGCACAGGTATGTTTTTTTTTCTTTAAAGTTTATTTATTCCAATTTTCAATTACATTTCAATGAATGGAAGTGAATCATGGGTACAAAGCAATAAAAAAGAAAACTATTCAAAAGAAACAAATCCAAGTGCCATCTCACATAATAACCTCCAAGTAAGAAATAAGAAAAATGGAAAAATAACAGAAAAGGGGAAAAAAGAAAGAAGAAAAGAGAGGAGAGAAAAGAAAAAGGAAAAACTGAGCAGAAGTATTCCTAGCCAGATAAGTACCATCAAGCAAAACTATATCAAGCAACACATGGGCCCAGATGGTTGAGAGTTCAAACCACCCTGGTCCATGTTCATTGCCACAACAGTCAGGATCAAGAAAAAAAATGGATCATTGAAACCTCATTACACTTGCAGAGAAACTGTAGGAAAAAAAAAGTTTCCCTCAGAGTAATTATATGGGGAGGCAGGGTTCAAAATGTTCTGTGTCTCACCTGAGTAGCCCTGGAGAAATCAGGAATTACATAAATACTTTACCACATACACATTGCAGGCCCAATATTCAGCAGCTGTGGCTAGCTGTTCTAAAGCAGCTAGCCACCACTGATGAACCTTAGACCTGGATATTCAATGCTGAGGCCATTTACAGCCACTGGCATTGAATATCACCCCCCCCCCCCCCTTAGATGAAAACAACATGGATTCAGACCTTTCGATAGTGTAGAGCAGGGCCGTACCGAGTGTAAATCGCGCCCTGTGCGACTTGCACATCGGGTGTGCCCCCCCCCACGCAGCAGGAGAGAAGAGGCGCGCCTGATGTGTAAGTCGCCGGCATGCTAATCAGATCTGTCCCTCCCTGCAAAAGCATGCCGGCGAGAAGGCTTAAGGGGCGCATTTTAGCTGTCTGCCGTTGCCTGCCACGCTGAGAGAAGAAAAAGTGGCGGCGGCAGGCAACGGCAGACAGATAAAATGCGCCCCTTAAGCTTTTGCGCCTTGTGCGGCTGCACCGCTCCCACAGGGCTAGGTATGGTCCTGGTGCAGAGACACTAATGTAAACCTTCATAGACAGACTTATCCGAGGACTGAACAACAACAGACAGACATTTGTCCTGATATTCCTGGATATTGTCTCAATCTTTGTCAGCATCAGTCATAAAATTCTCATTACGAGACTACAGCAGATAGGTTTACAAGGCACAGCAATACAATGGTTTCTATCCTACTTAACTGACCGTACACAAGTTCAGATTGGACAAACAACCTCTTCAACATTCAAACAAGAGCAAGGCATACAACAAGGTTCCGCCCTCTCTGCTTTATTTTTTAATCTTTATATCCATCCAATCTGTAACATCTTTAAAAAACACAAAAGTAAATTATCATTTCTCCTTATGTGGATGGCATTATGATGTATATTCCCATAGATATAATCAACCCTATTTATCATCTAATAACATCCTGCCTTGATGAAGTCATAGAATGGCTTACTTTACACAACCTAAAAATAAACTTTAACAAAACCGAAGTGCTATATGTTGTCTGAAACCAAAATTTATCCCACCATCAACATTCCACTTCCAAGGGATCGAGCTGAATGTCAAAAGAGAAGTGAAATACCTCGGGGTCATTCTAGATCGGTCACTAAACATGCTAACACACAAAATCCGTTACTAAAGCCATCTATTTCAAACTTCGTATGTTACAGCACCTCAGACCCATTCTAGAAAGCTGTGACTTTAGATATGTTCTTCAGGCACTAGTCATAACACATTTTGATTTCTGTAACAGCATCCTGCAAGGTCTCCTGAAGAAAACAATCCTACCACTCCAGTTAACTCAGAACCTTGCCGCACGTATAATCTTTAAAGCTCACCATGCTGACCATATCACCCCACTACTTTATAAGCTCCATTGGTTGCCCATTGCAAGCAGAATTAAATACAAATACATGATGATATAGCCTCATCACATCTATCCTCCCTTATTATTATACCCACCAATACAAGAGCCAGAAGGAGCTGGTCGCAAAACACTATTGAAATATTCCACTATGTCTGCAACACTAATCACTCCACAAATAATAGGGCATTCACCTACATTGCTCCAATACTATGGGATGCTCTCCTGGATAGACTAAGATCCATAAAAGATCTCCAACTGTTTTGCAAGGATCTCAAAACATTCATGTTTATAGAACATTATGGTGATCTGTCAGTCAATCCACAAACACAACCAATCTAACTATTACCTTTCTCAAGGGAGTCTTCAGCCAGTACCTATCTGCTACATTGTATATAAGTTGATTGTAACATGAGTTCTCTGTTAACCAGTTTGAAGAAGTTAACAAACCATATTTTCAATGTTATAATATAATTTTTTGTGTTATGTTCAATGTAAACCACACCTGTTCACTGGAAGGGATGGTATAGAAAAAGCTAATAAATAAAAATAAATATCCTGGTCAGCCAGATGGCAAAGAAGCTAACCAATTTTCCAAAAATAACCTTTACTCTATGAATATCTCACAAAAACAAAATAGATAAAAATCAAAAAAGTTGTGAGCTAAAATGTCATGCATTGCACAAAATTGAGTAACTAATAACTTTCTAAAAAATTGATGTAGAGCTAATCGCATTTGAAAGGGATTATAATTAGTCACCGGAACAAAAGAAAGTCCCAAATTCAAAACAGACTGTTGTACAGAAGTTAATGGCATGGAAGATATTCACTACTGTTGTTTGGACCAATTCCTGGTCACCGGACCTTGAGGTCAATCTT
Source organism: Ichthyophis bannanicus (assembly GCA_033557465.1). Classification (NCBI taxonomy): domain Eukaryota; kingdom Metazoa; phylum Chordata; class Amphibia; order Gymnophiona; family Ichthyophiidae; genus Ichthyophis; species Ichthyophis bannanicus. The sequence continues at coordinate 738,049,795 of CM066036.1, forward strand.
GTTGAAAACTGTCTTGAGGTTTCCATGCTCGATCTTGTTGAACTGTCTTGAGATTTCCATCCTCGACTTTGACCCTGACCGCGATATCGGCCTCGATGAAAAACCTGTTCTTGACGATGACTTTGATTGTTAACTGTATTATTTAAAAAAAAACCCCTTGTTCTGAATCGTCTGAGGAAATATCAAAAGAATCAAGCGTAACACGTTTTTGTTGTAAAGTATTTTTCTTCATCCAAGTATAAACTTGATCTAAATCATAATCTTTTTTATCTCGATTACATTTTTTGATTTTAATATACTTTTTATAATCACGATATTGATCCAATTGTAATTGCAATTCATCAATTTGTATTTTATAACGGTCTTTTGTAGTCTTTGCACAAACAGAATCATCCAGCTCTTTTACTTCCTGTTTCAATTTAACAGACTCAATATTTACACGTTCTCCCTATAAAGGGTTCAAATCCATACTGCATTTATTCAGAATGCTATTCCATTTACTGTAGAAAACTTCATCATCAATGAACATTTTAGGAGGTTTTAAAACCCTTAAACCACGAGAGCTCATCATTGATTTTAAGTATTGTATCACTGTAGCTTCATGAAGTTGTATCCTTATTAATTTGTTATTTAAATCCAAAAGGTCAGAAAAAGAAGAAGGCTGAGATAAAGATTCAGAATCTTCAGGTAAAGCTGGTCTTTGGGTTATCTCTTGAATTTGTGCATCAGAAAATGCAAAAATGGCCTGATTGACATTAAACAATGATTCATTAGTGATCTCCTTAGGAGGAGAAGATAAATCAGTGGCCATAATATAAGTTATAACCGGGTAAGGCGGACTCGCCGCCTCGATGCCCCCCCCCCCCACCGGCCCCCATCCTCCAACCCGCTCCCTACCTTTTACAAAAGGCACCGAACATCATATTTGGATTTAAACTGGTCGCAGCTTTATTAACCTTTAACACACGAAACTTCATTAAACACAATTCATTAAACACAATTCAACTTATCCCACCCCCCTCCCCCTGCGGAGCAAGCCATCACCAGCCATGTGAGTAGCAAAGTGACGCTGCTTCCGCTTCCGCCGAGACCAAGTCCGGCTACATTTTCTTATCCCTCCCTCATTCCGGCTTCGCCATATTATTAGCAAAAATCTGAGGGATTATCTGGATCGGGGGTACCCCACCCCCGCCCTACTGCTTGCATCCGGCTCCGGACCCCGGAAACCTCCGGGATCCCGCCCCCCCCCCCCTGTGCTGCAACAACCCTAACCCCAAACCCCAACCACCCCCCCTACCTCCATCCAACTGAAGGGAGGGCGGGTGGGACAACCTCTCCCAATGGCTCCGTCCGAGAAAGGACCGAAGCCCACGGCACTGATGCTCTCGAGCCGCCGCCGTGCCCACTTACAACATCCCATTGGCTCCCGCGCCCAAACAGCCCGTGGGAGCCAATGAGAACGCCGGCCCCCTTTTGGCCCTGCCCCCACCACGCCACGCTGCTCGCCTCCATGAAACACGAGGCTGGCCGCCCCCCCCTCCGGTTACCAGCGGCCGCGCGCACGAGGCGCCGCGGCCTTACTTTAACTGGGTAAGGCGGACTCGCCACCTCGATGCCCCCCCCCGCCGGTGGCCCCCATCCTCCAACCCGCTCCCTACCTTTTACAAAAGGCACCGAACATCATATTTGGATTTAAACTGGTCGCAGCTTTATTAACCATTAACACACGAAACTTCATTAAACACAATTCATTAAACACAATTCAACTTATTCCCCCTCCCCTCCCCCTGCGGAGCAAGCCATCACCAGCCATGTGAGTAGCAAAGTGACGCTGCTTCCGCTTCCGCCGAGACCGAGTCCGGCTACATTTTCTTATCCCTCCCTCATTCCGGATTCGCCATATTATTAGCAAAAACCTGAGGGATTATCTGGGTCGGGGGTACCCCACCCCCGCCCTACTGCTTGCATCCGGCTCCAGACCCCGGAAACCTCTGGGATCCCGCCACCGGCTCGGGCCTTACTGCCCAGAGCCGCCCCCCAAGGCAAAGCTGCGACCAGCCCTCCTCCCAGCCAAGATACCCTCCAAGGCCTCCTGCCAATCATTCAAGAGCAAATCCATGCCTACAGGCGATAGATGTACTCCATCAGCTCTATACAACCCCCTACATTCCACGTCAACCCATGGCACTTGGCACCCACCCTGCTCCCCCACCTGGCACCCACCCTGCTCCCCCACCCATCTGCCTATTTGGCGATTAATCTTTGTCAGGCCCCTCGACCACTGCCTCTGAGCTTTGCAGGCCGGCCTTGGAATGATATCTGACCAAACTATAACAACCCCCAGACACAACACCCCACCATCCCCAAATCCTTCAGCACCGCTCGAATGAGCTGTCGACAAGTCCAAGTCCCCAAGTCGTTGCCTCCAAGGTGCACAATCAATACATCCGGCGCCGTGCTGATTCGCAGGTGGTACCGCAGCAAAGGCAGCAACTGGAACCATCGACGTCCACGTTCGCCCTGCCATGTGACGGACACCCCAGCAGCCTTCAGTCCAAGATGGGGCCCCAAAGGTCGAGTCGCCGCTCGCCAACCCGCCCAGAAAACAAAAGAGTGGCCCATCATCCAACATAGTCACACACCCGCAACCCCTTCTGGAAAATAAAAGAAAAGACAGCACCGTTAGCACCCCCCCCCCTTTCCCTTAAAGACGAATGTAGCCTTGGAAGGCCCTCGACTTCCATCTCCCAATCCTCCTTATATCCTGCTCCCGCAGCCCAGCCGCGGCTGCACTAGTAGCCGCCCCAATCCGAAAGGAGTGTGGCGAATACAAAGTCGAATCCACCCCCAATTTCGTCAACGCCAGCCGCAACACCACCGCAAACTGAAAGCGCATTAGCGCCCTCCCATCCCTATGCACAAACAAATTGCCGGCCCCTTGAGGCCGCACCTGCTGGTACTCTCGTAACAACCTCACCGGGCACCCCGAGACCCCTTCCACTTCGCGGAACTCCACCCACGCCCCTTTTCCGCGCTGATCTGTCTTAGACCACGCCAAATACAACCGAACTCCCCTCTCCAACCACCTCACATGGTGTACTTGTAATTCTGTTCCCCATGGGCCCCGAGCAAACTCAACCACCAACTCCCCCACCCGAAATGCTCCGAAAAACGCTACCGCGAATACTGCCCGAAATAGCACTCCTTCGTACCCTGATGATACCACCTGAGGTAAAACACCGCACAACTGCCCCAATAATTCGTACGTTATAGGCAACCACCAGTCACCCCGAAACAGAAAAGAGCGCTCCCAACCCAGCATCAACCGGCGTGCCAGAAAACTGCCCCCCGAAGCACCCCATCCCACCGCCTTTGCAAAAAGGAAAACCCCGCCAAATGACAGCACAGTAGCCCGCGAACAGTAGCCCGCGAACAGTAGCCCGCGAAACCCCCGCAGCTTTCGCCGCCAGAATATACTGACCAATTAGCTGATCCGGCACAGGGCCCTGCCGCCAACCCTGCCTCTCGAGGAAGGCTCCCACACTGCTGCAGCCACGCTGATACGCCTCCCAAGTCGATGCCGACACTGACCTCTGCAACAATTCCGTCAGCTCCCGAGGCCAAGTGTCCATAAGTGCTCGGGGACCGATGCCCCCTCCTCTTCTGCCTCTGGCACCAAGGTCCGAAACTGCTCCCACTTAAAATGGGAAAGAGCATCAGCAATGTTGTTAGAACACCCCAGGATGTGTCGGGCTCGAACTACCACATTCAAACACAAGCATTCCAACACCACTTGACGCATCAGCTCGGCTATGGGCTTACAACGCGGAGTATAATTATTTATCACACTGTCCACCGCCTCATTATCGCACCACCAAAGCACCTTACGGTTTCGTAATCGGGGGGCCAGACCACTAAGACTACCAGGATCGGGAACAACTCCAAGAATGTGATATTGCTGGTCAGGCCCACCTCCCTCCAAGTCTGAGGCCATGCTGCCGCACACCATGACCCCGCAAAGTAGATCACCAACCCAACTCCTCCAGCTGCATCTGTGTGCAACTGCAGCTCACCACTAGACACTTCCCCAAACTGAAGCACCATGGTACCATTAAACTGACGCAAGAACTCCTCCCAGACCCGCAAATCTGCCCGTATGGATTTCGACACCCGAATACGGTGATGAGGCCTGGAAGCCCCCCTCGTTGCTGCTGAAAGCTGCCGCAGGAATACCCATCCCATGGGAATCACCCTACATGCATAATTCAACGACCCGTTCAGCGCTTGCATCTCGCACAACGTCATCTTTTTAGAAACCAAGACATTCGCCAGGAGGACTCTGAGTTTCTCCACCTTATCAGCGGGCAACCGAGCAACCATTGCCAGTGAATCTAACTCCACCCCTAAAAACGTAACTCTCGTCGCCGGGCCCGCTGTCTTGCCGGCTGCCAATGGTACACCCCACACCTGCATCGACCGCTCAAATGCCGCGAGCAACTCGCCACACATCCCGGACCGCGCCTTCCCCACAAAAAAGAAATCATCTAAGTAATGAACGAAATTGCCACAGCCCAGTTGTTGCATAAACGCCCAATGCAGGAAGGAACTAAATTGCTCAAAATACGCACAGGAAATAGAACAGCCCATTGGCAAGCACTTATCAAAATAACTATTACCTTCAAAACAAAAACCCAACAAATGAAACGCAGACGGATGCACTGGCAGCAAACGAAACGCTGACTCTACATCAGCCTTCGCCATCAAACAACCTGGCCCACATCTTCGCACAAGATCCACCGCGTCATCAAACGATGCATACCGCACGGAGCACAATTCTTTCGGAATGTGGTCATTAACTGAAGAACCCACCGGGAAGGATAAATTATGTATCAAACGGTATTTCCCCGGCTCCTTCTTCGGGATTATGCCCAACGGGGAAACCACAAATCTCTGAAAAGGCTGATCCGGAAAAGGGCCTGCAATCCTGCCCAGCCGAATCTCAGCCTCTAATTTCTCCCGCATCATCGACGCAAACTTGTTCACTGAAGGCGCATTACTGGCCTTAGCCACAACCAACTGCCCCACTACCAGAATGCGAAATCCATTTTGAAATCCCTCCTCTAAGGCCATGCCCACCTTCCTTCTAGGGTACTTGCGCAACCAGGGTTGCAAAGCTGCTAGCGGGATCGGGATTGGCGCAACACCCCAGTCCGCACTACTGCTTGGTCGAAGGCACCATGCCCCCTCTTGCCCCTTTTTTGACACATCTAATGGCAGAGTGGGGTCCGTTGCAAACCGAACAGGCGTGTCAGAACTTGCAATCTGGGAAGGGACAAGAAGACTTATTGTATCGCCAACAGACGTCACCTGTACCACCGGCTCTCGCTCCTTTCGGCCCCACCTGAGGCACGCTCGCCCGAAAGGGCCGCCCAGCCCCTGAGGAACCCAACACCCCCCCTTTGAGTGCACTTCCCCCCGCACCAGCCAGTCTGACAGACATCTGCGTCAGCCATAAATTTATGTCCTGCGTTCCCCAGGATAGCGAATGGTTCTCCTCCATTTTGTCCCTGAATTTCTCATCGTAGTTGAGCCACGCCCAACCATCATGAGCCTGCGATGCCTCCAGAATGGAGTCCGCATACGCTAGCAACATCCCATATTGCTCAGGACGCACCGTACCCCATACACTAGCTAGACGCAAAAAGGCTCGCGTCCAATTCACTACATTACGAGCCACTCGTCAAACTCTCCCTGCTTTCTCATCCTCTTTTCTCTTCCGGCGACTGTCCCCCGTACGTTTCCTACCTTCCAGTAACCGGAATATATCAATATACCGCTTCTTCAGTATTTTTCGATGCAACTTCCTAGGCACGCCTTCCCATAATTCCGAAAAGGTAACTACCGATGGCGTAGCCCCCACCACACCCGATTCCCCAACTCGCCCCCTGCCCAGGGTCACATTGCCCATCGGCGAAGGGGAACGCGACGTGGATGTCGAAGACGATGAGGAGGAGGACCCTGATCTACACCTTCCCCGACACGAATGCCGCCGCTTCTTCCTCGCCTTCTTGCCAACTGTCGCACCCCCCGCCGTGTCTCCCCCTTCGTCCCCCGTAATAGTAGCAACCAACTCACCAGCAACTGTATTGGCCCCCGCTGAAGGTGCGCCGCTCCCGTCTTGAGCTACCACCTCCGATCTGCTCCTCACGCTGCTAACTGCGGGACCTCCTGAGCCAGTCCCCGCTGCACGCTGATGCTGCTCCATCCCAGCCACCCAAGGACTCGCCGAATAATGCCATCCAGAAGGGACCTGAGGAGAGAAAAAGGAAAGGGGCGACGCAGCGCCTGCCCACGCCCATGACGGCTGCCACACCCCAGCCCAATTTGCCTTCAACGTACCCTGACCCCCCATGCCAATGCTCCCACGCTGGCGAATACCCATCCCTCGGACGTCCCGGCCCACTCCCTAGGCCCCTAGCCCCCCATGCCCCGCCCCCTTCCCCACACTGCACCTGCCCCTCCCCCCCCCAAAGAATTCAGCCCCTCGCCCACGTTGATCCCTCCTTTCCCCACCATCCCCCCAAACGCTCGCTGCTCCCCGCCCCCCTACTTCTTCTACCCCGGCCCCCCCTCACAACCCCTTCACCAGTCCCCACACGGAGCATAACATTCCTGTCCACTTCACGCCCCCTTTCCCGAGTAGTACCTGTTTCTGCAGCATTACTCCTCCCAGCTACCCCCCCCCCCTGCTCCCTCTGGATCTGTTGGAACTCCGGGCAGACACCCCGCTCCCCCGAGCACGACTTTGCGCATTAACCCGTTCCCCCCCCCCGACCATAATCCTGCGCAGCTGCTGGCTCCGCTCCCAAACCTGGCTCCTGAAGCAGCCCTTTTCCCCTACCTGCTCTTTTACCAGGACCCCCTCTCCCAGTAGAAGCAGGCATCCCGCTACTCCCCCTTAAGCACTCTAGCCCACTACTGCTGAGCTAGAACGGCTCACCCCCGCTGTAACTAGCTCCTCAAAGTTACTTAAAAGTGTTATTTGTTACTTTTTTTTTTAAATCTGCACAGCAGCGCTAGCCTGGGCCCAAAGCAAAGGCACTCCTCTCTTAAGGCACTTCTCTCTCCCCCTTACCGCGCCGACTATCTGCCCCCGGGGCCCACAGCGAAGGCACTTCTCTCCCCCTGTACATGCCGACTAACTGCCCCCCGTGGCCCCAAGTAAAGGCACCTCTCACCACCCCCCCCCCCGCACTACCTCCATGCGCTGCAAGGCCTAACACCTAAATTTTTTCCCTTTAAAATTCGGCGAAACTCACCACACAACCTCTCCCAATGGCTCCATCTGAGAAAGGACCGAAGCCCACGGCGCCGACACTCTCGAGCCGCCGCCGTGCCCGCTTACAACATCCCATTGGCTCCCGCACCCAAACAGCATTGGTTGGATGGGATGGAGAAGAAGATTATTTTGCAGCTGGCAGAGAGCCCTGCCCCCACCACGCCATGCTGCTCGCCTCCATGAAACACGAAGCTGGCCGCCCCCCCCGGTTACCAGCGGCCGCGCGCACGAGGCGCCGCGGCCTTACTTTAACCGGTGAACCAATATTCCAAAAATAGCCTTTATTCTATGTATATCTCATAAAAACATGGTATGGGCATGGACAATTCAGTAGTCCGAGCACCATCGAAATGGATACCTTTAGGTAATCAGGATCCTCTTATTGAGACATATCAGAAACTGGTTCTAAATGATATGGCTAAATTTGAAGCAACTGGTTCAAAATCTCGATTTCACAATCTGTCGAATGACCAATGGCAAGCTCTGAAGGAATTAAGAAATAATCGAGATCTAGTTATTCATAGAGCAGACAAAGGTGGTGCCACAGTAGTTCAATCATCATCTCAATATCATTCTCATCTTTTAGGACAGTTAAATTATACCAAATATTATGTTAAAATGTCTGAGAACCCTACAGTGAGCTTGCAAAAGGAGATTCGGCTGATTATGCAAGAAGCTTTGTCAAAGAATTGGATTGCTAAATGAGAATTTACATTTTTGACTTTATTACATCCGTTGACTCCAATTATATACACAGTACCAAAGATTCACAAATCTTTAGATATGCCTCCAGGTAGACCCATTGTCTCCTGTCGGGAATCGGTGTTGGAACCGCTTTCCAAATTTTGAGCCAATCTTTTGAGCAACATACTAATTTGGGCCATTTTTCTTGTACCACTTGTGATTGTTGTCAATACTCTATTGAAGGCAAAGAATGTCAGGTTCCTAATTCTAATTTTCTACATGTTGCTAGATGGCATACTACATGTTCTACATCTCATGTGGTACATGTTCTTGTTTGCTCATGCAAGTTTTTCTATATCGGGTGAACAATTCGTCCTATACGCGTTTGCTTACATAAACATGCATCAAGAATAAAAACGAAAACTGTGTCTGCCCCTATAGTCTAACATTGTCTGGACCATCAACATCAGTTTACTGATATGTCTTGGAGAATTCTTGATTATGTGTCTGTTACTCCGCGAGGAGGCAATCGAGAACAGCGTTTACAATTGCTTGAACAAACTTGGATATTTTGTTTAGTTACTGTGGAACCACAGGGTCTTAATAAAGAACTTGATTGGACCAGTCTTCTTTGAAGCCACAGGATCTAGTAGGTAAATCAAGTGTATTTGATCTATTTTGTGTAGACAGAGTTTTCTTATGACGTAAGTAGCTGTGATTTAGTTCAACCCTGTTATCTAAGTTTGTACCCCTGTTCGATGTAAAACCAAACAGAATGTGTTTTGGTCATTTTGTTATACTGTAAACCGCGCTGATGCTGAATAGTGCGGTATATAAGCAACTGTAATAATAATAATAATAATAATAATAATAACTGGTATTTAATCATGGATTCCTTTTCTGTGGTATCAGATCATATAAGAGAATATGCTAGCGTCCTGAAGAATTGGGGAGCTTTGCCCGAAACGTAGTACTGTGTTCTTTTTCGAAACTGTGGATACTTAAGAGACTGAAATCTAACCGAGTCTGGTGAAATGCCATGGCTCGGGTTTTTCCATGGACAACAGATAAGTAACTTTCACTATTCGTTATTCTTGATTGTCATGTTGGACTGGTTTTAGTTGTACATATTTGTTGGAAGAACTATACTTTTTGAATATGTTTTGGTGTAGGGGACACTATTATATGGTGGTTTTACCTACTTTTAGGCTCTTGTTAGAGCTATTTCAATTGAGTAAAACGGAAGTAGTGCCAGGAGAGGTAGTTTTTCCTCATGGCTAATCTTCCAACATAAACACATACATATACATTTTAGCTCAAAACGTTTTTGATTTTACAGAAGTTAACCAGGCAGTAGTGATATTCAGCTGCTGCCCTTTTAGCTTCAGTGGTGACACTTGGGATAGTCTTTAGTGCGCCAAACTTTTGCCGGTTATGGATAAGCAGTCAGTGGCTGAATATCACCACTTCCAGTTATCCCTGGATGCTGGTTCTGCTCCACCCCCGGAATGCCCCGATGCTAGCCAGTTAGCATTGGGGCGTGCAGTAGCATCCGCGGACAATCAGCGGCACTGTGTTAGTGCCGTTGAATATCCAGGTCAGCACAATTCTTTTGATATCTGGAACATTTCCAGTAAATATTTCTTAACCATCTCCATGAGACCTATCAAAATAGAGTTGGGGGGTGGGGGGAATTCAAGAAATTGATATTCAAATGATGATCTTGGTTTTCCATAGCTTCCAATTTGTAATTGCACGCCCCCTTATCTTTAACAAGAGTGGCATTTGACACTTCTCTCTTCTATTTATTGTTCCATATGCCCAGGTCTGTGACTATGAAGACCCAACTTCTTCTCATGAGCATAACATTGGGATTGAAGTAAACTGGAAACCTCTGCAACTTTGTCCAATCTAGCAGACAAAGTAGCCTCCCTACAATATTAGTGATGGTTATAACCAGCTCCACCAAAGTTACTTTCCCATGATCTACTCCAGATTCATAAGCTTTATCACTCAGTTTGGAAGATTTCAACAACATATTAGAAGTCAGGCTTTCTACCTCCAACTCACCCCTGAAGGAGTTGAACAACCCCTTCTCCCCTGCAGTGACTGAAGGAGCAAGAACCATCATCACCAGTGGAGTCCCACAATAAGCATTTGTTGCAACAAACTATCAGTATCCAGTGCAAGTGCAGCTTCACCCATGGCAGGTTCATCTTGGGGTCTTAGGGGAGTCTTCTAGCACCTCAGGCTGAATGAGCGATAGGGCTCTCCATTGCCAAGCCCCTATCTCTGGCAGCAGGAATCACAAAAAAAAGAGTCCAGGTTGGCAAAACAGTGGAACAGAAGCTGTGACTCCAGTAGGGTGAGAATGATGATTCCCTTTGAGCTTCCACACATGTTTACCCATGAGGTACGCAGGACTGATGACTCAAACTTCCAAGGGCTCTGGAGCCTGCAAACACTCCTGATATCCGTCCCACAACCACATTCATGCAAACTCTTTATAAAAAACAACAACAACATGCAGTTGTGCATATTGTATATACATATCCATCATGGAGGAGCAGCCTAGTGGTTAGCACATAATGCCTAGTATCCAAGAAGATCAAGGGTTCAATTCCCACCAGCATTCCTTGTGATGTTGGGCAATTCACTTTACCCTCCAAAGCCTTGGAAGTAAAGGCCTGGCAACCTACTTCTGGTAATACATTGTCACAAAAACCCAGAGGCAGCTGGGTCACCAGGAATCAGCTCTGACTTGACAGTACTAAAAACAAATATTTATACCAGCTCCCAAGGTGGTGTAAATGTACACAGATTTGTTTTTTTCCATGCTTTCTGTAGCATTTCAGAGATAATTTTATAAAGGCACATAGGTGCCTATGTATTTTTATATGATAGGCCAAAAGAGGTAATCTTTTGGCCTCATTACATAAATGATTTTATACAATTACTCTCTGAGTGGCCATTTTGTGTGTGCTGAAACTCTTATTATTTGGGAAGAAATCTTAGTTCACAAATAAACATGTGCTAAACGTGACGTAAATAAGTGTGCTAATCCAAGCATACTTTATTAAATCAACCCTTTAGGGAAAGTTGAAAGCTATTCCCTGTTGCAAAGTCCTATCTCCAAATGTAAGAGCAGGTCTGTGGGGTGGCCATTGAATATCATTCTGGGTCCATATGTACTTGTCTTTTACAGTACTTGAGGGGAAGAGATATATGAACAGCAATGAAGAGTACTTTCACTCCTTACTCGGTATCCAGAACTGTCCCTTGCTTACAAGAAGGTGCAATTTTATTGTTTCCAAGAACTAGCAGATTCATAATTCACATTTGGATAACAAACATCCAAACTCCATTGGATCAAAGGCGATCTGAATTTTAAGGAATGTATTCTTAATTTCTAGTCTAAACATTTGTGACTAATAACATAGATGTATGGTATATTCATAGAGCAAAATTAAAATCAAAATGTTGTACCACTCACTTGTTAGGACTGCCTGAGTATCTTAAATCATGCTACTTTACATCTTTGATTTCATTTATTTCCCAGGAACATGAATTGCACAGATGCATCCCCTCAATATCAAAGCATCAAATCATTGCCAATTATGTTTTTTCAATGTTAATGACACTTGAGTACTTTCAATCTACTCTTAATTTCTGTAGCATATCTTAGCACAACACTGCAAAATATAAGCAATCTGTATTAACTTGAAGAAGGTTACTAGAATTTTCAACATACATATCGCCATGATGTACCGTGATGCCATTAGCATCTAAGTACATATGAAACATACCATACAAAATGAGTCCTGGAGGGATATTCTATAATTTATCAGTGAATCTGTAAGTATGATATTGAGGGAAAAATAATGAGCAACTTCATTACAACAATTTACTAACATTTAAAGTTTAAACACTTAAAAAAACAACCCGTAATGAAAACAATCCAATATATTATTGAGCATTCAAGATCCCAGGGATCTTGTCTTCAGGAATGACATCTAAAATAGAAAACTATGTGGCTTCAACTCATATAGAGCACAATTTTGGGACAAGTTTTATGTTGGTCCCATAAAACCTATCACACCCTGTAAATATAGCTTTCTTCAGGACAAATGCTGCTACTAGAACTTTCCACTACCCGGTTATATTAATGATTTCAGAATCCTACACACTAGTTAAACAAACCTATGTGGGCCTATGCACAAAAAAAAATCATCACGGAGTTTTGAAATGGCAAGAACAATTTCCAACAGCATTTGCCCATGTAAATAGGATTTTACCTAAGCAACATGGCTTGACTAAAAATTGCCCACCTCAAAATATGACTAAAATGCCCTTGCAAACAGTAGATTATATCTGCTTTTAACCACTTGAAAAAGATGCTAAAAGCCTCTTCCTAAACATACCTTTGAGTATGTTTAGGATGAGGGAGGAAAACAGTATTTGCCCACATGTATGTTATTTACTTCAGGTGTGATTTTATGTAACGACATCTAATTACTAAAAATGTGCATTAGCAGCATTAAGTTGTGGGAATTTAGAATTAGATTTATTAAATTTTGCTACTGCTTTAGCGAATACTAATATGCATTAATGTATGTTATTTACTGCAGGTATGATTTTGTGGAATGACATCTATTTAATAATAGTGTATATTAATGGAATTAGCACACTCTAAAACAGTATAGCACATTAGTAAACTCAAATCTAAATTTTCAAATGTATGGGCCCAAGGAACTAATCTGTGGCTTCCCTTGCAGAAATGATCCAGCAGGCAGGAAGTTTGCTTTCTTAACTACATCTCTGTTTGCATTAGAAAGAGCTTCAGTGATGCTGCTACTCAAGGATAGAAAGGACAACTCACATGATACAGGTAACTTTTCTTTTGTCCCACATCATGTTTTCTGCTTTGCTTTATTGAACAATGTGTATCCAACTGGATGAATTTATTGAAAAACATCAAATTTCTAACATCTGGAAGCATGGATTTAGGAGTGAACATTTATTTATTTACATTCTCTTATATACCACACTATTCTGCATCAGTGCGGTTTACATTGAACAAACATGGTCCAGAAACATTGCTTGTATCATTGACTGACTGTAGACTTAGAAGTTTGGAGCTTAGACTGTTAGGGCCTGATTTCATCCTGCATGTAGATCCCCTATGTGTGTCCCCGGTCTGAACCGGAAGCACAGAAGGGATCACGATTCTGATCCTATGGGGCACGTCTAGCCCCGTGGGATCAGAATCACGATCAGGCATGTACGTGCAGGCCGGTACTGTGATTCAGTCCAACCTGCACGTACATCCAAAGCCCGACTAACTCAGTCAGGGCTTTTAGATGGAGCCACGATGCCATGGTGTCATATTGCCATGGCACTGCGTCTCCATTTAAAAGCCGCAATGCCAGCCGCCTGAAAAAGGAGTTTATTCCCCACAGCCTGACCTCCAAGCTGGCCTCCTAAGGCCAGGGTCGGGCTGCAGGGAATGCCCCCTGGCCCCCCTGCCCCATCTGAGCTCCGGGCACTTAAAAAAAATTGCGTGCAGGGAAGTTATTCCACCTCAGATGTGGGATAACTTCCCCACACATGTCGCTGGCCCTGGATGTACTGAGCCAACATTAGAATCGGCCCTGTACATCCAGGGCCAGCAACTGCCCACCGCCCGCCCAGAATCTGCCCCCAAGCCGCCCATTCCCCACCCCCATCTAACTTCCCCACACAACTGGTGGGGAAGTTAGTCGGGGACAGGAGCCAGCACATATAGCAGGGATGGATGTCCCATTGGGCCGTCCATCTCCACTATTCATAGCACAGAATAACCGCCTTAGCATATATGTTTTTATTTGTTGATGTTTCACTTGCATTTGATTTGGCCGTTCCCGCTATTCTACTGAATTGTTTATCTGGGTTGGGGGTGGCTGGTGCTGTTTTGAAATGTCTTGGAGGGTAAACAGCTTTTGCTTTTTGAGCCTGAAAGGCTAAGTGACTTCTTACTGGCAAAGGAGGAACCCATCATCTTGATCTCTGTGGTTCCAGATGATTGAGCACTATTAGTATTGACTGTATGGAGAAGAACTTGGCAACTGCTTGTTGTGCCTGTCTAATTTTTATTCTTCTCTTGACTCTTTATCCTTTTTATTGTGGTTAACAATTATTATATATTATGTGGCATGTTTCATTTTCTTACTGTTTGTTGCCAAATGTCATTCAGGTGTGATTCTTTTTTTTTTTTTTTTTTTAAACTTTTATTTTCATTTTGCAACAAACAAAAGAAACAACACACCAAAGGAGACAAAACAGGTATACAATAAGGAAAAGCAAACCCTATTTATTTATTTATTTATTTAACTGCATTTATATCCCGCTTTTCACCGGGTCAAAGCGGTGTAACATGTAACATCGGGGGGGGGGTAATTTTTTTAGGGTGGGGCCATCACCAGGGTCAACATTTAATGATTTGGGTAGACATGGACATGTTTACTTCTAAGTGTTTAGGTCATGGTGTTGTTTCCGTTCAGAGATGTTCACGGAATAGGATTGTCTTTAGCTGTTTCTTAAAAGATGTGATGTCAGCGTTGCTCCTGATGTGTTTTGGTAGAGAGTTCCAGAGGGATGGAGCATAGAGTTCGAATGCTCTGTTGCAGGTCCGTTGTGTGGATTTGGTTCTTTTGTAAGGGACAACGATAGAGTTATTGCAGGAATGTCTGGTTGATCTGTTGTGGGATGGTCGAGGCAGTAATGAGTGTAGGGAGGTGATCTGTTTTTGGTGGATAGTTTTGTGGGTGAGTAAGATAGCTTTGTACTTGATTCTTGCTTGCACTGGAAGGAGGTGAAGGTTTCTTAGGATTGGAGTTATGTTATTACCCCCCACCCCCATGCTTCTTCTCTAAACCGACAGTATCAGCATGTGAGCGCTTCCAAACAACAGTGATCGTACATCAAAACGAACATAAATAGTATCTGCGATACAGAATGATCACATGACAGAGATGTATACAAATTTAAACAGTCAGATGAGAGCATTTAGCATTGTGAACATAGTTATTGAGCATCTTCCATTTAGACAGATGATGGGGGGTCTGAACGGAAGAAGCAAACATACGAGGTATTTGTTCATATTTACTATAGAGACAGACATGATTCCACCATTCATTGGGGCTCAGATGGGAGCTATTTTTCCAGTATTTCGTAATTAGGGAGATAGCGATGCCCAGCATAAAGTCTAAAAGGAAGTAAGCCGATTTTGGAAGAGAGGGGATCCCCGCAGCTGAGCGGAGTCCCACTATCCTCCAAGAAAGGGGCTCTTGAAAGTGCAAAATAGATTGGATATGACCCCAGACCCGACGCCAGTAATGCTGTAGTGCGGGACATTCATACATAACATGAGTTAGTGAACCAATGGCCGCATGGCATGTCCAGCATCTATTGCCCTGGGAGGTGTTCCATTTGGCTAATCTGTCAGGAGTATAGAAACACCGGTGGGCTAGAAAGAAGAGTGTCTGAGTGAGTGAGGCGGATCGGGAGACCCGTGTCACTCTACTCCAGACGAGGCTCCATTGCTCCGGGGTCAAAGTTACATGCAGTTCCCGCTCCCATGCTTTCTGTGCTATAGGGGTACCTCTATTTACAGCATTACATAAGGTTTTGTAAAAGTTAGATGCTACACCCGGTGAACTCCCGATAGATCGGATAGTCTCCGACAATCCCTGGGTATGGGATTCCGATGGCGGGAGCACCTTAGCACTCCGAAGACAATGCTGTAGTTGCACCAACTGAAAGTAGTGTTTCGCTGGGAGACCAAATTCAATTTGCAATTCGCTAAAAGTTTTCCAGCGACCATCATGGAACAACTGGTTAGGGATCCAAATGCCCCTAGTGTACCAGGGGCTCCACGCCATCGGTTTATTTTGTATTTGAAATCGAGTATTGTACCAAAGCGGGAGTCTGTCTAACGGACAGAATCGGGAGTCTAGAGATTGCATAAGAGTATTAAAGGCACCTAAAGTGTCTAAAAGCATTGGTGGATAGTGGGAGTCTGATGGGAGAGTCATACCAGGGAGATAAGTAAGAGGAATCGGTTTGCAAAGGTCCTCCTCTATGTCTAGCCACACAGGTCTACTCGGTGCTAGATCTTCCAGCCAACGAGCGCCTTGTTTGAGAAGAAAAGAGTGGTGATATTTCAGGAAATCAGGGAATCTGACACCCCCATTTTCCTTATCTGCTTGCAATTTATGCTTCACTATCCTAGGTGTCTTATTTTGCCATAAGTATCTAGTCAGAAGGCCCTCTAAATCTTTATATGTACGTCGAGGTAGGAGACAGGGCAACATTTCTAAAATGTAATTCACTTTAGGAACAATCATCATTTTTATGGTTTCTAGGCGACCCCACCAGGTAAGTGTTAAAGGAGTCCAACGGTGAGTAAGCGCCCGGACTTTAGAGGTTAAGTCTTTGGCATTAAAGGAGATAGCGTCTTCCAAAGGAGAGCAGTAGTGAACCCCAAGGTATTTGACCATGCGAGGTTGCCATAAAAAGGGAAAGGATTGCATATCTGCCTGATGAATCAGAGGATTTAGTGGAAAGGCTACCGACTTGGTCCAATTTATCTTATAACCCGAGAGTTGTGAATATTTACCAATTTGCTCTAGGACAGCCGGCACTGAGTCTAGAGAGACAAAGAGCATAAGGTCATCAGCATATGCTGAAATTTTGATTTCCCTATGAGAGAAGGGGACTCCATGAATCTCCTCCGATTGCCGGATTAGTAAAGCTAAGGGTTCGAGTGCAAGATCGAAAAGAAGTGGAGACAGTGGGCATCCCTGGCAAGTACCGCGCGTTGAAGGGGAAATGGCTGAGACTTTAAAGCATTAGCACAGATACTGGCTGTAGGCTGTGCATACATGGTGCGGAGACAACGGAGAAAACCTTCTCCGAATCCGTACCAGCGGAGAGTTGCAAACAGGAAGGGCCATTCTAAGCGATCAAAGGCCTTCTCAGCATCAAGTGAGAGGCCAACCAATGGTCGATCAAGATTAACTGCGGTAGTCAGTACATGACATAGAGTCTGAGCATTGTCAGCAGTTGATCTACCGGGAATGAAACCGCATTGATCTGGGTGTATTAAAGTAGACATCCTATCAGAGAGCCGGGTGGAGAGAATGGTGGCAAATATTTTATAGTCCGCGTTTAGGAGGGAAATTGGACGATAATTAGCTGTTAGTTGCGGATCTCTCCCCTCTTTCTCAAAAACTACTACATTTGCCATTGAAAAGGACCCAGAAGGAGATCCCTCCTCGGCCAGAGCAGAAAAATAAAGTTTCAAAACTGGAGCTAAGTCAGCGTTAAAGGTTTTGTAGAATTCAGCAGGGAGACCGTCCGGGCCTGCAGCTCGACCTGTGGCACATCTCTTGATAGCAGAATGAATTTCTGATAAAGTGAATGGTTTGTCCATGGCCTCTCTATCTTCGTCAGATAGGGTCGGTCGTTGTACCCCTGAGAGTAATCGTTCAAATACTTCTGGCTCAAAATCACATTCAGATTGATAAAGCCGAGTATAAAAATCACGAAAGAGTTCTAAGATTTCTGTATCTTTAGTGACCAACCCCCCCCCCCCCCCCGACGGATTACGGAGCGCGGTAACACGCTTGGCTTCTTTTTGACCTTTCAGGGCATTTGCTAACAATTTGCCAGCACGGTTATTTTCCCGGTAATACATCCCTTGTTGTGATTCAATATTTTTAGCAGCAGCAGTATACAAAAGCTGATTGTATTGAAAACGAAGGCGTTGTAAACGGAGTAAAATACATGGGTCAGTACGGGACGTGAGGAGACGCTCCCCAGCTTGTATCTGTTGCTCTAGAATCAGTAAGTGTTGCTTTCTTTGTTTCCCCTGTCGAATTTGATAGCTGGTTATAGTTGCACGGATAGATGCCTTAAAAACCCTCCCACCAAGCCCAGCTCGCTGTGTCATGGGGTGAGTTAAAATGAAAATAATCTTGGATAGCGGCCTTTATGTCAACCTGAAAATCTTTTTGATCTAGTAGGGATCTATCAAAAAACCAAGCTCGGGGAGGATCATCTCGCGTAGTGACATGTAATGAAAAAGATATGGCAGCATGATCTGAAATATGGAGAGGATGAGTCCTAGCCGCGTCCACTTGAGAAATCAGTGCTTTGGAAATGAGAAAGAAATCTATTCTAGATTGTGAGTGATGGGGGGCAGAAAAAAAGGTGAACTCTAAGTCGGAGGGGTGAAGCAGCCTCCATATATCTACTAGCGCAAGATCTTGCATCAGAGCTGTAAGGGTAGCAAGACTCTTGGGTGGACTACTCGTTCTAGGCGGTTGTCTATCTATCAAAGGGTCTAGCACTTGATTGAAATCGCCACCAAGTATTAATGGAGTATTGGCAGAGGCCTGTGCCAACTGCGCAATACTTGCATAGTAAGCAGGGTTATCCACATTCGGGGCATAAATACAAATACACGTGAATTCACTATCTCCAACCTTAAGGTGTGCACGGGCCCATCTACCCTCCTTATCAGAGCTAGTATCCATTACAGTAGCTTGCAAAGACTTCTTAACCAGAATGGCTACCCCACACCGTTTGGAAACGGCGGGAGAATAGGCAGCCACCATGTAAGGCTTAGCATTGAGTTTCAGTGTTTCAGCGGAGTTTAGATGCGTTTCCTGAAGAAACACTAAATCAGCATGCTCATGGTTAAGATAGCTAAGGATTTTCTTTCTTTTGATTGGGCTATTGATGCCTTTTACGTTAAGTGATAAGATCTTACATAAGGCCATTCAGAAAGGTTAAAAATTCTGAGCATGATAACGCACATAATTTCACAATGTCCCTCAAATTAACTGTATCTGGCTGTACACATGACATGATAGAAAATAAGCTAATGTAATACAATGAAGCGCCCCACATTAAAAAAGAAGAACCGCGGTGCGGTAGAGAAGAAGCAAAACCCCAGAAATTACTGGCGACCATGTGTCTGCGGGGAGAAACCCCAGAGAAGGCCGAAATTGAAAACATATAACCTGTATAACTGTGCGTGCTCCGAATCCAACCGAGGCACACATCATGGAGGGATAGGAGACCAAGAAAGTCATATAGAGAAAGAAAGAAAAGTCCAGGTAGTCTCTGTGCTTGGCTATGACCACCGCGTCGGGCCCTTCAAAATGGCGGACAGAGCCGGCAGATAATAAGTCCAAGTTGTTGGATTAGCGCATCTGCTCTGCTTCTTTGGAGTCTAAAAATGTTGATAGTAGATCAGGATCTTCGAATGTCCTAGTTTGGTTGTGGAGAGTCACTCGGAGCTTCGCTGGATACAACAGGCCAAAGCGAGCCTGTAGCTGTTGAAGTCGAGGGCGAAAAGCAAGGAGTCTCTTCCGACGGTCAACTGTGGGCTTTGCCAAATCAGGGAAGAAGGAGACTCTATGACTTTCAAACTCCAGATGATGATTCGCCCGGGCAGCATTTAGAATTTGTTCCACTTGTTGATATCGTAGTAATCGAAAGATAATAGGCCGGGGGGTCGTTCGATTGAGCGCCATATGGGTAGGAACACGATGTGCTCGATCAATTTCCAGATCTCTATGAAAAGTGATCTTCAGCAAGGAGGGAAGAGTTTTGAGCAGGAATTCTCTTATATCTCCTGCTTCCGCCCCCTCCGGTATTCCAATGAGCCTCACATTGTTGCGACGGGCTCGATTATTGCTATCTTCTAACTCTTTTTGAAGATTCTGTATCTGGCGCTCAGCCTTGTCCAGTTTGACCAAGCGCACCGCGTGCGAGTCGAGGACCCCCGCCATGTTGTCCTGCCGTAATGAAAGACTTTCAAGTCGGTCCTGGAGCACACCGAAGTCTTCTCGCATGGCTCGAAGCGCTTCTCCGTTAGACTGCACCAGTTCCTTCACGCCGCGTATTTCCTCTAAGATCTCCTGGTGCATTTCGGGGTTTTCCCGAAGTGGAACCATCTTCTGTGGGGAAGACACCTCTGTTTTGGAGCGTTTTCCGTGTGAAGAAGAAGGAGACCCGAAGTCCAAGCACGCTGGTTTATGGGCCGCCATCCCCCCCGAGGTACCCCGGTAAGTTCGGAGCAAAATATTAAGTTTATGTAGGTATTAAGTCAGGATTCTGAGTAGGCCTCTCGGGAGCTTCAGCGCGAAGCGTCTTACCCGCTGGACATCAGGCTCCGCCCCCTCAGGTGTGATTCTTTAATCGATAACATGAAACTGATAAATATAAAACAAAAAAGGAGGAAGAAGAGAGCCTTTTGGAAAAGAAGGGGACCAGAAAATTAAAATTAATTGTGATAATAAATAATTATCATGTAAAACTATATATCTGATAATCTTAAAACATTTCCCATCTGTTATAAGAACCCAAAAACACATGCAAATGTAGCTTATAAACACTTCAAAACTGAACATAGTTCAAAGCAGCCACAATCTCACAAACTTGTTGTTTCTTATAAAAAATACAAAACAACTGTGAGAAGAACATTCTTACTGTCTTCTTACAAATGAAAATTAAAAAAAAAGAAAAGAAAACTAATGGTGACTCTTGTTTGCATACACAAGGACAAAATGCTGCTTTACCACAGCCGTCTATAAAACAAACAAAGCTTCCTTATCATCCTGCTAGACCAGTCCAGGCAAGTGGGTTATGTTCCCTTGCCAGCAGGTAGAGGTAGAGTGAGTATCTTTCAATGATGTCATTAGGAGGTATATCCATTGGTGCAGAACTGAGAGAAGCCAGTAATTACCTGCCCCAGCAGGTGGCAAGGTGTGTATGAACTGATGCAGATCTGACTCTCCTGGCTCACACTATGGTTCAGAGGCCAAGGACTGAGTCTGACAGGCCACAGTAAAGCTTGGAGTAAGGGAACCCCATTGACTTCTCAAGCTGACAGCCTTCTAGATCCAGTACTGTTTCATGTAGATTAATAATGTTTAGTGGGATAAAGAGGAGCAGGAGGACCTAGTAGGGAGGCCTGTAAATTTGAGCCCAGGCTCTCCCCTTCCCTCTTGCTGTCTGTAATCTGCTTGTCAGATTATTTTTGGACTTTTACATTTTGTTCATAGATTTTAATTGGCCTCTATTTGGGTCTTGTATGTCGTGTAAAGTAACATTAAAAAAAAAAAAAAAAAAGTGTGGACCTGTTCAGGCAGTTGGGCCTCTCTGGCCTGTGCAAGCATTCAAGGAAGCCAAGATCAAATTTCCCCCGAGTGACCTGTCAGTAGGGTTGCCAACTGGCTCCAGATGTGCCCGACAGGCTTGATCCAGTCCTGGGTTTATTCCATTGCATGCAGGGACATGTAGTTCTGATTTCTCCATTGCACTCAATCAGAAAAGCAAGACTACATGTCCCTGCATGCAATGGGGTAAACAAAGGACTGGATCAAGCCTGTCGGGCGCATCTGGAGCCAGTTGGCAACCTTACCTGTCAGGTGCAGGGATTCCCAATATAGGGCTCCCTTTTTTGCCGTGGCCACAATGCCTTTATTGCAATCTGCATTTTTTTCATGCAGAGAGGCATAACATTTTTGTCAGGCTTTTTTGGCAGGGTTATTTATTTATTTTTTCTCTCAGTAATGTGGTGCAGAGCTCGCATGTCATGTGCCTGCTGCTGTGCTACTTCTGACACCCGCAGGGTCAGCTCCACGGTGAACCTCTTTTGTTCCCAGTGTGATGGGGATTTAAGGGCCCAAGACGTTTTGGCATTTTGGGGTTCCTGAGGGGCCTAGGGCCCAATGTTGATTAAGGACCCCTTCTTCTTCCCAGTCTACGCCTGTGCCATGTGTGGGGCAGGCAGTTCTCGCAGAAGACATCCATGGTGCCTCATGGAGAGCTGAGGAGGTCCCAGGTTCCAGCCAGCAAGTTCCAAAGGGCCTTTTCTGGCCACCGGAGAGCTTCCTTGATAATGGGTCACAGCAGCTCTGTAACTGTTTTCAATCTTTTTTTGGCTGCATGGCAACCCCCTTTACAGGGGTCCTGGGTCCCAAACTGTTCTGTGAGGGGAACCTAGCCCTCCAGTGACACTGCCATAGCCATTCCTTGGGTTAAATGCTCCTGTCTCACCCATTTGCCAGGCTGCCTTATACCCTACATTGGTTGGATGGGATGGAGAAGAAGATTATTTTGCAGCTGGCAGAGAGCGAGAGGATAAAGGGAAAATTTACTACTACTGATCATTTGTATAGCAATGGAGGATGACGATCCATCTGTACTGATCTAGGAATCAGGACACCGCACTTTAGAAATATAGCAGCTGTGGTCTTATAATCTGATTGCTTCGCATGGAATACAAATAATAATAAAAATAATAATTGATAACAAAAGCATTCTTATTGTATAACTTAAAGTGAAAACTGGAAAATAATTAACATATCTAATAAAATCAACAGTATAAACAGGTGTCTTGCCATTTGCAAAAAAAGTAAAGAAATGTTGCAGCTTAAAAAATGAAAAACAAAACAAAACACTATAGCGAGCATCCATCATTGCAAGCAATTTTTTTTTTCATATTGAATTCTTCCAATAAAAATGAAATGTCTACTGGGAGATGCTAACAAAATGAAAATAACCACAGCCAGCATATCCCTCATTATAGATAAAAAAAACCCCTTTTATTGATTATATTCAATAAAAACTGAATTGCCTAGTGGGAGCCATGATAAAAAAAAAATATATAAAATATGAGAGCTACATATGTCAATTGAGTACAGAAAAGCAAGATTAAAGCAAACACTATTTCCCAAATGTTCTTCCCAATAAAAAATACACATTCATGTAAATCAACTTACAGTATTGAAGAGAAACTAAACACCACACATGCATATAAAATAAAAAATCTCTGCCGGTGTGTCTCCCATATTTGAAGGACAGGGGATGATCACGAAACACTGACCAGCTTATTAAATCAATAAAAATAAGTGAATCAGTGCCAAAAACTAATTATGTTCAGCACCCACTGTTGGAATTTTTTTTTGATTGATCTAGGATTGTTTCATGTGAATGACTAATTATAATCTACGGAGGTGATTTTATAAGGGTGTGTGTCCTTGAAGCGGTAAAACACACACCTACTTTGGCAATATTTTAGACGTTTACACACGTATGTGGCCACTTATAAAATACCAACCAGTATACCAGTGCGCACATTCACACAATAGGTATATATGGGGTTGGAATTTGAGCAGAGGGTGGACGGAGCACACAAGTTTATGCATAAAGCATAGCATACTATAATTTACACATGTACTTGAAAAAAAATAAGGATGGGTGTTTACACCAGTTCTAGAGCTAGTCAGAAGCAAGTATTGGACTCACTAGAACAGTAGGTGGGTGGGTGGGGGATGTAGGGTCTGCACATGCACAGACAGACAGGGAGGCAGAACAAGGCAGCAGTACCAGAAGTTGAGAAAGTAATGAGGGAGGAGCTCTGGGATATAAATGTATGGAATACTTTGTCTAGAAAATGTGTAAGCAATGGCATTTAAGTTACAACACTGTTCTGTCTGCTGTGGGGCCATTCTCATGGTATAAGCTCTGTAAGACTGGCCCCAAGATGGGGGCACAAAAGCAAAGGTTGGCTCAGGGTACCACAACTACTTGAGCTGGCCCTGGCACAGATGCACCTACCACCTCTCATACTGAGAAGCCAGTATGAAAACAGTCTAACGCGCTGGAACCTTAAGGCCACTTTTGCTTTGCACTTACTCTTGAAAAAACTACTATATTATGGACTAGCAAAATTAACTCATCCAAATAAAAAACAGAAAAAACAGTATGTAACTATAAAAGTTTCTAAACATTTTAGATCAATATGTTTAATATCATAAACCAATATACATTTTTCATGTTATAATATTTAAATGTATTTATCTACTGTAGGAACTACACTATTTATAAAAAAACTAATTGTGATATGTAAACAGTGTAGTCATTAGAAAGAAGGTAAAAATCCATGCTGTAAATATTGCAAAAAGACATGTCTCACTATTGAGTCACTCTTGGTGGCATGCTTGGATATGTTTACTAAAGGGCATTAAGGGATCCATTAATGCCCATTATCGGCACCCTTGCACCCTTTATACTCTGAAAAAGCTGCATTAACGGGCATTAAAGGCTCCTGCAGTGTAAAGGGTGCAATAGGTGGAGAGTGGGCATTAACAGGACAGAGAGATCATTAACAACGGGTGTTCCCTTAATGTGTGTTAAGCCCTTTAACACTGGGAATCCTAACACAAAGTAAAACCTCGCGGAAAGGGTGTATTTTGAGGAGAAAGAGCCTATTTTAATGTCTGCATGTGATGCACAGACAGGGGAGCCCAAAATAGTGATAATAGTGCTCCGTAAGCAGCAACAGCATAGTGCCCAAGTATGAAAGGGGCTCTTCAACCTGGGGAAGAGACAGCTGAGGGCAGATAAGATAAAGGTCTATAAATTAATAACTGGAGTGGAATTGGTAAACGTAGATTGATTTGTTACACCATCCAAATGTAGAAAGACTAGGGGACATGCAATCAGGCTACATTTAAGACTACTAAGAGAAAATATTCTTTTTAGTCAACGAGTAATCAAACTCTGGAATTAATTACTGGAGGAGTAGTAAAAGTTGTTAGTGTAGCTGGGTTTAAAAAAAGGTTTGGACAGGTTCCTGGGGAAAGATCCATAAACCATTCACAGGTCTGCGACTAAAAAGCTGTTTGATTATTTTCATCTAATTTCCATGTATTTTGGTGTGCTGAAAACAAATAAAATATTGAAAAAATTCCTAGATGTCATGATTTGCCACAACATGCAAAACTGTCTTCAAATTTATCAATTTTTTTCAAATTACTATTAATTAATTCAAATTACTATTAATTAATTCACATATGTGCATTTAAGCTATAAAATGCCAAAACAACCTTAAAGAGGTTGTCCGAGTTATGTAAAAAAAAATATAGCACTGCAAATCTGATGGTCAGCAATATATACATAAGCTAAGCAAGTTTTAAGTCCGTGCTTCTAATGGTAGAAGGGGTTAATCTTTCCTGAAGAATCCAGTGGGAGGGAGACACAGGGCAGATAGCAGCAGCTCCGGTCAGTGCAGGGGGGCGTGGCCAGCACTTCGACGTCTTGTGTACAGACACAGAGCTGCTCTCTCCTGCATGCCACACTTGTGCACGAATCATCATCGGGGTCTTGGTTCTAGGCTGTTCACACTTTTTCATCGCAATTCGTGTTAGCTCGTCATTCTTCAACCATTATGTTATGGCTCCGCGAAAGTGTATTAATTCGCCAGTCAGTTTCTGTTTCATCTGTGGTGAATATACTGTGTTGAAGCAACAGCAGAATATTACAGACTTTGTGAAAAAGTATACTTTGCATACTTTGGACTAAAAATTGAAGATCAAGATAAAGTCTGGGCGCCTCATAAAGTGTGCAAACCGTGTGTTGAGGACCTCCAAAACTGGTTCAAGGGTAAGAAAAAATCTTTCTGTTATGGGATTCCTATGGTATGGCGAGAGTTCATGCGATGTGAAAGGGTTTAATTCTAAATGGAAGCATTCCATTTCATACCCCAATCTTCACTCGGCAATTCGTCTCATCCCCCATGGCACAGATATACCAGTACCCAAGCCCCCTGCTACCTTGGAAGAGATACCTAGCTCCGATGAAGGTGAAGTCATACCTGAACCAGATGACGAATCAAGTTCTGACTTTGAAGATGGTACAAGACCAAAATAGTTTTCTCAGGAGGAGATGAATGATTTGGTAAGAGACTTGAATCTTCCCAAAGATGCCGCTGAGTTACTCGGATCAAGGCTGAAATCAGGAATTTATTGTTGCCAGGAGTGTCATCTTCATGGTTCAGACATCGTGAAAAGGAATTTGTTCCTTACTTCGCCCAGGAAGACAAGTTGGTTTATTGCATCGATGTTGAAGGTCTGATGGGTCAGTTTAAAATCCAATATGATTCAGAGCAATGGCGTCTTTTTATAGATTCATCAAAAAGAAGTCTCAAAGCAGTTTTACTCCACAACGGTTTTTATGCTTCCATACCTGTAGGTCATTCCATACACTTGAAGGAAACCTACGAGAACTTGGAATTGGTTCTTCATAAACTTAAATATGAAGACCATGGTTGGCAAGTGTGTGGGGACTTGAAGGTCTTGTGCATGCTGCTCGGGCAACAAGCTGGGTATACCAAATATCCTTGTTTTCTGTGTCTATGGGACAGTCGAGACCGACAAAATCACTGGACCAAGAAGAGTTGGCAGCCGAGGGTGCTAACAGTCGGTGAAAAAAATGTCCTCAGAGAAACTTTGGTACCTTCCCATAAAGTTCTTCTACCACCTCTCCACATAAAATTGGGATTGTTGAAGCAATTCGTAAAATAACTTCAAAGAGATGGAGAATGCTTCAAATACTTGGTCACCAAGTTTCCAGGCCTGTCGGAGGTAAAATAGAAGGAAGGTGTGTTTGTCGGACCAGACATTAGAAGGCTTATAGTTGATCAAGAGTTTGTCAATACCATGACGGATCCTCAAAAAGAAGGGTGGATTGCATTTAAAGAAGTCGTACAGAAATTTTTAGGCAATAACAAAGATCCTCACTACAAAAAGATCGTCGGATGAATGCTGAAAGCATTTCAAGCTTTAGGTTGCCTGATGAGTTTGAAAGTGCATTTCCTCCAGTCCCACCTTGACTACTTTCCTGAAAATTTGGGAGCTGTGAGTGAGGAAACAAGGTGAACGATTCCACCAAGACATTAAAGAGATGGAAAGGAGATACCAGGGAAAATGGAGGATTACAATGATGGAAGACTACTGTTGGATGCTTCAGAGAGACATTCCAGATGCTACTCACAAGTGTAAATGCACCAAGAGGAGCCTCACAAGGAAGAGGAATCGAGTTTAGTGTGTGTAGGTGAGCTCATTTCAGTTCAAAAAAGGATTTTCGTGAAAATATTGTAATAAAACTTTAATTTTGTAAGTCTATTTCCATTTATTTTGAGGTATTGCCTTATTTAACACAGTTACCTAACTTGTCAGGAAACGTGATGTCCTATGACAAAATGGAGGTCATTTTCAGATTCACCACACCAAACAACATAAAGATTATGTGCAATAACCAAAACAGCTCTCAAAAAAATTTTTTTTGCAGACCTGTATATCATTGATTATGTTGCTATTACAGTAATATTAAGCACCAGCAACTCCCACTGCATAACCCATGTGCAAAGGAGGTGGCACGTGGGTCATGCAGTGGGGGTTGTTGGTGCACAGGGTGGACCAGGCAGCTACCCAGATGGTGCATAAGAACATGGGATCTTAAAGTATGCCATACTGTGTCAGACCAAGTTCCATCATGCCTGGTATCCCTTGTCCAACAGTGGGCAATTTAGATCACAAGTACCTAACAGTTTCCCCAAAAGACATATAGGATCCACAATGCTTGTATTGGGGCAAGCAATGGATATCCTGGGTCCTCTTTATTTACAGTACCTTTTGGATATGCTCTGGCTAGCGTTATTCTTCATGCAGAAGACTTTCCGATTCTGGATGCCCACTCCACAGGTAACTTCTCCATTCCAACTAATAGTGGCATTCAAGGCTGTTATCAAGGTATCTTCAGAACATGGACCCCATGAAGATGTTTCCCAATAGAATGCAGTGCAGGAGTGATCATTGCATAACCGATATTCCTGTAGTGCCTGACTGGGGGGGCATGCTTTTCCACCTAAGAATGGAAAATCCAAAATGTTGTAGTACAATATACAATGGAATAACTTTACAAGGAAAAATGAGAATAGCCTGATGGTGCTATATATCTCTATATATGTAATTTTATTCAGTAATCTGAAGATGTGAGGCAATTCCCATTTTAAATTAAATTTAACATACAAAAACAACTGAGTGAAGTAAAATGTTAGTACATATCAGTACATGGCACCACAGTGATATTATTGTGTTGACATGCCCATGAACTTCAATGAGATTTTCCCTTTTTTGTAGTAATGTGAGCCTTTTTTTTATGAGAGTCTTCTAAAGACAAGAGACCTAAGTAAATGTTCCTGTTTTCATTAGCAACTACCGGATGATTCTCAAAGAAGTATTAGCATCCTTACTACCAGAATTAGGGAAGTCGTAAAAATAACTTGATATGTAAAGACACAATTTTAGTGCACTATGTGAGATTCTAAACTGATCTAAGAAAAGGGCAGACTAATATCTGCATTCCTTTGGTGCAAGGTTACGCAGATGAAATCTAAATATTGTTCATTAACCCTCTGCTTCATCCCAGGTTTCTCTTTTGCAAGGTCTTGTCAGGCTAACGAACAACACAAAGGAATCCTTAAATTGCCAAGTGGTTTACATAAGCAGTTAAGTATTGCTGTGGGTTCAGTGGCCGTACGTGCACACCGTTAGTATTAATGTTTAAATTGGTTGTATACTATTCTACATTCAAATGATCAGGACCTTAGTAGTATTATATATCCTGATATTTCTAACTTATAAAACCATAGGAAAAGATATTCAAAACCCTTAGCCAGTCTTTCCTGTTAAGGGTGCTAACTGAGATAGTGTCACAGAATATCTCCACAGGCTGCCCTGGTTCTATCTAGTTAGTGCAAGAGTTGCCTGTAGGTGAAGCACAGGTGGTATTGCCACAATCCACATAAGAGTTGACTTTATCTGCTTAGTGATATTTTCAGTTAGCACTTATTTGAGCAATTTAGGCCATGTAAAAACCTTCCAAAGTTGTAATCCAGATAAGCACCGGCTGACAATCCTGCTAACCAGATAAGTGTTGGCATTTATCTGGATAGTGTCATTCAGCACGGGTATTCTGGAGCAGCTCCTATCTAGACTCTGACACTGAACATCCCACCAATATTTCCATGCCAAGGCTGACTGCCATGGCATTTAAATATCAGTCCTTTTGAAAACCTGGACCCATAGAATCTAGCTGTAGAACACGGGTCTCAACCTCCACTCCTTTAAGCGCTTAAAACCATTGAGGTTTTCAGAATATGTCAACTGCCTCTCTATATGCAAACCCATTGCTTTCACATTCATTATTGCTATCCTGAAAACCTAACTGGTTTGCAGCCCTAGAGATTAGCGGGCTGATATTCAGTCCATGGTGGTGAGAGGTTTCTTGAACTGCCAGCTGCCAGATATTCAAAGGTAGTATCCAGATAGCAGCTGCCATTGAATATCCAGTTTTTACAGTCAGTGGTGGCCCTATGTGGATAGCAGTGATATTCAGCCACTATCCAGATAGGCCTTTGCGGATAATCTAGATAATCTCTGGCTCCTCTTCAGCTCCCATGGACTTACTCGGCACTATCTTCTGAATATCAGACTCATGTGCACAGACCAGAAGGATCTTGGGGTGATAATATCTGAGGATCTCAAGATGGTGAAATAATGTGAGAAGGCGGTGGCCAAAGACAGAAGGATGATACACTGCATACAGAGAGGCATAACCAGCAAAAAGGAGGAAGTAGTAATGCCCCTCTACAAATCATTGGTGAGGCCTCACTTGGAATACTGTGGTCAGTTTTGGAGGCCATACTTGAAATGGTTTAGAGGAGGAAGACCAAGATGATATGGAGCCTCGCCAAGAAGATGTATAAACAGATGATTGAAGACCTAAATATAGACACCCTGGAGGAGAGGAGGGACAAGGGAGATATGATACAGACATTGAAATACTTACAGTGGTGTGCAAAAGTCTGGAATCACTTGTAAATTTGACATTTTTTCAACTTCGTGACCTTATATCTTAATTTCTTTTTCCTCCCAGTGGCTTTTTCTGTGTATCTCATGATAAGTGATAGATTTGGCTATTAGGGCCAACTTTTAGTATGTGGCCCTTATTTTCTGAGTTTGTTCCCCATAGTTGTCCTGTTGATAGATTTTCTATGAAAATCGCTTAATGTACATCGTTGGCCAACGATATATTATTGTAAGTATGCTTTAAAATATTAGGGATGCACACCAGGTTTCCTTCAAATTAATGTATGTGACCTTGAAAAAGGTAGTTTTTATGTGTCAGTGATGGCTCAGTATTTGATGGGCCACCCTTTGTTCTTGATCACCTGACTGCACCTTGTCGGCATTGAATGAACCAGTCTGACAAGGTGATCATTGGTGACAACGCGGTTCAAAGCTGCAATGAGTGACTTAATCAGCTCACGCTTTGATGTCGGATGCCTCTTGGATATTTCCAAGGCTACCTTGTGCCACAGGTTCTCGATTGGATTCAGATCTGGAGACTGGGCAGGCCAGTCCATTGACTTGATGTTGTTCCACTGCTTCTAGCTGATCAGCTGTCTGGGGCGATGGCAGGGTGCATTGTCATCTTGGAACAGGAAATGGCCAGGAAACAGCTGGTGTGCTGATGGTACCATTCACTTTTGCAGTATGATGATGTACTTGGCCCCGTTGACCATTCCATCAATGCCACTGGCAGCCATGCAGCCCCAGACAATGACCTTCAAAGGATGCTTCACAGTGAGGTTGAGACACTCAGGCTTGAATTCCTCTCCAGGAAATCTTCTCACATAGGTGTGGGCCTGGTTACCAAACAGGCAGAAGGTGCTTTCATCGCTGAATAGCACCTTTTCCCACATTTCAGTCGACCAGGTTGAGTGCTTTCTCGCCCACACGATCGGTTGTGCCTTTGTATGTCAGTCATCAGTGGCTTATTCTGTGCTTTGCAGCCCCAGAGACCAAACTGCAGGCACCGGCGATGAACTGTTGATGAGTTGACACTGATCTCACTCTTGTCTGACCACTCTCGAAGTAGCTGAGGAGAGGTGAACTTGCAATTAGTCAGTGAAATGCGTCATAGTGCACGGTCCTGGCATGATGTTGATGCACATGGACGACCTGAATGAGGCTTGTCCACCACTGAACCCATTTCTTTCTTCTTCTGTACAATCTTAACAAGAGCGCTTTGACTGCAGCCAACTTTCCCGGCTATCTGATGGCTTGAAAATCCTTCCTTGCTCATAAAGAACACACGAACACGCTTCTCCAACGTCAGGGTCCGAGTCATCTTCATGGTCGATCCAGAAAGCGTATGAAATTCAAAACATTTGCGCGTTTTTATAGCTCACTGTTGGCTAGATATCTGCATTGTGATTGGTTAGTGAATCCAGCCTCCTGATTGGTCAGAAATAATGTATGCATATTGGATAATCCCGATCCAGTTTTGACGCAGGATCCACAAAAGTCGCAGTAGCTATC
This sequence comes from Ichthyophis bannanicus, assembly GCA_033557465.1. Lineage (NCBI taxonomy): Eukaryota > Metazoa > Chordata > Amphibia > Gymnophiona > Ichthyophiidae > Ichthyophis > Ichthyophis bannanicus. The sequence goes on from CM066036.1 coordinate 738,081,103, forward strand.
TCCCAGTGTCTGTAAAGTATTTAAATTGGAAGCAAGGAATGCAAAAAAGTCAAGATGAATATGCTGGGCTTATGCAAAATTTTAAAAAAAACCTGTTAGAAAGTATGAAAAATGCCAAACTCACAAGTGATTCCAGACTTTTGCATACCACTGTAAAGGGTATTAATGAGCAAACAAAACTTGTTCAAAGACGGGGAAGCTATAGAACTAGAGGACATGAAATGAAGCTGCAAGGAAATAAACTCAAAAGCAATGTCAGGAAATACTGCGGCAGATGCCTGGAATGCCCTCCTACTGGAAGTGGTGGACTTCAAAAAGGCAGGGGACAGGCACAGAGAACCTTTTTATAACAAGAGGATGGCATCAAAGTAAACTTAAATAAATGTTACATTTCAGAAAATAGAAGTAGTAACCTGCATGAAGTACTTGGAACAACCCTAAACAATGGGACAGTGTGGGGGGGGGGGGGGCTGGGGACCCTACACAGAGTAGTAGTACTTTTGCCTGCTATTTGCGCTCCTATGCTCGCTCTGCTGAGAGTGCCTGGCTCAAATCTCACTCTCATGCTGACTTTCTCCACTTTAAATTCATGCTCTTCTCCTTCCAATCAGCCATTGCACTTGCCAAACAAATCTACTTCACCCATCTGACTAAGTCTCTTGTCTCCAATCCTCGTCGTCTTTTTTATACACTCAATTCTCTCCTCAGTGTGCCTCCACCTCTGGCTCCTACCTCCCTTCCTGCCCAAACCTAGGCACAGTACTTCCATGACAAAATCCATAAAATCACCCTCCATTTCACTACCTCCTCTTCTTCCCCCCCTTTTTCCCAACTCTCCCCCTTACTTCTGCTTCCCGTCCTTCCTTCCCTCTGTTCTCTGATGAGGAAACAACACTCCTCCTTTCTTCCTCTAAGCTGACTACCTGCCCTTCTGATCCTATGCCCACCCACCTCCTTAGCTCCATTTCTTCCACTATCATCCCCTCCATCACTCATATTCTCAACCTATCACTATCCACCGCTACCTTCCCTTCTGACTTCAAGCATGCTATTGTCACACCCCTCACTTGATCCCTCCTGTCCTAACTATCGTCCCATCTCTCTCCTTCCTTTCATTTCTAAATTACTTGAGTGTGCTGTCTACCACTGCTGTCTCGACTTCCTCTCCTCTCATGCCCTCCTAGATCCTTTACAATCTGGTTTCCATACCCTACATTCTACCGAAACTGCTCTTACCAAAGTCGCCAATGATTTTTTTCTGGCTAAGTCCAAAGGCTTTTATTCTGTCCTCATTCTTTTGGATTTCTCTGCTGCCTTTGACACCGTTGACTACAATCTTCTTCTTATCACCCTGTCTTCACTCGGTTTCAAAGGCTCTGTACTTTCTTGGTTATCCTCCTATCTCTCCCACCACTCTTTCAGTGTGTACTTCGGTGGCTCTTCCTCCTCTTCTACCCCTTTACCTGTGGGTGTACCTCAAGGTTCTGTCTTAGGTCTGCTCCTCTTCTCTCTCTATACCCAGTCCCTTGGTGCTCTTATCTCTTCCCATGGCTTTCACTATCATCTCTATGCTGACAACTCTCTACGCCTGTTATCTCTCCTGAAATTCAAGCTAAGATCTTGGCCTGCCTCTCTGACATTGCTTCCTGGATGTCCTGCCGCCGCTTGAAGCTGAACATGGCCAAAACTGAACTCCTTGTCTTTCCCCCTAATGCCTCCCCTCCTCCTTCCCCTTTCTCAATCTCTGTGGATAACTCTGTTATTCTTCCTGTCTCTTTGGCATGGAACCTTGGTGTTATCTTTGACTCATCTCTCTCCTTCTCTTTACATATCCAAAACATTTCCATTTCTTTCTTTACAATATCTCCAAAATGTGCCCCTTTCTCTCTGATAACACTACTAAACTGATTGTCCACTCTTTAATCACCTCCCGCCTTGATTATTGTAACCTTCTTCTTGCTGGCCTCCCTGCTAACCACCTCTTTCCTCTCCAGTCTATTCAACATTCTGCAGCTCGTCTGATTTTCCATCAGTCTCGTTTTTAACACATTACTCCTCTTCTCATATCACTTCTCTGGCTCCCCATCTGCTTCCATATCCAGTTCAAACTCCTCCTTCTAACCTATAAATGTATTCATTCTTCTGCCCCTCATTACCTTTCATCCCTCATCTCTACCTACACCCCCTCTCGTCTACTCCGCTCATCTAATTGTCTTCGTTTATCTATACCTTTTACTCATACTGCTAATTCTAGACTTCACTCCTTTCAACTGACTGCACCCTTTTCCTGGAATTCTCTACCTGTCTCTGTCCGCCAAGCCTCCTCCCTGGCCATCTTCAAATCCAAATTGAAATCCCATTTCTTCACTATTGCTTTTTGTTCCTAACTCGTCCTTTCTTGTTCTCTCCATAAACATTTATTCTTGTCTTGTTAATTGTTATTTGTATTATCTAATTTATTTCATATTTTGTCTTGACTAGATTGTGAGCGCTAATGGACAGGGACTGTCTCTTTTTATGTTTGTACAGCGCTTTGTATGTTGCAGCGCTTTATAAATGCTTAGTAGTAGTACTACCCTAAACAATGGCATGGGGAATAACCTACATCGAGCAGTGGATACAAGCCTTGTCATCTCACTGGGCAAATTAGATGGACCATGCGGGTCTTTATTTAACATCATGTACTGTGCTAATATGCTGCTCTGTAAGATCCCTGTTCTAGAACATTTGCTATAGAATCAATTTTCAAGGAGCCGCTGAGAGGTGAAGATAGCCATCTAGTATATATAGTTCTCAATCTCTAGAATAATTTTCTGTCGCAACCTAGCCAACTAATTTTGTAAATCTAGCTGGATAAACATATTAGATTTCAGTAAGCAATGAAAATACCAATTGACAAAGGGGTATGTTTACTAAACTGCATTAGTGTGATTCGCGTTAGGAGCCGCATTAGTGGAATAAATGCCAAAAAAGGACATGGGCGGTACATCGTTAGTGATAACGCGCGCTATAACGCGCCGCGCAGCAATGATCGTTACAGGGTGCATTACTGCGCGTTAAGCATAAGAAGGCACGCAGACACCCAAATACAGAAACAGAGCTGTAGCACAATGGTTACTACACAGACCGATGGTACAAGGGTCATGGGTTCGATTCCCCTGTGTGCCTAATGAATAAGGCTGGCTGAGGCATCACGTGTAACCCTTTGAAAGCCTACTATAATATTTTAATCCACAGTCTGCAGCTGGGTTAATGTTTGCATATGTCAGGAAAATTGTACCCGTCTTATTCAATATGTTCCAATAGTGACGTTCCCTCTGCCATGGTCATGTATTATATACCATTTGATAGGAATATTTAGGCTGATTTTTGGATCCCAAAAGTTTTGGGCTTGGCCTGGAAAGGGTTAAGTATTGAGCTGTGAGGAAGTTGAGTTGTACGTTAATAGTGCTGCCAGCAAACACACCCTCACAGTGGCATAACCTAAGGTGCCACATAAGGCACCCTAGAAGGCACTGCATAGGGCACATTATAAAGTGTGCTGTCTGCCAAGGCACCCTATAATATCCCCTATAGGACACCATATAAGGCACCTTATAAGACACTTTATAGGGCGCCATATAAGGCGCCCTATAGGGCGACGTATGAGGCGCCCTATAGGGCGACGTATGAGGCGCCCTAAGGTGACAGTACCCTGAGGGTGGTTGTGCTGGCAGCACTAATATACAATAAAAATAGACAATGCCTAAGACAGCCCTATCGATGAAACCCACTGTGGGTTGTGAACCCATGACCTCTGGCTCCATGGGCAGTGAAGTAACCAGTGGGCTAGAGCTGCTAATAAACACCCTACTGGCTACAAGAGGACTGCACGGCACCACACCCACATTCTGCTGTGGTTACCAGGGAGATTACATACCACCATCCAACCCACCCTCTGGGGCTCAGGGTGGGGGACAGGATCTCCCGCAAACAGATTCACTTTCTACCCCCCTGCAATGGTGGCAGTAGAGGGGACCATCACCCCAGTCCTGCTAGGGATCAAACACCCTACAGGGCAGGCAATGCAGAGCAGTACACATCCATAATGCAATAGCAGACAGACGGCAGGTCTGGAAATGCTCAGCTGCCCCCCACCATTATCTGACACTCTACAGCAACAAGCCTCCAGCCGCTGCACCCTGCACAGCGTTCCAGCAAGACACATACTAGCTGCAGACAGTCCGCCAGCTAGTCCATAGTGCATGGTCCTGGAGAAGATACATGTACCCAGAACGCGGATATCAGCATACACACCAGGCAGATAAGTCAGTGATTGGGCCCCAAAAGGAAACCCATAAATATCACAAAAAAAAAATACTATATAACACTATGGGGGAACCTAGCCATGCCATGGTCACTGCTCAGTCAGGGTGAGAGTGACCTCCCAGCAGGACATGCTATGGCCACCCTTCCGTGCAGGTGGTACCGGACACTACAATGTCTGGCCATTGCCCTATGCCCTGTGCAGATGCGGCCAGGCCAGGCCACCCTATCCAGGCTATTCCCACAGTACCTTGCTCCTCATTATGCACATTGGCAGGCCAATACTGGCAACAGTGCTAGCAGTGTGGGCTGTGGAGGGTGTTGGCAGCCACCACACACTGGATAGACAGACACACACACTCCCCACACCTATGCCAGCATTGTGCAACTATAGAGGTGCTGGGCAGCCCAGGCCACCACACCAGTCCTGGGCACAGTGCAGGCACGGCTATGGTACGCAATACTGTAGGAGTCACTCCCCAGATTGGTAAACACTGTCAGACACAAGACCTGTAGCACACTCCACAGACATCAGAAAGGTTGCTATGATGCAGCTCACTCCGAAAATTGTACTTAACCTAGGAATTGCTATCTGCCAGTAATCATAGCAACCTTTTGATAGATGTGTACCATATTCCCAGATTTACGGTGGCATTACTAAGGTATGCAAGTGCTAGTATTGGGAGATGCATGCAGAGCCCAAAGTCCTGCCTCTCCAGGAGGCTTTGGATAATGGGGCCTGTGGGTGCGGGTGTGTCTGCCCCTGTTGGCTGCTGCTTTACGGCAGAGGTTCCCAACTCCATTCCTGCGGTGCAAAACACTGTTCGGGTTTTCATGCTGTCCCTCATGAATATGCATGAGATACATCTGCATACCATGGGGGTGGCGCATAGAAATGCAGCACAGGCATCTTTATCAGAGGCAGCATGGAACCTGAATGGTGTTTGGCCCTCCAGGACTGCATTTGGGAGGCTCTGCTCTAGGTAATGTGCATGTTTATGGTGCTGTGCCCTGTAGGGTAAAATGTAGGTGTTTTGGGCATGTTTACGTCATCTGCACGAAAGGTTCTGTCTGTATTAGCACATTATAGTAGTGGGTAAAATATGAGGACTGGGGTGGTGGAAACCACAGCTGTAATTTGAACCTGTGACTTTTTGCTTCTGAATACACTGGTTTTGTGCACTGCACCACCATGTTATCACACAGATGGTGCATTCCCTGGTGATACCATGACTGTTGGTCAGACAGGGCCTGTCTGTTGCAGTGCATGGCACCCACCTACACAGGGCTAGGCCACGGTCTGCTCTGGGTAGCTGCCTCTGCCCCCTCCACCACCAGTATCCCTCAGCCACCATGCTGACATGCCCTTCTGCTGGTGGAGCTGGTGGTGCACAGTTTCAGGCCATCCAGTGTGCAGGTAGGTGGCTGCCTATGGTGCGGGTTCTGGGGTAGGGGTGCCTGCATAGACGTCCACGCTCCCCCACAGCCCCGCCTGCCAATGTTCCGTGCCCTTGGGGGTAGCTGTTGGGTACTATCCCCTGTGACACTTTTGGAAACCCACTCATGCCCATGTTGGACCTTCAGCAGTTGCTGTCTGGCTGCTCCGCTGTTTCAGCATTCATATGGGCCACCTAGGCATCACCCTTGTCCGCACTGTTGCCCAGCTGCACCACAGCATGTGCCGCCTGCGGCCCTCTGTATCCCCTTCTCCGGCATCTGTCCAGTTGCTGTTCCGACATGCCCACCCTGATGTTGCAGGACATGTGCACCTGTCCGATGGTGGGGAAAACCCTGAGCAGTGCTATGTCACTGTGGGCTCATTCACCTTGTATGGGGAGGGCGTATAGACCCTTCCACGATTTATATCTGTTCTATGGGGCTTACTCAGGGGGGGGGGAGGGGTTGATGTTTCTCATTGATACCACTATTGCCCAGCTTGGTTATTGTTTTTTTCCAGTTTGTTGGGGTCATTTTCAGTGTTTCTGTGCCCTTTTGTTCTGTGCACATGTATCACACTTATCACTGTTTTTTGGTTTCCCTGCCTGAGCTGTACATTGCTGACACTTAAATGGTTTCTCTCCCCAGTAATGTGCCTTTAACGGTAGGTTTTCATTCGCGTTGGAATTCAGCCCTGAAATTCAGCGCGTTAGTGTGAGGGGAGCCTCTCCCCACCCACTCTCTGCCCATTGACCCCATTCTCTCTGCCCTCTCTCCACCTTCTGCGTTGTTTTACCGCGCCGCGGAGCATTACGCTCGTTAACATTATACAACGCGCGTTATGATGTGCTAACGCTCATTAGCACGTCATAACGCAAGTTATGACGCGCTAACAAGCGTTAACGTTATATAACACGCGTTATTCACGATTACTGCAGTTTAGTAAACATACCCCAAAGTCATTTCCCACCAAAATACCACTTACTGGAATGTCTACAATATAAGCAGATAAATTTAGTTGCTACATCCCTTTCAAAATTGGCCACATGATGAGTCAACATGTTTGCAGTCAGCAGCAAATAAGGATTTTCTTGTATATTTCTCATTGGCAGGTCATAACTGTCATACAAACTGATCCATGAATCTAACTGAAATGCATCATGTCGTAAAGAACTATCCATAAAACAGATGAATCAGAGTCCAGTTCAAGCATACGAATCCCCCCCCTTATTGCTAAAAAATTTCATTATTCCTTTAAAATGTTTTTTGTCACTTAATCCGGAAATTTTCTATGATTCGATACCGTACTGTATATAGCACATTGGCAAGTTCATACAGGTATAATCTTAGATATCTAGTGACTGAAGTCTTGGATAGAAAAATACAGCATTGACAATCCAGGGAAAATGTATTCACTCAAAACACATCTCAATGATACATTTCAAAGACGTTTCACCAAGTAAATACAGATTTATCCAGATAACTGAACCTATCCAAACATTGCTTGAGTATGTATGCATCACTAAAAGCACATGCCGGCTTACATGCCGCACACTCCAAGACCGATTCAAAAGAGAGATTCTCAAGAGAATGTTTTCATGAAGGGAGAGGAAAATAATATTTATACATGAGATTTTCTAAAGTACTTATGCTTTTTCTTTCCCTCTAGCAGCTGCCCACACAAATATTAGTTGAGAGATCCTTCGGGATTTCTGTCCTAGATTTCATTACTTGTTCAGCTGCTCTTTGAACATGGCCCTCAACATTTGCAACTGCAGAACACATTAAGGGAGTCGTTTATGAACACTGCACATTAATACCATTAGGTCACAGTATTTATTGCAGTAAATAATACATATTAACAGCATTGGCACATATTAACTGTTAGTGTGTGACATCCTAATTAGCCCTTGAGTGCAGTTCTATGACAGAGTACCGTGCCGGCCTTCCATAAAGGGTGTGGTAGCTCTCTTGTGGAAATTTTATTCAGAGTTGAAAGTAACCTATCTCATGAAAAACACACCACTCACCTTCTCCAGGTAAGGCCAAGATGAATTTTCTCCTGCTTTGCTTCCCCTCTGCATTTTTGCTTGAGCAGGAATGAGAACAGGGAGACCAGTTGGACCATTCACTAGTTACACAATCTGCACTGCAAGGCACATGGCAAACTGAGTGAGCAGAAGAAGGAACCTCTGTGCATAGCTCATCTGGAACTTTTCCTCCTACATAAAAAAAAGAGAAAAAAAAATGCAGCAAGGATTTAGGAAAGGTTTCATTAAATGTACCTAGAAATCATGGAATTAATGCTGCACAAAAAATGTATTTGTTCTCTGACTACAGAGTACATTGTACTAAAGATTGATTCATCAATAACACGTCTCCGTCCCTACCCATCAAGCTGGCCACACTCTGGACCTCCTTCTGACACCCTCTTCTTCCTGCCTCACGATTTCAGATATCCGTACCACCAGTCTCCCTTGGTCAGATCACGTTTGTCTTGCTGTTTCCTGTTCCTGGTCAAGAGGCACCCACTCTTTGGCCTCCTCTTCATCTCCCACTTCTCACCTGGAATGTTGTTCCCGCTCCCTGACTCCCTCTACCCTTCAGCAATTCCCTCCAGCACATGAGATCCTGCCTTCTGATTTCTCCCTTCTCTCACCAAACTCACAGGCTTCCACCTGGTTCTCTACTCTCTCCTCCACACTTGATCGTATTGCCCCCTTGCGTCCCCGCCCACCCCGTCGTCAGCCCTCACAGCCATGGTATCATGGCGGTTTGCGGCTGCTCCGCTCCCATCTCCGTAGAGCAGAACGAATGTGGCGCAAGGCCCCCTCCCCAGTTACCCTAGCGACCTTCAATTCTCATTACTCCCACTATAGAACCCAGGTTCATAGTGCCAAACGCATTTATTTCTCGAATGCCATTTCCAACGCCCCAAATCAGACTCGTCACCTCTACTCTGTTTTTCAATCCCTCATTTCGCTACACACCTCCTCATCTGATCCCTCTTCCCATCCTGCTCCCTCCCCGACACAGTTAGCTTCTTTCTTCCGTAACAAAGTAGCTTCTTTGAGAGCATCCCTGCCCTCCTGCCCCGCTCCGATCCCTTCCCCTCCTCCCATTCCGTCCCCCCCTCCTATCTCACAGCTCTCTCATTTTTGGGCTTCTTTTGATCCAATCACTGCTCCTGAACTCCATCGCCTTATCACCTCTTCTAAGAAGACTTCTTGTGCCCTCGATCCTGTTCCCTCTACGTGGCTTCTCACCCCTTCCCTTGGACTCTTACCCTGTATTCTCACCATGTTTAACTCTAGCTTGTTCACTGGAATTTTTCCTTCACCATGGAAACACGCTCTCGTTCGCCCTATTCTGAAAAACCCCTCCTTGGATCCTTTACTTCCCACGCACTACCGTCCTGTCTCCAATCTGTCTTTTCTTTCTAAGCTTTTGGAGAAATATGTCTTTGCACAACTCTCTCACCACCTTGCATCCATCAATTTTCTTCACCCACGCCAATCTGGGTTTCGTCAGGGTCACAGCGTCGAAACGGTTCTCTTAGCTTTCACAAATGCTTTACATGTTGCACACGATCGTGGTGACATCTCGGTGGCGGTAGCTCTGGATCTATCCGCAGCCTTTGACTTGGTTGATCACTCTCTCCTCTTACAACGTTTACGGGATGCGGGTCTCTGCAGTACAGTCCACCACTGGTTCCATTCCTTTCTTTCTTCTCGGTCCTGCTCGGTGCTTTCTTCTTCCACTTCTATTTCCCCCTCCGAACCTCAACGTCTTCTTTGTGGGGTCCCTCAAGGTTCCGTCCTCGCTCCCCTTCTTTTTAACCTTTTTTTAGCCCCTCTTGCTTCCTTAATCCAACAGTTCGGTATTTCCTTTTTCTTCTATGCTGATGATATCTTGTTACTCCATCACACATCCCCCTCTAGTCCTGATCTCACTGCACTAGATTCCTGCCTTTCAGCCGTCGCAAACTGGCTAACTCTCAACTGCCTCCATCTCAACCTGACCAAGACCATCGCTATTTGGTTCACTCACGGTGCCTCTTCCCCTTCCACGGCCCCCTCTTTTTCTGGCTCCCCTATACCTCTGGTCTCCACTTTTCGTTACCTTGGTGTACACTTTGGGGCTTGTTTACAAAGCCGCGGTAGCGGTTTGCGATCGCAATCGGAGCCGCGGCCCCATTGATTTCAATGGGGCCGCGGCTGCGATCGCGATCGCGAACCACTACCGCTGCTTTGTAAACAAGCCCCTTTGATTCTGATCTATCCTTTCACACACACATATCACATATCACCAAATCATCATTTTCTTCCTGCGTCAACTTCGCTCTATTCGTCCCTTCTTCTCCTCTTCTGCTCTTACCACTCTAGTGCTTTCCCTTGTCATGTCCCGCGTTGATTTTTCAAACTCACTCTTCATTGGTCTCCCCAAATCCCAATTAAACCGCTTGCAACGTGTTCAAAATACTGCAGCACGCCTCCTTACATACACTTCCCTCCGTGATCATATCACACCCCAGTTATTTCATCTTCACTGGCTTCCTATCCCCTTCCGTTCCACCTTTAAATTACTAACCTTGGTCCATAAAGCTATTCATGATAGCACCCCCCAGTACTTATCTGATCTCCTCTTCTTCCATTCTCCCAGATACACCCCTCGTTCTTTTCACCTCAATCGTCTCACACTCCCGTCCCCCTCCCGTGCTCACTTACAATCCACCCGCTCCTCTGCTTTCTTCTTTGCTGGTCCCGCCCTCTGGAATTCTCTCCCTCCTACCCTCCGTTTAGAGCCCCAACACAAAGTCTTCAAGCAAAACCTCAAGACCCACCTGTTTTCCCTGGCATTTAATCTCCCCTCTCCTTTTGTGTGACTCTACTATTTCCTTGACCCCCTCCCTGATGTTCCCTCATGTTGCCATGTCTCGTCCTGCCTTCTTGGTCCTTCTCTACTATCCCTTTTTTTTTTTTAATATTGTACATTTCTTTTCCTTTCGTTGGCCTCGGCCTTCTTTTATTACTTAGCTTTTAATTGTACACCGCCTTGGTTATTGAGAAAGGCGGTTTTTATCAAATAAATAAACATAAACATAAACATAAACATTTAAGGGCTTATTTTAGAAGCCCTATTCATGCTTTGGACATCTGAAAACAGGCATACAGAAGTCCAAAGCAGGAAGACGTCCTGGAGCTATTTTAGAAAGTAGTGTTGAAAACAGGAGGGAAGGAGTAGACTAATGGTTAAAAACACTAGCTTGGGACCCCCAGAGACCAGGGTTCAATTCCCACTAGCACTCCTTGTGGCTTTGGGCAAGTCATTTAACCCTCCATTGCCTCAGAAAGATCCAAGTTATCAATGTCCCTGTTTAATGTACATTACCAAGTTTAAATTTCAATATAAACCACTTTGATTGAAATGATAAAGCAGTATATAAGAACTGTTAAATAAATTATTGGTGTGAGGGGGGTTGTAAGCATATCTTGGTCATTCCCAAGAACCTAAACATCCTCATCTGACTTCAGAAATGCCCTACATGTCTTGAGCCTCATCCAAATTTGTATCTACTCCAGACACAAATAGGCATCAGAAAAGTACTTGTTCTGAGGAGAAGGAGGTACACTCATATCCCCCATACATATTTTCCATTTTCGCAGCAAACACTGATGGGGAATGCAGGCTCTTATTTTCATTTTGCTACATCAATGGATGTCCCGGTATGCAAACTAGCATGAATAGGCATTCCAGCCTCATTTTTTTAGTGGGGACATCTATGTGGATGCCAGAATGGACATTCACATCTGTGCATCTATGTTTCTAAAATAAGACTAAAACATAGGCCTCTCTGGCGTTTTCCTGCACATTTTGCCCTGGACATCCCAAATTGCACTTGGATGCCCTTTCTAAAATGTCACTTACATATATCATTAATATAAAGTATGCATGCTTTATATGCTTCAAATAAAAATAGATTTGAATGCAGTTATCTCTAAGTGCATATGGAAACCCCGACTACCCACAGGAATTTGCATCTTTTCAACTATCTGCACCGTACATCACTCACTACCCCTGGGATAAGCGGCATGGAATCTGTATATCTTTTGGGAACCTGACAGGTACTTGTGACTTGGATTGGCCAACTCTTAGGTTGGGGTATTATGTGCAGTAACATACCTAGCCCTGCGTGAGCAGTGCCAGCTGCACAGGGTGCAAAGGTTTAGGGGGCAAATTTTGGCTCTTGCTATTTCCCTGCCCGTCACTTTTTGTTTTCTCAGTGTTGGTAGGGCAACAGCTGGCAGTCAAAATGTGCCCCCTATGCCTTTTTGCGGGTCTTTCTGCAGGTCTGGTCCTTCCCTTCTCTGACGCGATATCAGAGCAGGGAGGGATCAGATCTGCAACTGCTGCCGGTGACTTGCACTTCGGGCACACCCACCCCCCAACCCCCCATCCAGCCACTGCCTGCTCTTGCCCTGCTGCTGGCACGCATCTGATGTACAAGTCACACAGGGCACTATTCTGGCTTTTTACGGTCCTAATTATGCACCAACATTTATTCTTGCTCACCAGCATACACAAATTAGAATCAGTTCAACTGCTGTCATTGGGCAAAGGTCAGCTCTGTTCAATGTATCACGGGTCTTATCATGGCAATTTTTAGAAATGAAGTTACTTTGGGCTTGATATGTCAAATGATGTGAAATCATACCCATAATTTTTAGTTTCTCCTTCTTAATTAATTTTTGAATATGTCTAGAATTTGTTATTTTATGTTGAAAATACAGAATATTCTTGGAGCAGCTGGTTCATGAATCGACAAGAGGGAAAGTCATTTTGGACCTACTTCTTAGTGGAACACAAGATCTGGTGCAAGAGATAAGGGTGTTGGGTCCACTTGGCAATAGTGATCATAGCATGATCACACTTGATTTACTAAATGGAGGAGGGAAGGTAAGAAAATCCACAGTACTACTTTTTAAATTTGGAAAGGGAGTCTATGATAAAATGAGGAAAATAGTTAAGAAAAAACTAAAAGGAGCAGTTGCAAAGGTTAAAGATTTACATCAAGCTTGGGTGTTGTTTAAAAATACTATCTTGGAAGCCCAGACTAGCTGTATTCCACGCTTTAAGAAAAGTGGAAGGAAGTCCAAAAAATTGCCAGCATGATCTGAAGGTGAGGTCAGAGGCTGTTGTTGCCAAAAAAGCATCTTTCAGGAAATGGAAAAAGGAGCCAAATGATGAAAACTGAAAGCAACATAAGCACTGGCAAGTTAGATGCAAGGCAGGACAAGGCAGGATAAAAGAGAATTTGAGAAAAAGCTTGCTGTGGAAACAAAAATGCATAATAAAGACTTTTTCAAGTACATTCATTGCAAAATACCTATGAGAGAATCAGTTGCACCATTAGATGATAGAGGGGTAAAAGGGGCACTAAGAGGGGACAAGGCGGGGAAAAGGCCATAGCGGAGAGACTGAATGAATTCTTTGCTTCGGTCTTTACTGAGAAAGATGTAGGAATGTTACCCATGACTGAAGTGGTATTTAAAGGAGATGCTGCCTAAGAATTCAAAGAAAATATCGATATACCGGGAAGATGTATTACAACTATTTGATAAATTGGAGAGTAACAAATCACCTGTACCAGATGGTATACATCCAAGGGTGTTGAAAGAACGGAGATATAAGATTGCAGACCTGCAATTAGTAATCTATGAACTATCATTAAAATCATCTATAATACCTGAAGATTGGAGGATGGCCAATGTAACGCCAATTTTTATAAAGGGTTCCAGGGGTAACCCGGGAAACTACAGACTGGTGAGCCTGATGTCAGTACTGGGAAAAATGCTAGAAACCATCAGAAAGAACAGAATTACTGAACATGTAGATAGTCATGGCTTAATGGGAGAAAGCCAACATGGCTTTAGCCAAGGAAGATCTTGTCTTACTAATCTTTTTTTGAAGGTGTGAATAAACAGATAGACAAAGGCGAGTCAGCTGATATGATGTATCTGGACTTTCAGAAAGCCTTTGACAAGGTCCCTCAGGAGAGACTTTTGGCAAAATTAAAAAGTCATGGAATAGGAGGCAGTGTACTATTGTGGATCAGGAACTGGTTAGAAGATAGAAAGCAGAGGGTAGGGCTAAATGGCCAATTTTAACAATGGAGAAAGGTGAATAGTGGAGTACCCCAGGGATCTGTACTGGGTCCACTACTTTTTAACATATTCATAAATGATCTGGAAATGGAAATAATGAGTGAGGTTATCAAATTTGCAGATGACACAAAACTATTCAAAGCTGTTAAAACCCATGAGGATTGTGGAAAATTGCAATAGGATCTTGATAAATTTATGGAAGACTGAGCATCCAAATGGCAGATGAAATTTAATGAGGACAAGTGCAAAGTTATGCACCTAGGAAAGAAAAACCCAAACTATGTTTACACGATGCTAGCTTCCACATTAGGAACCACCACCCAGGAAAACGATTTAGGCACCATTGTGGATAACATGTTAAAACCTTCTGCCCAGTGCGCAGCAGCAGCAGCCAAGAGAACAAATAGAATGCTAGGAATCATAAGGAAAGGAATGGAGTATAAAACAAAGGATATTATAATGCCTCTGTATCCTTCCATGGTGCGACCACACCATGAAGATTGTGTGCAATTCTGATCACCATATCTTAAAAAGGATATAGTGGTATCTGAGGATTCTTTTGGCCGGGAGAGTGTACCCGGTGAAAATCCTCGTTGTGATCAGGAAGCCTCATCATTAATGACATTGGGAGAACAGAAGGTTAAGATCCCCTCTCCGGTGGTATTTTCCCCTGGGTCATTGGAAGTGGTTGCACCTGCCAAGGTTTCCCTGTGAGATATTTGGGAGCTGGTAGAGCGCGTGGAAGGTTCCTTTCGTGCTTCCTTCTCCTAAGTGGAGAGGTTTTCTTCAGAAGTGGTTCAGAAACTTTCCGAGCATGAAGTATTGCATTCTAAAAATAATAAATCTTTGACTAAACTGGAGGGTCGTTTTACAGTGTTGGAGGCTGCAGTCTCTTCCTCTATTAAGGATAGTACTTTTATCCACCATCAGTTAGAGGCCCTCGAGAATGTTAATTGTTCTAAAAATTTGCGTTTTTAAAATTTTCCTCGTACTCATTACCTCGCTCCATTGATTTTGTTAAAAAGGATATAGCATTATTAGAAAAGGTACAGGGAAGAGCCACCAAAATGGTACAGGGAATGGAAGAATACCCCTATGAAGAGAGGCTAAAAAGGTTAGGGCTCTTTATTTTTATTTTTTTATTTTATTTTATTTTATTTTATTTAGCTGTGCTTATATACCGCTTTTCACCGGGTCAAAGCGGTTTACAGATATATGCTAACAGGCACTATTTATTCCCTTGTCCCCAAAAGGCTCACAATCTAAATGTACCTGGAAAAGAGACGGCTAAGGGGATATATGATAGAGGTCTATAAATTAATGAATGGTGTGGAATGGGTAAATGTAGATCGATTGTTTACACCATCAAAATATAGAAAGACTAGGGGACATGTAATGAAACTGCAGGGTAACCTATTTATCACTAATAAGAGAAGATATTTTTTCACTTAACATGTAATCAAACTCTGGAATTTCCTAGCGGATGATGCAGCAAAAGCTGTTAGTGTAGCCGGGTTTAAAAAAGATTTGGACAAGTTCCTGGAGGAAAGGTCCATAAATCATTGTGGACCCAGGATATCCACTGCTTGCCCCAATAAAATCATTGTGGAACCTGTGTCTTTTGGGGAAACTGCTAGGTACTTGTCACCTAGATTGGCCACTGTTGGAAACAGGATGCTGGGCTTGATGGACTTTGGTCTGACCCAGAATGACATTTCTTATGTTCTTATGTTTTTAATGCATTTTGAATTCAATTTTTTAAAGAGAGCAGAATGTGAAAAATGGTTTGAAGGCACTTTATTTATTTTTGAAGATTTCTTCAATCACCCTTTAAGTGATTTATAATTAAAAAGTAATATACATCAAGAACAAAACAATACAAATAAAAGTCAATATATAGAATATAAAAATAGCAGAAAACATAGTAAAATAAAATATCAAAAAGCAATAACGTGCATTATAAAATCCTAATATAAATAAAATATATAAAAGGTAAACTATATTGCTATGCCCACAGACATCTGACAGTAATATTTCCTATCATTCATTTAGTTCAAACTAACTGGAAAAACCATGTCTTATTTCAGGGTATGTTTACTAATTGGTGGTAGTGGCTTCCGTGCAATATCGGAGTTGCAGCCCCATTGAAGTCAGTAGGGCTGTGGCTCCAATACTGCCCAGAAGCCGCTACCGTCGATTTTAAACATACCCCTTAATCTCCTGCTTCATCTTCCTTAGATATGGCTCCTGACAAAGATAATGGGAAGGATATTCCAAAGGGAAAGGGGCAGGAAAGAAAAAGCCAGATGATGAGAGATTTCCAAGCTGCCTTTACTGTATGGAGGGACAGTCAACAACGATCTTGTGAAGAGCGCAAAACTCTTCCAGGCCTATAAAGATGTAAGGCAATCAACTAAATAATTTGGCCTATCAGCAGGAAGTGCTTGATGAGTTAGTATCAGGATTTTAAACTTGAGATAATAGGAAAAAGTAGCCCATGTTCCCTGTAAAATAGTTATCTCCAAGTTATAATGCCCTGTTCAATGTAATTTCAGTTTGTTTAATGTAAACCACACTGATGCAGAATAGCGCGGTATATAAGAGAATGTAAATAAATAAATAAATAAATAAATAAAATAAAGTTGAAAAAACTTGTCACATGATTATATCATCTAGCACCCATGAACAGTTTCAATGCTGTGTTTTGAATAAGATGTAAATGTTTTAAGGAAGAAAGTGCAACCTCTATATGTAGCATTAAAATAATCACTTTTACGTATCACCAAAGCTTTCAGCAGAGTTGTCAGCATCTGTGATGAAAGGAAATGTTGTATTGCCCTAATTCTGAGAAGTAAGACAAAAGCAGAACTTATTACCTTGTTATTCTGACATTACTTGGATTCAACATTAACATTGCAAACACCTAACATACGCACTGATTCAATAATGGCAACGGAGCTCTGGATACTGATACAAAAGCAAATTGCTACAAAACCAAATTGCTTTGTATTTCTCAACATTCAATATTCATTGGTTATATTGTTACTTTGTATTTGGCATTAAATCTATTGTAGCATGTTGGGTACAGACTTGGCCCATAGAAAGTTGTGAGTTAATATATGATATCATATTACTGTATACACTGTTAATCCTTTTAAAACTGTTCACGACTTTAAAAACTATGGATCACTTTATAATGATCGAACACCCAATATTTCTTGGTCTAAGGGATGCCTTGGCCTGCTAGTTTATTTCCTGTTTGGAGATCTGTACCCAACAAGTTACCTTAGGTGGATTTTATTCTTCCTTTTATTCTGTGAATTGTAGAGCACCACAACGCATTACGGGAGTCATTTTGAAAATGATTTTTTGCACATAAAGTCCTGTTTATATGCATAAAATTATTCCAAAGATTATACATGTAAAATCACGTGCAGTGACAGAATATACCTACCTAAGTATAGGCATATTTTGAAGCAGATTTTAGGTGGAGATTGGATGGAGTCACAATTTACGAGCATAATTTAAGTTCAAATTTTCTTTATTCATACACATAACATAGTGGTACCAATAAACCAACAGATTTGCATATAGATTCTACCACTCTCATGTCTAATACAATACTTTCTTTTTCCATAGTTCCCTATCTGTACATTCTCCGATTCCTCCCTCATGCCACCAACTCAGGAAACCCTGTTTCAAGTAACAGAAGTACAAACAAAAAATGGGATCAGGTCTTGTGCTCTGTGGCTCTCTCTTACAGGAGGCTCCAAGACCAAGAGATAACTGACACCAGTACCACCAGAGAATTCTCCCAGCACCACCCCTCCATACCCCTCCACTCCCAACTCACCTCCAAAAGCATTCATTCACGTGCATAATTTATAATACCCATACTGAATATGCATGTACTTTCAGTATTCACACTTAGACCTGCCGGTTTACCCTAGTAGTATATAAAGACATATATGTACCTATGGGCCCAATTCTGAGAGGCAGCCCTGCAAGCCATCCTGACCGTATTCTCACTCCAAATCTCCCCGCATGGTAAGAGCAGCAGTACGGGGGAGAGCTGGCAGGGGATGGGAGGGGGCGGAGTGAAGGCGGAACGGGGGCGGCCAAGGCGGCAGGATGTACAGGGCCGATTCAGGTCATGGCCCTGTATGCCCTGCAGGATCAGGGGGAACATGCTGCTTATTCCACCTTGAAGGTAGAATAAGCAGCATTGACCAGGAGATCAGGCCTGGACTCCCCACCCACCCCCACCCCAGAGGCTGGGGTCAGGGGTTGGTAGGTTCACTCTGCTTGATTCTCTGTAATGTTTGTTGAGTTTTACTGTAAACCACTTTGAATTTATGATAAGGCGGTATAAAAAAACCCCTGTTAATTAAATAAATAAATAAATCATGGCCCTGGCTGCCCTAGGGTCGGGTGGTCGAGAAACAGAGGATTGGCCCACAGGGGTCAGGGGGGCCTGCGTGGAGGACATCTCCAAGGGTATGCAGGGGCATGCCAGGCTGTCTCAGGGTCCAATCCTGTACCCACTGGAACATCTGGTTCCTACAGTGCAGAATCAGGTCCAAATGGGCCCATCCTTCTCGAAGCCATCCAGATGGCCCGGACATGCCCCTTAGGGACTTGAGCTCCACGTGTCAATAAAATAGGCTTAAACTAGGTGCTTTATTTGGTAACCTGTTATTAAATTACCCACTATTTTATCTCACCTCCTATTTTACATCCATGTTAAACCTCTGAAGGCAGTCATCAGGGAATTTAATCTCAATTACCATTTTATGCGGATAGGGGATAATTTTTATAACAGTTGCTTATATTTAGGCACCAACAATGCACCTAAATGTCTTTTAAGATCTAACCAAAAAGCACTATACCACATATAGCAAGCACAAACCAGTCTGAGCATGGTAAGTAAAAACAATACTTTATTAAGTAATCTTCAACAGGGGTAATCTTGTTCAACCCCACTAGGGGTAACTCACAGCCAAACCCGACACAGCCGTGTTTTGACTATGCCTTCTTTAGGTGTACTTTGGCATTCTAAAACCATAAATATCAACATAAGTAGATAAAAAATAAATACAAATATTGATACATAAAAAAATGCTTAAAATAACTTAAACGGATACAAAACAATATTAAACCATTCAAATTCATGAAAAAAATATTAATCAATATAAAAGGTGTTTAAAATCATAAATAATTAAATAAATGATAAATGAATGACTGGACTGGTATGTATATAAATAATTAATGAATGAACATCAACAAATATATGAACAGACTTAAGGGATCTGACTCATACAAAAAGATAAAAGAATGAAAACTTTTTACAAACTGTAGCTAATAATTCCTCTGACAAAACTCTTGTGTTGTACATTAAAACTGAATAGAGGAAAAAGATATCAAATGTTTAGTCTCAATCCTCTCTAAATAAATGATATCATGTTTGTATCGTTTGTGCCTTTCTACTAAAGCTGTATGCGTGAACGGAGCAAGAGTGACTTTCCACTAAAAACTAAAATGTGACTAGCTGTATTTATCAACTCTTGTCTAAAAATTATAATGCGACTAGCTGTGTCCCTACTTATGTTCAAAAGGAACCCATACCTTCCCGTTAACCTTTACTACTATTCTTCTCTATAACCAATGATCACTTGGTTTTATCCCACTTCATTTGCAAGCTTAATAATTACTACCAAGTTGCTATTAAAAATGGAGGAGTACGCCAGTCTACTGCATAAAAAAGGAAAGATAAATTGTAGATTGCAGATTATCTTTTCGCCCTTCAGTCACTGACTTCGTCAAAGACAAAAAAACACACCTGCATCTGCGCTGTAGATCCTTTTTGTTTAGGCACGAACAGGCCGGCAATTAAATGTCTCAGCTGTAATACATCTTTGTGTGAATGAGTAATGTATGCGATATGCAGACTTGATGATGCTTTTAACTTCCCATTAAATGATGTTGTGATACCAGTCTAAACAATGATCGTTGGGTTTTATCTCGCCACATGTTAAAATCTGTCTACATTATGCGGTGATTAACAAAGCTGAAAGGGTGCGGTGATCTATCTACTGCTTCAAAAGTAGAGAACTAAATTGAAGATTGATTGCTTTTTCAACGCACGGTTGCTGACTTTATCAAATGTAAAACTGCCCGCATTTACACAGTATGGTTTTATGGTTTTAGAATGCCAAAGAACCCCTGAAGAAGGCATGGTCTAAATGTCCTTTATTCATTTGCATACATCAATGGCAGCTTCCAACCAGTGTAAAAGTACACCCTTTGTATCACACATACTTTCACTATGGGCATGCATATGGACAGAATTTGTGCAGAGCATCGGCAGAGTATGCAAATAAAAGTATGTGTGGTAATTTACCCAAGCTCTAGGGCTCGCATAAGTCATTACGTCTTAACTTAAGGCATAGGCAATGGAATGGGGTGGGCCACAAGGACCATGGCCCCCACCAATATTTTTCCTAATACAGCATCAGCAAGTAGAGAGCTTTGGGCCAGCACTGGATTTGTTGGGCCCTCAACCAAAAAGATGTTCTGCTGTCCCTGACTTAAGGCACATTCTCTGCCACTTACGCTCGTATTTTATAAAGTCAAGCATGCAAGTATAAGGCATAACATATGGATGTGAAAATGCATGTTAACTAGGAGTGACTTTATAAAATTACCTTCATAATATCCACTTATATATCTCTTTGGATGAAGGATTATCTGTCTTCATTGGAGGCTTGAATTACTGCCTAGAAAAGATTAGCATCTGGCTGTCTACCAAGAAGCCTTTACTAACCTCAAGCAAAATAGAAGTTATTTATATAATTAGGTGATTTGGTCCCAGTCCTGGGCCACCCTAGGAGATTGCCCAGTCTTGCCTAATGTTTGAGCTGGCCTTGTCCCACTCCCTTTAACCAAGAAAGCAAACAAAATCTGGATGCAGCACTAGTATCTGAATTGAGCATGCAGGCCAATGCTAGTAAAATTTCAAACTGATTTTTCCTATGTACTTGCTTATGAGGGATAGTTATTAAGCTGCAGTAAAATATCACATTTTAGAGCAGGTTAATTTACCATGGGAGTTACTAACCCGTGATAACTCAATATCGCAGGTTAGCAACACCCCTGGTAAATGAATAAATCAACTTGCGTTCAACCTCACAAGCTCTCTTATTCATAGAAGAATAATGCTCTGTGCAGCTCATGCTGAGCTACATTCAGGTACAGTAGGTGTCTTTTTTATCCCTAAAGGCCTTACAATCTAAGGAGGGTATCTTGAAAGGGATTCATGCGGTTTACAATACAGTTAGTGCTGCTGAATGTCCACCCCTATGTGATTTGAATGCCGTAGCTCTACCCAGATAGCACCAGGGCATTGCAGGGTTGGAATGTTGGTGGTACCATTAGCTAGCCACTTAGCAGCGATATTCAGCCACTGACTGCTAGCTAAACTGCATAAAGTTCGGCAGATGAAAGGCTGTCCTAACTTTATGTGGTTTTGTAATCTGGCTAGCAGCTAAATATTCCTGCTTACGGGATGGCAAAACAACAATTTCGTGAAACTGGATAAACGGTGCCAGTCGCTGCATATGTACAAGCATGGAATACCTGGGTTTAATTAAAAGCTGCTTTAGCATCGATGGCTGCTGCCACAAATGCCCCCCTAAGTTTATACCGAAGGCAATGGAAAGTCAAATGACTTGCCCAAGATCACAAGGTGTAACAGTAATTTGCATCTGGCTGTCTTGTTTCTCAGCCCAAAGAAACCCATTGACCAACTGGGGCTATCCTTGATGTCTAGTACTGGGGAGCAGAATCCATCCCCTTTCCGTCCCCCCCATAAGCTCTTGGCATGAAAATAGTAGAATTGCAGTACTTACACTAGGGGTCAAGTTGCCAAGTAAGGGCAATTAGAAAAAAAAGTTTAAAAAATGTCAGTATCACTCAAGTATTTGTACATGTAACTGCTGGTCCTTGCATGTGCAAATATAGGACTGTGCAATACCTGCATGTCCAAAGGGAACTAATGAAGGAGAAGAGAAACACAGTTTTTGTTTGCGTTCATGCCCAGTTCTCAATCACTCTTCCAAATTTCAGCTGCAAATGCACTAGGGATGTAAATTTGTTGCTGTGCATTCACTTTGTTAGCATATCTTAATAATTTAGGGGGGTTATGTCAGAAACTTTATACATGATTTACATGCGTAAATATGACCATTTACACATGCAAATTGCATCCACGTGAGGAACCTTTGTCTTTTGGGGAAACTGCTAGGTACTTATGACCTAGATTGGATACTGTTGGAAACAGGATACTGGGCTTGATGGACCTTGGTCTGACCCAGTTTTGCATACAAGGTCTTATGTGTAAAAGGCCATTTTAAAAAGGACCCATTTTACATGTGCATGTCCATATCACATCTATGTTGCACAGGGGCATATCAGTGATGTGTCAGGGAATGTTATGGATATAGCCAAAGAGGCAACAAAATCTATACATGTATCCCCCCCCAATTTCATATAGGGGATACATGTGGAAGCCTTGTTCAGATGTATATCTGCTCCCTGACATGAATAGGAAAGCACAGTTACTTACCTGTAACAGGTGATCTCTGGGAACAGCAGGAATTAGTCATCACATATGGGTACGTCGGTACCGACGGAGCCCGCACGGGAAAGCTCCCCAGCTTTTCAGATTAAAAGCTTTTGGGGCCTCCCACTGCACATGCGCGCTGCCTTCCCGCCTTCCTGACCAGCTCTCGTCAGTTCGAGTTTAAAGCTGAGACAATAGAGAGAGAGGACAGGAAGATAGATAGAGATACAACTCCTAGGGGAGGTGGGTGGGTTGTGATGACTAATTCCTGCTGTTCCCAGAGATCACCTGTTACAGGTAAGTAACTGTGCTATCTCCAGGAACAAGCAGGAATACGTCATCACATATGGGGACTCCCTAGCTAAGATGCCTAGGAGATCCCCCTCCAAGGGTAAACCATCTTCGCATGGATCTCAGGCATCCATCCAGGGAAGGTGGGCAGGAGTTGTTTAAGTATGGAACAGGTGTTTGAGGACAGCCTGACCAAACAAGGCATCCCGGCGGGAGTCCTTGTCCAAGCAGTAATGGGCTGTGAAGGTATGAACCGAGGCCCAAGTGGCTGCTCGACAGATCTGATCTATGGACACAGAGTGAAGATGAGCCATAGAAGTGGCCATGGCCCTCACATTGTGAGCTGTGACATGGCCCTCCATAGAAATGTTCTTACTCTGGTAAGCAAAAGAAATACACTGAGCGATCCAATTGGAAAGTGTACGCTTGGTGACTGGAAGTCCCAAATGAGAAGGATCAAAAGCCACGAAAAGTTGGGAAGACTTTCGATGTGGTTGAGTCCTGTTGAGGTAAAAGGCAAGAGCTCTTTTACAATCCAGAGTATGAAGGTTCCTCTCTGCACTGGATGCATGAGGAGCCGGGAAAAAGACAGGTAGATATACCTCTTGATTAAGATGAAAAGGCGAGACCACTTTGGGCATAAAGTGGGGATTCGTCCTAAGGACCACCTTATCATGATGAAACCTAGTATAAGGTGGATGAGCCACTAAAGCCTGCAGTTCACTGATGCGGCGAGCCGAAGTGACTGCAATAAGGAAAACAACCTTCCAGGAAAGAAATTTGAAGGAGGTAGAGTCCAAAGGCTCAAAAGGTGGCTTCATAAGCTGACCTAGAACTAGGTTCAAATCCCATGCTACCGGAGGAGGTCGGATGGGAGGTTTAGTTAGGGTCAGGCCTCTCATGAAACGTGAAACAAGAGGATGAGAGGAGACAGGTTGTCCATTTATAGGTTTTAAGGATGCTGCAATAGCACTCAAATGGACCCTTACTGAATTCGTCTTAAGGCCTGCATTTGAAAGATGCAGGAGATAGTCCAAGAGGGAATTCAAAGGAAGTGCTAGAGGGTCAAGACCCTGCTGAGCACACCAAATGGAAAAACGTTTCCATTTGAAAGCATAAGAACGCCTCGTGGAAGGTTTCCTAGAGGCATGAAGGATATCTGTCACAGGTTGAGAAAGATTAAAGTCTTGAAGACTTAGGCCTTCAGTAACCAAGCTCTGAGATGTAGGGATTTGGGGTTTGGGTGCCACAAAGTCCCCTTCTCCTGAGACAGGAGGTCTGGCGCAGCTCCCAGGTCCAGGGAGGATCCCTGGGAGAGATGCAGAAGTAGAGGGAACCACACCTGGCGTGGCCAGCGGGGAGCTATGAGGATCATAGTCCCGTGATCCCTCTGGAGCTTGAACAGAGTCTTGGATATTAGAGGAATGGGTGGAAAGGCATAGAGGAATTCCTGACCCCAATGCAGGAGGAAGGCATCGTGGGCCTGAGCTCCCTGACACTGAGTTCTGGAACAGAACCGGGGAAGTTTGGCATTCCACGGACTTGCAAAGAGGTCTATGTCCGGGGTCCCCCATTCCTGAAAGATTCTGCGTATCTGGTCCAGATGTAGGGACCATTCGTGTGGAAGCAGAACTCGACTGAGTCTGTCTGCACGAGAGTTTTGAACTCCTGGAAGATACACTGCAAGAAGGTGAATTTGATGCTCTCTGGCGAAGGCCCATATTCTGAGAGCTTCGTTGCAAAGCGACAGAGAGCCTGTCCCTCCTTGTTTGTTTATATAGAACATGGCTACCTGATTGTCTGTCTGAACTAGGACAGTCAGGTTGACAAGGAGGGTATAGAAGACCTTGAGGGCAAGGTAAATTGCTCGCAGTTCCAGGAGGTTGATATGAAGGGTGGCCTCCTGTGGAGACCAAGTGCCCTGAGTGGAGAGGTTCTGAAGATGAGCTCCCCACCCTGTCTGGGAGGCATCTGTTGTGAGGGTTGCTTGGGGCAACAAAGGTTGGAAGGGGGCCCCCAACAACAGATTCTTGGTGGATGTCCACCATTGGAGGGACCAAAATAGACGGCTTGAGGTGAGTATTTGGTCGGAGAGCGCTCCAGATGCTTGAGTCCACTGGGTGGCCAAGGTCCATTGAGCTGCTCTCATATGCAGATGAGCGTAGGGCACCACATGTACCGTGGAGGCCATGTGGCCCAGAAGTCGCAGCATTTCCCGGGCTGTCAAATGACTGCTGGACTGAGCTTGGGAGGCCAAACTCAGCAGGCGTTGGGCCCTGACATGAGGCAGGTAGGCCCTTGCAGTGATGGTGTCTAACTGGGCCCCTATGAACTCGAGAGACTGAGTAGGGATTAGCTGAGACTTGGGAAGGTTTACTACCAGTCCTAGATATTGCAGAAGACGCCTTGTGCGGTCCAGGGAAATTTGGGCCTGGGACTGAGAGGGAGCTCGGATGAGCCAGTCGTCCAGGTATGGGAATATGAAAATTCCCAGGCCTCTTAGAAAGGCAGCTACGACTGCCATGCATTTGGTGAACACTCTTGGAGCAGAGGCTAGACCGAAGGGGAGTACTCTGTACTGGAAATGTTTTCCCTGAAACAGAAATCGAAGGTATTTTCTGTGGGATGGGTGGATGAGTATGTGTGTATATGCATCCTTTAGATCTAGAGAACAAAGCCAATCCTGACTCTGAAGGTATGGAAGGAGAATGCCCAGAGAAAGCATTTTGAATTTCTCCTTGAAAAGAAATTTGTTCAATTCTCTCAGATCCAGAATTGGTCTGAAGCCCTCTGTCTTCTTTGGTATTAGAAAATAAGGGGAGTAGAATCCCGTCCCCTGTTGAAGAAGAGGGACCTCCTCTATTGCCCCCTGGGCAAGGAGGGAGGAGACTTCCTGACCCAAGAGGGCCAGGAGAGATGGGGGAGAATTGAACTGCCTCACCATAGTATAAGGAGGAAGGTCGGAAAAATGGAGTTTGTAACCCTCTCTGATGATAGAGAGGGTCCATTGCTCTGATGTAATTTGCTCCCATCTGGGAGCAAAGTGAGCTAACCTTCCGGGTATGGTGAGGGGCTCTGGTTGTTCTAGAGCCAGAAAAGTTAAGTTCTCTAGGGGCAAGTCAAAACCCCGGAGGGGGTGGAGCCTGCTGAGGCGTAGCAGACGCCGCAGGCTTTGACCTTGCCTGTTTAGGTTGCTGACGTTTAGCAGCAAAACGAGGCTGAGAGGATTGTTGGCCAGTATTTGTAGAAAATCTGGACTTCTTGTAATAAGGCCTCTTAAAAGACTTCTTCTTGGCAGGAGTGGAGGTAGACTTAGAAAGTCTATCTAAGGTGGCATTTTCTGCATCCATTTGAGTGGCCTTAATTTGCCACTCCTCACCAAATAAGTTCTCACCTGTACAGGGCAGATTTCGTAAGCCATCTAGGACCCAAGGTTCTAGATCAGAAGCCTGGAGCCAAGCAAGACGTCGGGCTGCTATAGCAATGCCCGAAGCCCTACCAGCACCCTCAAAGGAATCAAAAGCTGCCCTGTTGGAGAACTTTGAAATATCCAAAAGGTGTTTCACTAAGGAAATGAACTGCTCCCTCTTATCCTCAGGGATAAAGGGGGCAAAATGCCGAACTTTTAGAGCGATTTCACTGAGAAACATGCCCATGTAAAGACTATAGGAATTAATCCTGGCTATAAGCATAGTAGCCTGGAAAATTTTCCTGCCAAAAGAGTCTAGAGTCTTACATTCTCGCCCTGGAGGAGTAGAAGAGTGCCTTTTGGTACTCTTTATCTTCTTCATTGCAGACTTCACCACAATAGAATGGTGAGGCAACTGGGTTTTTTGGAAACCAGGAGAAGGGGGGACACGGTACATGGTGTCCAACCTGCGAGAAGAAGGAGACAATGTTAGAGGAGCCTCCCATAAGTCCATCAAGTGTTCTTGAAGGATTTCATGGATAGGCAGGGTGACTGCCTCTTTGGGGAGACTGAGAGTATCCTAAAATATCCAGTTTCTTTGATCTGGGTTCCTTTTCAGAGGATGAAGCAATAGAAAGACCTTTAGCCATTTCTATGATGAAGTCCTGAAAGGACAAATCCTCTGGTGGAGACATTCTCCTGTTAGGAGAAGAAGGCTCCTCAGGAAGATCAAGGGAGAACTCATCAGAATCATCAGAGGAGTTAAAATCCTCTGAAGAAGCAGAGTATCCTCTATGTGCTTCCAACGCACGATACGCATACCGTTCGGTATCGACATCGGGCGTACTGGGTATGGGATCGGTACCGGGCAAAAGCCCGGATCCGGCATGCGGAACCGATCTGCGTTTGGAAGACGATGGCCTCGGTTCCGGTATGGAAGCCATTACTGGAACCGGACCCGGTACCGCTGGCTGCGGTACCGAGGGCGTAGCAGCATTAATAAAAGCCAGAATGGCCTGCTGCATGACTTGGACAGTATTGCCCATAGACGCCACTGCTGCCTGGATGTCGGTACCGGTATGGGCCGGTACCCCAGAGCAGTACAACAGGTGATCTGTCGAGGCCGCGCCATCGATGTCAACCTGTGACCCCATGATTGCTTTGGAGGCCGGAGCCTCCCGCCGGGGTTTTTTGGCCTGGGCAGAATCCTCGAACTCAGAATTGAGAGCCTCTCGATCTTTAGAAAGAGATTTGCTTTTAGAGGATTTGCCCACTGGAGTTTTGGTTACCTGAGATCCATCCGGAGAGGAAGACCTGGATGACTGTGATGCTTCTGAAGGAAACAGCACATGGAACTTGTTGGCCCGGTTCTGCAATCCACGTTTCGACATCTGGGAGCAGGATGGGCAGTCCGGTATGGAATGGTCAGGTCCTAAACATTTAAGACACCATTCATGGGTGTCTGTAAGAGGAATGACAGCACTGCACTTGGTACACTTTTTAAAACCAGGAACTGGCTTCTCCATGAGGAGAAATTGTGTAGGCCTGAAGGCTTAACAAAGTACCAAGCTGTGCTGAAGAAAAGAAAAATATTTTTTTTTTTTTTTTTAAAAGAAAGAAAGAGAGACCGGCAGTACCGGTTTCAGAATGGGGAAGGCAGGTACGCGGTCTAAAGAAAACAATAAAATTAACAATTTCTTCAGCGGTGACAGGAACACGACCTGCTGGCTCCGCGGAAAAAAAGAAACTGACGAGGGCTGGTCAGGAAGGCGGGAAGGCAGCGCGCATGTGCAGTGGGAGGCCCCAAAAGCTTTTAATCTGAAAAGCTGGGGAGCTTTCCCGCGCGGGCTCCGTCGGTACCGACGTACCCATATGTGATGACGTATTCCTGCTTGTTCCTGGAGATAAAGTGTTCCTTCATCTTTGTGAGTGCACTCCTTCTCCCTCTGCCTTTAAATCCCCATACTCATGCGTCCCCCAGTTTCCTTCTTTGATATAAGAAGCATATCCATGGTGAGGGGCTGATATAGGCAGATTTTACATCACACTTACAAGTGCCCATCCTCTCCTCTAAAATTGACAGATTCGCAGATATTTTCACTCGAACATCACTGCCTTTTAAAAAGTACCTTTTAATGTTTGGGAAATTGATTTAGGGACAAGTTTACATGAAGCAGCACACATTTTACTGAGCACTAACCATTACCACAGGTCTGCGATAAATGCTACCACTGACTAAAATCAGCCAGCACTCTAAAAATCTCACACTAATTGCTTAAGGGCACTGGGTGAGGAATGACAGAGAGTGAGCATGTCAGCTAATGCCCTGCTAGAGACTGACCCTTAGCGATAGTACTATGAGACCACCGCTAGGAACTACCACTGCCATTTTCTCAGCCTCCACATGTAGCATCAGTTGGAGAGGGCGGGGGATGGTGCTTGGTGGGGGGGGGGGCACTGTTTGTGGATTGGCTGTTGACATAGGGTCTTGCTCTGGCTATTCATCCTTTCAGGTCCTGAAGAGTGGATATGCTGGGGGGAATCAGAACTGGGGGTGGGGGGTTATGAGGGGGTGATCAGAGCCAGAGGTCTCATGTTTAGGGGGCAATTGAGCCAGGGAAGTAGACCGGAGTAGGGGGTGATCTTTGCAGCCCCTGATGACACAACTTTCTGGCTTCCTTTTCTTGTGCAGGGACCACATGTGGATTCTCTTGTGTTGCCTGTCTCAGCAAGTGATGTGGTCCCGGATGTGGTACATATGCTCTGTGCTTTAGATGCTGGGCATGCTCCCTATATTTACTGCACAGGCTTTGTACTTTAGGAAACATGCCCCTTTGTGTATATTCATCTACAAAAGTTATGAATGCACAATAGATTCTAATGCATGTTAGACTTTTTTTAAACCAGTTTTATTGAGAAAATGAAACTAGTACAGAGTGATCACACGCATAAAAGAGATACAAAAATATGCAACGTTCCCACCCTTACTTCCCCAAACAATCGCACCACCTCCACTCAGCAGTCATGCTCCTAGAGTCCACAGGAAAAACAGAGAAAAAGTCTGTTTTGGCAAAATACTAATGGATTCTAAACTTAGAGGATCTTCGCGGTCATGGCACCGAAGGTCAACACTTTGAATATCCCCTTCTAACTCCCCTAAGCACCCTGATGTTATTCGGTTAGCATCAAGGCATGTTGGGGCATTCTGGGGTGGAATGAAGGTGGAAACTATCGCTAACCAGGCAGCAGTGATCTTGCATGCTGCCTGGTTAGCGGCCTGTGCCTAAAAGATAGGCGAGGAAAACCCTTGCCTATCTTTAAAGCACAGGAGCTAACAGGGCAACATGTAATATCGCTGCTGCCCGGTTAGCTACTAAAGCTTCCGGTGTCTAAAGCAATCTCCGGATATTCAGTGCCAGTGTTAAGGTTCAACAGGAAGGGCTATGCACCATAGGGGTGCATAGCCTGCCCAACTCGATATCGGGCCCTACATGTCCATGACTTTACAACATTCAGCTTCTCTGCTCTTTTGGGCTTTGTACTTAGCTATAAGACAAACTGAGTTCCACCAAAAATGAAAATTCAAAATGGTCCCTTGCTTCCAATTACTCGAAAGAGTCTTAAGAGCACATGAAATTAAAATGTCACATCAGTTTCTGTTACTGTATGACAGTTATCTTAAGGTATTGCTGATCCACCAATCACCAACACCAAAGTAAAAGTCAGCTCAAGACAAAAAATGCATATTTGCTGCATACCTTTTGTCAAAATTCTGTCAGAATGGAACAGTAAAAAGGAATATGGGAAAAGACTGACAAAAATAACATTTATTAGAAAATGCATAATTAACTCTATGAGCTTTTACAGGTGTCCACGCAACTCTCTGCGTAATAAAATACATAAATTGCAAAATGGCAGCAGATGCTAAGGGACAATTCACATAGACCATATCCCTTCCCTCTGCTTCTCTTACCTATCATGGGAAATCTCATTGTGCCATATATTCTGTAGTGCATGACTGATGCTACTTGAATTAGAACGTAGAAATTTATAAAAATATCAGACTACATGCCCACCCAATCTCATCTCCTCACAGCACTTAATAATAGGGTTTCTTGTATAATTTGACCCAATCTACCTCTCTCTTGTAAGAGATGCTTAATTTGTGGATACTTAAAGTACTGGGATATCTCCAAATAATAGTGATGTTGCAACACTAATAAGGTAACACTCTTCATGTTGGGCAAGCCACTTAACCCTCCATTGCCTCAGGTACACTTAGATTGTGAGCCCTTCGGGGACAAGGGAATAAAAAGTACGTGTTAGTATACATGTAAACCACACTGATTCTAAAGAACGTGGTTTAAAAAAAAATACATAAAAATAAAAAAAAACCCTGTTTATTACACCATAAATCTTGAATTAGCAAATACCAGCAGATACCCTTTTGTTGTCTTGGACTTTTCCAGCTAATATGATGATCTTTGCAGTTTTCCGGGTCATGCTGCATCTTAGTAACTGGAACCGTTGTTTCTGCCACCATGAAACGGCTTTTTTCAGGGTATAGTGGGTCAAAATAGCAGCACCTGAGTCCATCTGGTGCACCACAAAGGGGAGCTTCCAGTCTACCAAAGAAGGAAGAAAATTCCTTATTTGGCAGACTGACAACCCCTTCTGCAAATCCTGTGACGGTACCTGACCCCATGTTGTGTCCCAGAATGCACTGCTGTGTATACTGCCAAATACATGATTTATTTTCCAATATCTTATATGCATTTTACAAAATAGTCTGTGTTCATTGAGTCTGTTATTTTATAACTGCAAATATTGAATGTCCTATCTTGGAAAATGGTTAGAAGAAAATGTACAGGGAAGTTAGTCGGGGGCAGGGAAGGGGCGGATGTGGGGTGGAGTTAGGGAAGGTAGAGGGCACTTGTCAGCCCTAGATATACAAGACAAATTCTAATATTGGCCCTCTACGTCCAAGGCCAGCGACCTATATGGGGAAGTTATTCCACCTCCGAGGTGGAATAACTTCCCTAGACATCGGGGATCAGTGACCCAGAGCACAGATGAGGCAGGGGGCCCCGATGACATTCCCCACAGCCTGATCCTGGCCTTAGGAGGCCAGATTGAGGGTCGGGCTGTGGGGAAATTGATGCCAGTGCCGCAGCTCCAGTGAACTGCCCTGACTGAGTTAGTCAGGCAAGGCCTGTACGTGCAGGCTGGGCTGATTCACAGTCCCAGCCTGCACATACAGGCCTGATCATGATTCTGATCCCGAGGGGCTAGACTTGCCACGCAGGATCAGAATCGTGATGCCCTCTGTACATCCAGTTCAAACCAGACGTACAGAGGGCATGTATGTCCAGGATGGAATTGGGCCTTAAGAGTTTACATCAGACATGGACATTATTTACAAATGCATTCTTGGAAGGCCAGGCCAGATGTATCCCATTTGCTAGGCTAGAAGGAAGACCAAAACAACAGCTAGCATGCCTAGGAGGGAGTGTGAAAGAGACTATTAGAGCCAAAAAAACATCTTTCAAAAAATGGAAATAGGAACCAAATGAAGAAAATAGGAAACAACATAAGCACTGGCACTTTAAATGTAAAACATTGATAAGGAATGCAAAAAAAATCATTTGAAAAGAAGATTGCCATAGCATCAATAAATAATACAATTTTTCAGTTACATTCAAAGCTAGAAGCCAGCAAAAGAGTCAATTAGACCATTGGATGCTCAAAGGATAAAAGGGGCTCAGGCTGGACAGGACTATTGCTGAGAGACTAAGGAGCATATTTACTAAGACCCGTACTAGAAATGCATGTCTGAATGATGCTACCAACATGGGGAGCCCACAATAACTTCAGGGATCATATGTGTTCATCTCCTTGGAGTTAGCCACACCATGATAGCTGGCATGTAGGCACATTTAATACCACACATTGAGGTGGTATTAGGTACACCACACTAAGCCAGAAACTGCAGGTTCTACAGGCTACTAATGCTCATGCAAGCAATGATGTACCAGCAATGCCTTCATTCTGCCCGCCCTTCCCAGACCTCACCCCATTGTGTGCGACCCAGGTAGTGTTGGGCCCATGCAACTTTTTAAGACGGTGTACAAACCACATACTAAACCCCATGCTACCATGTAGCACATTTTTAGTAAATGTGCCCCTCAGTTAATTCTTTGCTTTGGTCTTTACTGAGGAAAATGTGAGGAAGCTACTTGTGCCAAAAAAAGGTATTTAATGGTGATAAACCAGAAGAACTGAATCAAATCTCAGTGAACCCAAAGGATGTAGTAGATCAAACTTACAAATTAAAGAGCAGATGGTATGTTCTCCAAATGCCAAAATAATTAAAATATCAAATTGTTGAACTACCATCAATAATTATTTTTTATCTAATTGAAATTATTTCATACAGTAAGTAGAACAGGAAATATGAAAGAAACATAATTCCCTCACATATATCAAGAAACCATTAATTCATGAAAATCTAAGTAAATACACATATAATACATAAAAGTCCACATTATAGGGGGAGTGGAGAAAATCATTAATAAATGTTAGTTCAAGGAAAAATAATACATGTCATTGGTATCATGTTAATAAACAAAAACCCTATATTACACTAACCCCTCACCACAGATTGAGACTCATAATTCTTAAGAAAGACCTCTAAATGGTCTGGTTCCAGAAAACCATAACACTTCCCATGATAATCTACTATACACTTACATGGGAACTTCAAGAAAAAAGTAGCCCCCAATACTAAGGTGCGATCTTTCAACTCCAAAAAAGCAGCGATTTTTATTTATTTATTTATTTATTTAACTGCATTTATACCGCTTTTCACCGGGTCAAAGCGGTGTAACATATAACATGGGGGGGGGATAGTATTTTATAGGGTGGGGCCATCACCAGGGACAACAATTAGTGATTTTGGGTGGATATAGACATGTACACTTCTGCTGGGTCTAGGTATTAGATCGTGTGGGTAGGGTGGAAGTTCTGATCAAAGGTCACTGCAGCATCATATTCATTAAATTTAGCAACAGATTCCCGTGTAAATTCTTCAATTTGTCCCAAAGTTCCGGTTAATACAACTTCAGTATGAGTAACCACCGCCCAAATATCATTTAAAATTACATCCTGAAGAGGCAAAGAAGGACTGATAGCACTTCCTAGCACCGACAGGACATGAACCACTTTAGCTAGTGGCAGTTGTTTAACATCCAGGCAGCCTCAAATGAAGTTACTACAGAAACGGGAGTGGAATCAGCACGGAAGGAAGAACCAGCTAAACCTTCCGTACCCACCGCTACCTGATCAGATGACGAGAGGGGTAGGGTTAAACCCCCAATTGGAGACGAGGCTGCGAGTGAGGGAGTACTTACAGAGGCCGATAACTCCAAGCTGCAATCTTCCACGGCCTGTCAAATCAAATGTTTATCCATAGGGCCCTCAGTCTTAGAGGCCTTCATAGTCACTGCAGCTTCTGTACTCTTCTTCCTTCTTTTCCCCATACCGGAGAATCTACTCACTTCCACTCCTCAGAACTCCAAAGAGCTCCAAAGGGGCTCCAAAGGGGCATGGCCTGCCCCTTTGGTCACTCCCCTTCGGCCACACGCTCGAGGGATGCACCCGCGGCTGCGTCCCAAGGTGCAGCCCAGGTTTAAATAAGGCAAGGCAGACATCAGCAATCAGCATACAATGCCCACAGGTGATGTGTAGCTGCCGGACAGGGTCAGACTCCACTCCCCTACCATCAATAATTTTTATTCTATCACTAAAATTGTCAATGGTACCAGAGGATTGGAGGATGACCAACATGATACATTTTAAAAAGTGTTCCAGGGTTCATCCAAGAAACCACAGACCAGTAAGCCTAATGTTTATGCTGTGCAAAATGGCATGGACCATTATAAAGAAGAATTATTGAACACATGGATAGATATGGTTTAATGGGACAAAAGTCGTCAGATTTAACAAGGGGAAGTCTGGTCTCACCAATCTGTTATATTTTTTTGAGGTTGTGAATAAACATGTGGATAAAGGTAGCCAGTTGATATAGTATATTTTGACTTTAAAAAATCATTTGATAAAGTCCCACATGAGAGATCCCTGAGGAAATTAAAAAGTCCTGGCATAGGAGGCAATGTCCTATTATGTATGAAAAACTGTCTGAGAGATAGAAACAGAGTAGGGATAAATAGTTAATCTTCTCAGTGGAGGAGGGTGAATAGTGGAGCACCTTAAGAATCGGTGCTGGGACTGATGCTTTTTAAAATATTTATAAATGATTTGGAATTGGGAACAACAATTATTGAGGTGATGAAATTTGCATATGACACCAAATGTATTCAAAGCTGTTAAATCACATGAGTATTGTGAGAAATTGCAGGAGGAGCTTGGGAAACTGGGAGACTTGGCATCCAAATGGCAAATGAAATGTGAAGTGGCGTTTTAGAAAAGTGTTCAAGTGCAATAGGGAATGTCAAAGGCAGAATGTGCAGAAAAATGTCAGGGATGTCTGTTTCAGTCCAATTTTAGAAACATAGATGTCCCTGGCATGGATACCCATGCCGACATCCATATAGATATCCCCACTATGAAACTGGGTGGCAGGGTGAGACGTCCAGCGGCATGGCGATGGCCAAAAAAGCAAACAGAATATTAGGAATCATTAGGAAAGGAATAGAGAAAAAAAACCCAAAGAGTATCATTAGGCCTCTGTATCAGAACATGCTGCAACTCTGGTCTCCACATCTCAAAAAAGATATAGCAGCATTAGAAAAAGTACAGAGAGGGGTAACTGAAATGATCAAGGTGATGGAATGACTCTTCTTTGAGGAAAAACTAAAGAGATTAAGACTCTTCAGCTTGGAGAAGAGACAACTGAGGGAAGATATGATAGAGGTCTATAAAATCAATTGTTTATTCTTTCTAAAAGTACAAAAACTAGGGACATGCCATGAATCCAGACAGACAAAACTACACCACCCACTTCTGTGCACAGATCACGCCACCCAATGCCACTATCCACCTTCTCAACACCATCAGAGAAAAGCATCAAAGACACTATCACTGCTATTAACACCAACACAGCGCCAAACAATCCCTACCCAATGTTCTGGATAAAAACACTGCGCAAGGAATTTAGCCCATTCCTGGCCAAACGCATCGATCTATCCTTCTCAACGGGCTCATTCCCACGTAGCTTGAAGCAAACATCCATTAGACCACTCCTAAAAAACTGCAAACTTGACCCCCAGAAGGTGGATTCTTACAGGCCAATCTCAAGCATCCCACTAATGGCCAAAATAATTGAAAGGTTGTCCAACAACAAATCCAACACCATACTGAGACCACCGCTCCCCTCGATCTATGCCAACATGGATTCAGAGAATCGCACGGAGTTGAGACGGTCCTGACCACTCTCTTCAGCACACTAATCGCTGGATTGGACAACAGCAGATGAGGATATGCCCTAATCTTCCTGGACATTGCCGCAGCATTCGACTCTGTAGACCATGAACTGCTCCTAGGACGCCTTGCAGAGAAAGGGATCCAGGACACAGTCTTAAGCTGGTGCAAATCATACCTGTCAGACAAATGGCAACATGTACGGACCGGCCCCACGACCTCCAAACCATTTAAACAAGAACAGGGAGTACCACAGGGCTCCTCTCTCTCTCAGCACTGTTCTTTAACATATATATGCAGCCCATCTGTGCACTCACCCGCTCCTTCGACATCTCATGCCTCGTATACACCGATGACAAGCTACTCTACATATAGTAGATACAAAATACTCTGCACTACAACTAGAAAGTGTTCTGCAGTCTTCGTTTGACTTGTTACTAAACATTAATAGGAATGAAACTATTGTTAAGAGCGGCTAAAGAGGTCTCAGAAAATCAGGCAGTTATTGACTGATAGTATAAAGTCATATACATGAACTGCCCCTCACACATCAACGACCCTCTATAGAACGCCACTCAGTGATACCAATTTCTTATATATCAGAATTTGTAAAAGATTGAGTGCTTAACTTATAGATATCCAGCTTCTGGCATTCGTTTCCCGACGCTGTAGAGCGCGCTGGAAATATGCGTTTCACCTTTACGGTTTCATCAGGGGAATCACATAAGCACTACAAAAAAGATAAGTCCATTAGGTGCACACTTTCAATATTCATCATCAGATATAAAATTGTCAAATAGAAAAATTGTCAAATAGAAAAACTGAGGAAAAACGGAAACATTCACCTATACTGCAATCAGTAATGCTCCCCAGAAGCTTACAATCGTTAGCTTTTCAACAGCAGCTAAACGCTGCGCATGCGGGTTGGTTTAAATAGGAGCCAGTTAAGCAATCAGTAATTGCCCTAATGGGTTCAGAAGCAGATTTCCCACTCTACTCATGCATTCAACCCTTCAGGGATGACCGTTCGTAACATATAGATCCACTGTTGTTCCCTATAAAGTAAAGCCTGTTCCTGTGTCCTTCCAAACCTTGGCGCATTAAGCTGTTCAATACAGAAACATCTTAGTTCTTCATAAGTATGGTGCATTTCTAGACAGTGTTCAACCATAGGCGCTTCTCGTCGGTTACATTTTATTTTACTTTTATGTGCATTCATGCGTACCTTAAAGGATCGGTTAGTTTTACCCACATATAGTAAATTGCAGGGACAACGTATGCAATACACTATGTGTGTGGATGTGCATGAAGTTAAACTTCTGAGTTTATATCTTTTACCTCTATGGCAGAAATCCGTCAATTCTTGGGTAATTGTGCACAGATTACAAGTCCCACATTTAAAATGACCAGGATTATGAGAACAGGATTATGTTGAACAGGATTATGTTGCATCGGCCGTAAAACAGCTGAGCTAAGCAATTCCTTGAGGTTTTTTTGTCGTTTCCAGACACATCGTATTTTAAGATTTTCTAATCCCGTAATACTATTCAGCACATTCAGATGGCGTTTCACACTCCGTTTAAGATGAAAACTGTACGGGGAAAATTATCTGGATTCCTTCTTTCAGGGGGATATAGCAATAGATCACGGGTTATGAATAATGCCCGTTTGTAAGCATTATCAATCACTGTGGAAGGGTATCCTCTTTGATAAAAATTAGTTTTCAAAACTCATGATTGAACCTTGAATTCTTTGACATTGGTACAATTCCGCCTATATCTGATAAATTGGGACACTGGTAAACTGTCCTGTAACTGTGGGGGATGTGCACTTGTGTAATGTAGAAATGTGTTCTTATCCGACGGTTTTCTAAACACCGAAGTGCACCAACCCGATGATGTTTTTATGACCAAGACATCTAGAAAAGTAATTTGTTCCATATGATAATTTAAAGTGAATTTGATGTTCACAACTCCCGTATTTATCCAATTATGGAACTGATGTAATTCTTCTTCTGTTCCCTGCCATAAGAAACAGCATCTATATATCTCTGCCACAGCCGTAGACTATTCTTATAAGGGGATACCGTTAACCATTCCCTCTCAAACCTCTGCATGTATAAGTTAGCAATGGATGGGGCACATGTAGCCCCCATCACAATTCCAGACAATTGATGATAAAGAACATTTTCAAAAATAAAAAAATTATTAAACAATAATAATGTTGCCAATTCAGACAAAAACCCCAAGGGGCATGTTTACTAAAGTCCGCAAATTTGCGCGCCGCAAAATAGCGCACGGCAACGTGCCACTGAAACGCGCATAAACGCGTTTAAACGCCCCGCACACGTGCGTGTCACCCCCGCACAGGTACGCGGCACACCAACGGGCCCCGTACAAGTGCGGGCCCGCAAATGTCCGATAGAGGCGTGGAACGGCTAAAGGAGGGCGGAGGAAGGCTCCGGAGGGGCGGAGGGACGGGGTCAATGGGTGGAGAGTGGGAGGGGAGAGGGTCCCCGCACAGTATCGGGCCCGAATTTGCATGTAAAAACTACCGCGAGTGAAACACTCGCGGTAGAAAGCATTTAAAGGGAAGAGAAACCATTTCCGTCAGCAATGTACAGGAAAACCGGGGAAACCAGCAAAACGTGAGCAGTGTGATATATGTGCACAGCACAAAAGTGCACATAAAAATAGGAAATGACCACAACAGAACTATTAAAAATAGTAATTCAGCTGGGGAACAGTTATAGTGATGGGCAAATACAGAAAACACACCCAACAAAGCTCCAGAAAAAAGAAATGAATTTTGGAAGGGTTTACGGAGCGGAGACTCTTCCAAACAACATTTCCTGTTGTGGAGCTGTCCTGGGAGTGTTTGCTATGGTTGCCCATTAATATCACTGTTGCCCAGCGTGGTGATATTGTTTCCCCCAGTTCCCGTGGTCATTTCCGTGGTTTATGTGCACGTTTGTCACCAGACAGGGTGCATATGCCCACAGTAAAATTGCGTAGAGCAGGGTTTGTGACTCCATCCTGCCAGGCTTACTACCTCCAGGGGCTGCACTGTCTCTGTGGCCATAGTGTGGTGCAGCGGACAGAGTCAGTACCTCTAGGACCAGAGGTTCAAAGCCCAACTGGGGCAACTGCCAATCTTGCCCACATATTTTTCCCCCAAGTAAACAGTGATAGTAAGGGCACACCTTTCCTGGCGAGGACATATGCAATGGCAATACGTCTATCTTTTACCCCACTGAGCAAAGACACCATGAACAGGGCCAGTACCCAGAGCAGAATCACCCAAATGCAGTCCTGGTGGGGCACACACCAGTCAGGTTCCATGATGCCACTCATACAAATGCCTGTGCTGTATATCTATGCACCACACCCATGGTATGTAGATGTAGCTCATGCATATCCATGAGGGACAGCAGGAAAACCAGAACAGTGTGATGCAAACCTGGACTGGAGTTGGGAATCTGTGCCGTAAAGCAGCAGCCATCAAGGGCAGACACACCCACACCCACAGGCCTCATTGGCCAATGTCTCCTGGAGAGGCAGACCATTGGACCCTGCATGCATCTCCCAAAACTAGCACTTGCATAACTTACCAATGTCACCCTACACCTGAGGTATACGGTACACAGCTCTGAGACGTTTGCTAGGAGCACAGGCAGCTAGATATCCATACGTTACGCACATACTGCTAGTTGACCCCATCCGAACAATCTGTTAGGTGTTTGCGGTGCGTGCTCCAGGCCTGGCCTCTGACGGTGTTTACCACCCTGGGGAGTGACCCCCAGCTGTACTGCGTACCATACCCATGCCTTGCCGTGCTCAGGACCGGTTTGGTGGGCAAGGCTAATTACTTCCTCAATAGTAGCACCATGATGGCATAGGTGTAGAAGTGTGTGTCTGGCTATACAGTGGGTGTTGGCTGCAAGCCCCTTCCACAGCCCACACTGCCAGCACTGTTGCCAGTATTGGCCTGCCAATGTGCATAATGAGGTGCAAGGTACCATGGGTATCGCCAGGACAGGGTAGCCTGGCCAGGATGCATCTGCACCGGGCATAGGGCACTGGCAGGGACATTGTAGTGTCCGGCCACCACCTACACAGACAGGGTGGCCAAAGCATGTCCTTCTGGGAGATCACGCTCACCCTGACTGTGCAGTGACCACAGCATGGCTAGGCACCCCCATAGTGCTATACAGTATTTCTCTCATGTGATAGATATGGGTTTCTATTTGGGGCCCAGTCACTGATTTATCTGCTTGCTGTGTATGCTGGCAGACCAGTTCTGGGTGCATGTGTCTCCATTGGGAACATGCACTATGGACTAACCAGCAGACTGTTTGTAGCTGGTATGTGTCTTGCTGGAATGGCTTGCAGGGTGCAGTGGCTGTTGGCTTGCTGCAGGGGAATATCTGGTGGTGGGGTGCAGCTTACCTTATCCTGGTCCTATGTGTTGTGGCTGTGTGTGGGGTGGGGGTGGTGTTCATTCTTCAGCAGGACTGGGGTTGATGTTGCCCTCTACTGCCACCTTTGCAGGGAGGTACAGTGTGGATCTCTTGATGGGGGACCATGCTTGCTGCTGGGGGGGGGAAAAGCCCTGGTGGGGGTTCCCAGGGGGTGCTGAGCCTGACTGGGATATCCATGGTGTTTGTGCAGAAGCTAGCTATCTTACACATTAACACTGCTTTGAAACTCCCGCTTGGCCTCCATCAGCCATGGAAGGTGTTGTGGACCTGGTCCTGGGCGCCTCATTGCACACTCAGGGTGAGCACAGAACCCGCACGATGTAACGGTGTGTAGCTACTCTGTGCCAGTAAAACACCCGGTCAGTGCCCCCTACCAGGCCGAGGTGCTGTGTGGGTGCACCCGGTCACTCCCCCCAACAGGGCCGAGGTGCTGTGGGGGTGCATTACCCATCTTGTGTCCATCTGTGGACAGCTAATTTGCATGTGCAGTGCATCATGGGTACGTGTGGCCTAACCCTATCCTGTTTACACCGGCAGACTGTCTGTGAGGTGACGTGCAGGCTATCTGCAGCCAGCCAGGGGCTTGCTTACAGCTATGGAGTTGTAGACCAATGGTTACATTGCTCCCTGTGCAGCCAGAGGTCATGGGTTCAAACCCACAGTGGGGTTCTGTGATAGGGGTGTCCACAGCATCTTTTTAATTTACTGTACATATGTTGCTGCCAGCAATAACACACTGAGCGTACTGTACCCATAAGGTGCCTCTGAGGGCGCTTTATGGGGCACCGTATACGGCACTTTATGGTTGCCATCCATATAGGGTGCACTATACATTATCCTGTGTCGCAACATACATGCTGCCCTATAGAGGACATTCTAGGGTGCCTTGGCGGACGGTGCACTGTCACATGTGCCTTATGGGCTGCCTTATGTTAACATGCTGTGAGCGTGCGTTTTCTAGTTGTTATCACAAAATAAAATTAGTGGGCCTCCTACAGCACTACACAACATAAAACATACTGCCTCTGCTAGTCTTTTTCAATGGGCACTGTGGGGAATTGAACCCATGATGCCTGCACAAGTGGTCAGTGTCTTAACCATTGTGCTATGGCTCCATTCCTGCTATTTGCACATCAGCGCGCCACTTATCCCTCCCACTATTGGGCTGCCCCCTCACACATCAGCGCGACGCCTTCTGCCCACAGGCTCGCCGCCTTCTGTTGCCCCATTTTATCAGCGCGCCGCCATCTGCCACCCACAATGAACAGTGCGCCGCCTCATGCCGTATAAAAAAAAAGTGCGCCGCCTTCTGCCGCCCATAATCAATATACCTCCTACACCACTTTTGCCCATAAAAGTTGATGCCTTAGCTGGTCTTTTTCATTGAGCGCAATGGGGGTTTGAACCCCTGGCCCCTGCACCATAGGTCAGTGTCTTCACTGTTGTACTACGGCTCTGTTGTTTGGTTATGCAGCAGCGCCCCACTTAGCCTTCCCACGCGATAATGTGGACCCCGCACATTAGCGCGACGCACACACGTACGGTCCGGTTTTTTCTTTTTTCTGCTTGGCCCGCCCACTCCTTATATGGCACCAGCACACTAACGGGAACCCGCACAGCAACGGTGTTTAGTAAACATGCCCCCAACTGTTGTTCTGAAAGATCTCCCTGATCAGAAAGTGCCATCATAGCTACTAAGGGGTATGTTTACTAAATCGCGTTAGTGCAGTTCGCGTTAGGAGCCGCGGTAGTGAAAGAAACCCCAAATAAGGACATGGGCGGTACATCGTTACCACTACCGCGCGTTAGAAAAAGTAACGAGCGTTACCGGGCGCCGTGCCGCGTTACTGCACGTTAATCGTAAGAAGACGTACAGACACAAAGCACTGAAACAGAGCTGTAGCACAATGGTTACGGTACTGACCTCTGTTACAGGCAGCATGGGTTCGAGCCCCCAGTGTGCCTAACGCAAAAGGCTTTCTCAGGCATCATCCTGTACATTACAGAAGGAAAGGGAAGGCATGTTTTTCGTTAC
This sequence comes from Ichthyophis bannanicus, assembly GCA_033557465.1. Classification (NCBI taxonomy): domain Eukaryota; kingdom Metazoa; phylum Chordata; class Amphibia; order Gymnophiona; family Ichthyophiidae; genus Ichthyophis; species Ichthyophis bannanicus. The sequence goes on from CM066036.1 coordinate 738,123,283, forward strand.
GCTGAGTATTGGTGTCAGAAAAACACCCTCGGAGTGTGCCTAGCCACGTACGTTGGTGCGTGCATTGGTAAGTGCGTAGCCGCGCGCGTACATTCATGCGTGGGTACGTGTTTGTTTACGTGCGTGGGTACGTGTGTTTTTACCAGTGTGGGCATCTTATATTACAGACTTTGTAGGGTGTCCTGCACCTATGCATTATGCTAACAGATGTACGTGTGATGGCCTATGGTTTAGCAGAGCCTGTGAGCAGGTGCTGGTGTTTCACAAGGTTGGATTGGGCCAGTCACACCCATGATGCACTGCACATGCAAATCAGCTGTCCACACATACACACCATGGGGAATACACCCCCACAGCACCTCGGCCTGATAGGGGGTACCGACCGTGTGTTGTACTGGCACAGAGTAGCTACACACCGTCACATTGTGCGGGTACTGTGCTCACCCTGAGGGTGCAGTGAGGCGCCCAGCACTAGGTCCACAGCACTGTCCATGACTCAAAGAGACCATGGTGCAGGTCCACAGCAGTGTTATAGTGTGAGAGGTAGTTTCTGCAGAAACACCTTGGACATCTCTGTCTGTATCAGTCAGGTGTAGCCCCCATGGACCTCCAGGAGGGCCCATGCACCACCACCCCCTCCCCCAGGGCAGCAAACAGGGTCTCCTATCAAAAGATACAACATCTACCTCCCTGCAAGGTGGACGTAGAGGGGAACATCAACCCCCGCCCTGCTGAGGGACACACACCCCACAGAGCAGTCAATGCAGCTCTGTACACATCCAGAACACAATAGCAGACAGACATTAGGCCTAGATATGGCATGCTGCACCCCACCACTATCTGATATTCCCCTGGTGCAAGCCATCAGCCACTGTACCCTGCAAGCCACTCCATCACAACACATACCAGCTGCAAATAGTCTGCTAGTGCCCAGTGGAGATGCCTGCACCCAGAACTGGGATGTCAGCATACACAGTTAAATCAGTGACAGGGCCCCAAAAGGCAACCCATATATATCACATGAGAGAAATACTAGATAGCACTATGGGGGTGCCTAGCCATGCTGTGGTCACTGCACAGTCAGGGTGAGAGTGATCTCTCAGCAGCACATACTGAGGTCACCCTGTCTGTGTAGGTGGTGGCCGGCCACTACAATGTGCCTGTCACTGCCCTATGCACTGTGCAGATGCACCCTGGCCAGGCCACCCTGTCCGGCCTATACCCATGGTACCTTGCTCCTCATTATGCACATTGGCAGCCCAATACTGGCAACATTGCTGGCAGTGTGGACTGTGGAAGGTGTTTGCAGCCACCACACACTGGATAGACAGCCAGCCACCCCCACACCTATGCCAGCATTGTGCTACTATAGAGGTGGTCAGCAGCCATACCCACCACACCAGTCATGGGCATAGTACAGGCATGGATATGGTACACAAGGCTGTTGGGGGGTCACTCCCCAGGGTGGTGAACACTGTCAGAGACCAGACCTGCAGCACACACCGCAGACATCAGAATGATTGTTATGGTGGAGCTCAATGAGCAAAATGTGCTTAATGTAGGAATTGATATCTGCCAGTTATCATAGGAAACGTTTGATAGCTCTGTACCATATACCCAGGTGTAGGGTGGCATTGCTAAGGTATGCAACTGCTAGTATTGGGAGATACAGGCAGGACCCAATGTCTTGCCTCTCCAGGAGGCATTGGCCAATGGGGCCTGTGGGTGGGTGTGCGGCCCTGTTGGCTGCTGCTTTACGGCAGAGTTCCCCAACTCCAGTCCTGGTGTTCCAAACACTGTTCGGGTTTTCATGCTGTCCCTCATAAATATGCATGAGCTACATCTGCATACCATGGGGGTGGTGCATAGCTATGCAGCACAGGCATCTTTATTAGAGGCAGCATGAAGCTGGAATGGTGTGGGGCCCTCCAGGACTGCATTTGCGGGACTCTGCTTTAGGTAATGTGCCTGTTTCTGGTGTCTGTGTTTGGTGTGGTAAAATATAGGCCATGCGTATGTTCTCTGCAATAAAGGAGTATCTTTACTATCACTGTTTAGTGGTGGGTAAAACTATGGGGACTGGGTTGGCAGGAGCCCCAGCTGGGATTTGAACCTGTGATCCTCTGGTCTTACAGGCACTGGCTGTGTCTGTTGCACCACACTGTGGCCACAGAGACAGTGCAGTCCCTGGAGTTTGTTAAACCGGCCTGACGAGTCAGAAACCCTGCTCTGCAACAGGTTTACTGTGGCCTCATTTACCTTGTATGCAGACAAAGGTGCACATAAACCTCACAAAAGACCTCACAAAAGGGGCACACACCCATAACCAAGCTGGGCAACAATGATATCATTGGGAAATATTACACAACACTCCCAGGACAATCCATTACAATGAAATGATATTTAAAAGGGTCTGTGAAGCGTAGACCCTTCCACACATCATTTCTGTTTTATTTGGTGCTTTCCAGGCAGTGTTGTTCCTTGTTGCCCATTGCTATCACTGTTGCCCAGCTGTATTGTTCTTTTTAAAATGTTTCCTGTGGTCATTTTTAACGTTTTATGTGCTATTTTGTTCAGTGCACATGTATCACACTGCTCACGTTTTGTGTGTTTCCCGGTTTTTCTGTACATTGCTGACGGAAATGGTTTCTCTTCCCTTTAATTGCCTTTAACGGCAGGTTTTCTTTCGCGTTGGAATTGAGCTCAGAATTGCAGCGCGTTAGTGAGGGGGAGCCTCTCCACGCCCCCTCTCCGCCCATTGACCCCTTCTCTCCGCCCACTCTCCACCTTCTGCGCTGTTTTAACGCGCCGCGGGGCTTTACGATCGTTAAACGCGGTTACCGCGCGTAGTACGACGTTACCGGTCGTTGGCGCGTGTTTACGCGCGTTAGACTGCACTTACGGTCATTAACATCATACTACACGCGTTATTCACGTTTAGTAAACATACCCCTAAGTGTGCTTGTGGTTGAGGAATAACAATATATAGCGAAACAACATCAAAAGTTACTAAAATGATGTTGGAATTAGTCGCTAACCATGCATTGTCTTGTAGAATTTGCAAAAAACGGGTTGTATCCTTTATATAGGAAGGTATTGAAATCATTAAAGGTCGCAAAAAAGAATCCAAAAAAACCGACAGGGGTTCTAACAATGAACCTCGGGTAGAGACTATTGGCCTCCCTGGAGGGTTATTAAGGTTTTTGTGAATTTTGGGGACCAAATAGAATTTGGCTAAGGTAGGATCAGATAAATTTAGATAATGCCATTCTTTTTTGGAGATAATTTTAGCCTCTAAAGCCACAGTGGTGATATTTTTAATTTGTTCTTGAAGCTTTGTTGTAGGATTGGTCTCCAGGACTTCCGAGGACATGGACTCGGTCGACTCAGAAGGATCGCAACGTAAGAAGGCTTTTTTAGACGAGGCTGGGATGAACAAGAAGAAGAAGAAAAAGGAAGAACCACGAGGGAAACCTCAACGACGGGATGCCCCCAGGCGCAAGACTTAAATGGAGAGGGCCCGGTGGGATCCGATTTAACTGGGAGGCTGAGTCTGTTGTTTCCGTTTGGATACCAAAATATAGTTTTAAATTAAGCTTTCTAATTAACTGTTCCAAATTGATCCGAAATTGGAAAGCATCGGCTGTGGCGGAGATATATAGGCAATGTTTTTAACTTATGGCAGGGAACAGAAGAAGAATTACATCAGTTCCATAACTGGATAAATACGGTAGATGTGAACATCAAATTCACTTTACATTATCATATGGAACGAATTACTTTTCTAGATGTCTTGGTCATAAAAACATCATCGGGTTGGTGCACTTCGGTGTTTAGAAAACCGTCGGATAAGAACACATTTCTACATTACACAAGTGCACATCCCCCATAGTTACGGGACAGTTTACCAATGTCCCAATTTATCAGATATAGGCAGAATTGTACCAATGTCAAAGAATTCAAGGTTCAATCACGAGTTTTGAAAACTAATTTTTATCAAAGAGGATACCCTTCCACAGTGAATGATAATGCTTACAAACGGGCATTATTCATAACCCGTGATCTATTGCTATATCCCCCTGAAAGAAGGAATCCAGATAATTTTGATCAGCAGATCAATTTAATAACGTCATTTTCCCTGTACAGTTTTCATCTTAAACGGAGTGTGAAACGCCATCTGAATGTGCTGAATAGTATTACAGGATTAGAAAATCTTAAAATACGATGTGTCTTGAAACGACAAAAAAACCTCAAGGAATTGCTTAGCCCAGCTGTTTTACGGCCGATGCAACATAATCCTGTTCTCCCTAAGACTGGTCATTTTAAATGTGGGACTTGTAATCTGTGCACAATTACCCAAGAATTGACGGATTTCTGCCATAGAGGTAAAAGATATAAACTCAGAAGTTTAACTTCATGCACATCCACACACGCAGTGTATTGCATAAGTTGTCCCTGCAATTTATTATATGTGGGTAAAACCAACCGATCCTTTAAGGTACGCATGAATGCACATAAAAGTAAAATAAAATGTAACCGACGAGAAGCGCTTATGGTTGAACACTGTCTAGAAATGCACCATATTTATGAAGAACTAAGATGTTTCTGTATTGAACAGCTTAATGCGCCAAGGTTTGGAAGGACACAGGAACAGGCTTTACTTTATAGGGAACAACAGTGGATCTATATGTTACGAACGGTCATCCCTGAAGGGTTGAACGCATGAGTAGAGTGGGAAATCTGCTTCTGAACCCATTAGGGCAATTACTGATTGCTTAACTGGCTCCTATTTAAACCAACCCGCATGCGTGGCGTTTAGCTGCCGTTGAAAAGCTAACGACTGTAAGCTTCTGGGGAGCATTACTGATTGCAGTATAGGTGAATGTTTCTGTTTTTCCTCAGTTTTTCTATTTGACAATTTTTCTATTTGACAATTTTATATCTGATGATGAATATTGAAAGTGTGCACCTAATGGACTTATCTTTTTTGTAGTGCTTATGTGATTCCCCTGATGAAACCGTAAAGGTGAAACGCATATTTCCAGCGCGCTCTACAGCGTCGGGAAACGAATGCCAGAAGCTGGATATCTATAAGTTAAGCACTCAATCTTTTACAAATTCTGATATATAAGAAATTGGTATCATTGAGTGGCGTTCTATAGAGGGTCGTTGATGTGTGAGGGGCAGTTCATGTATATGACTTTATACTATCAGTCAATGACTGCCTGATTTTCTGAGACCTCTTTAGCCGCTCTTAACAATAGTTTCATTCCTATTAATGTTTAGTAACAAGCCAAACGAAGACTGCAGAACACTTTCTAGTTGTAGTGCAGAGTGTTTTGTATCTACTATATTACTGCTCTGACGAAAGGAGACCGCAACTGAATTTTGTGCTACTCTACATGCCATTCTCAACTGACCAGCCGGATTTCTCACCACTAACTACCTGCTTTGATGCTGTCACCCACTGGCTCCACATTCAGAACCTCAGAATAAACTTCAAGAAAACTGAGGCGCTATTCAACACCAGGAACCAAGCTTTCACCCCTCCAGCAACAATAAAAGTAAGATGCACCGAACTCCAAAGCAAGCCCACAATCTGCTACCTAGGGGTCACACTAGACCAACAGTTGGATATGAAAGCCCACATAAGCAACACCGTCAAGGCAGTATACCACAAAATACGGACAATCCGGCATCTATGACCCCTACTGGAGCCAGACGACTTCCGGACAATCTACCAAGCATTGGTAATCCTCCACTTTGACTATGCCAACTCAATCCTACAGGGACTCCGAAAAAATACACTGAACCCCCTTTAGCTTGAAATGAATGCAGCCACCAGAATACTACATGGAGCCGCCAAGAGGGACCATATAACCCCAATCCTGAAACACCTTCATTGGCTGCCGGTCCACTGCAGACTCTCCTTCAAAATTTTACTGTTGACTTTCAAGGCCATCAACGGTCTCACCTCCTCCTCCATCAGAGGCCTCATCCTCCCCACTCCCCCAAACAGAGTCAGAAGGTCAGTCACTGCCAACACTCTGAGTATCTCTAGCAAGGTCACGAAGTGTTCTCAAGCAACAAGAAACATAGCCTTTTTATACTATGCACCCACATGTTGGAATGCCCTCCCGCCCGGCCTCAGGGCCATTACTGACCTTACCCAGTTCAGGAAGGCGCTGAAACACCACCTTTTCCTCCAGCACTATTCTCACAACGGGGATACGCAACACCTACCCATTCCCAACCACCAAGACAGCCGCCCCAAAACACGTAGAATACACAGTCTCAGCCTTGCACATTAGCACCGCCAGACACCCTGCCATGCACATGTATATAGTCACCTAATCTTGTAAATAGTAGCCAGCCAGCTGGTCACCACTTCACTGCTGTTGAACCGACTGCCTGCCTGTATTATAATTACTTAAACGAGTAGCCAAGCTACTGCTTAGCCTGTACATAGTTACCCCAGTTAGCCCAAGTTGCAAAACCCTGTTCACCGCCTGCACTGTACAAATTTGCTGTTGACTGTAAACTGAGCTGATTTTAAAGAGCGCAGTATAGAAAAGACTCTAAATAAATAAATACAAATACAATAAATGAAATTACAAAGTGGTGTATTTAAAACAAATAGGGGGAAATATATATTTTTTTCTGAACCAATAATTAAGCTTTGGGACTCGTTGCTGAAGGATGTGGTAAAAGCCGATGGTAATAGATGGGTTTAAGAGAGGTTTGGACAAATTCCTGGGAAAAAAGTCCATAAAACGGAGAGAAAATGACTTCTTATCCCTGGTGATAAGTAACATGGAACAGGCTACCTTTGGGATATGTCAGGTACTTGTGACCTGGATTAGCCTCAGTTGGAAACATGACACTGTGCTTGATGGACCTTTGGTCTGGCCCCGTATGGAAGTTCTTATGTCATAGAAACCCTTTATAAGAGATTCATGTGTTTTATATTTACTTCTGTATGTTTTTATTTGTACCTAATTATGCTTTATCCACTTACTGTATGTGAAATGATGATATTTTTATACTTGCTATAACTCTCCTTGAGAGCATCAGCCTAAAGGTATAAGATAAATAAAATATTATGTGGTGTTATTATGTTAAAGTTTATTCAGAATCACTCAGTATATCATAAAAAGTGTCACCGCATTAGAATGGATGTAGCAAATGTTCTTTGTCTTGTGAATAACAACAACAAAAAAATCAAATGAGTTACAATGATTAAGGAGGCTGAATTGCTTATTTGCTTGAAACTTGCACATAAATATGTATCTCAGCATGAAATGCAAATATCCAAGACATAAAATCTATATACATCTGTCAAAAATGAATATAAGATGTAAACAGAGCAAAGAAGTAGTCCAACTTTACAATAATCCAATTTTATTAACTTTTCATTAAAACCATGCACATAATAGTGCTTGTTCTTAAAAGTCCCAACACATTTTGGACCACTAGAGGATGCATACTGGAAAAATGCTGACAGATAAGAGATATTCAAGAGCTATTGCACTTAAAAAAATTCTAAGTGACCCAAATTGAAGAACCTGATGGCACAGGAAGGACTACAACAGACATTCCCGTAATTTCTATTGTTTCCATATAAAATAGACTCACGCAATCCTCCTCTTCCTCCAGCTATAGTGTAGATTTGGTATGCTTCCTTTAACTCACATATTTATTTTCTCATCCCTTGTGAAGAGATGTGAAAATGTTTGAGGGCACATAAATATGTAGAAGATAAAATCTGAGCAAGAAGCGATGAATGCAATTGAAATACTAGAGCAATACCCTCACGGACCACACTATCTTCAATGGCCTTATGCTGCCAGGAGTAGCCATATCTTTCATACCAATTTGGCCATCAATGCAATCTACAAATAAATCACAATTAAGCATAACAAACAACCCCTTTTACTAATGCCCATCAGCCGGTTAATTGGCATTTTATCATGCCACAACAGGGCTCCGGAAACACTAATGCATGAGCAAGTACATAGACGCATGCTAAAACACTCATTAATTGGAGAATCAGCAGAGCACGAGCGTGGAAAGTATATTACCACAAGAGCCAGAGCAATTGCCATGTGCATTCAATGGCCATGTGGCTCTACAGGAGTCGCTCTGTGCATCCATCTTAGCGGGAATGCTAGCTGATGGGAACGTACTGGTCATGCTCCCAATAGCCGGTGTAAAGGCTTCACAAATAACCTTCCGAACACACATGCGTTATTTGCAAATCCTTAGTGGGACTTTAGTAAAAGGGGCCCTACGTTCATGAATGTGTTTATGATGTAGATGAATGAATATATTGTAGAGAGTAGAATTGCATTTAAAATTAAGAAAGTCATTTTGGAAGGCTTGCATGGCTTTTACATGCGTGAACTGTGGTATTTGAACACGTCAGTGTTCTGAATATATAAATAGCAATTTTAGAAAAAGGCTAATTTCATCTTTAAACGATTCAGTACATATAGGTCCTGATGCATTAAGCTGTACTATTCTTTAGCATGGCAGTTTGTGCCTGATTTTTTCATGCTAATCTAAAATTAAGAAATTTTAATGCAATAAGAATTTTTTAACGCAGTAAAATAAGTGTAAAACTACTGCACTAAAGGATAACACAGTGAGCAGGTAAAACACAAGCAAATTGCTCCCTATTTGAAAAAAAAAAAAAACAGCAACCCTGTGCTAAAATGTATTGCAGGGGTTTTTTCATTTCATTTTCTCCTAACTCTGAATCTTTACACCAGCTCAAGGCTAGAATAAAAATGTAATGTAGGAGCAGAAGTGTGATGTGAGATGAAGTTTGTTTCTTCACCTCAGATCATCTAAGATCCCTGATGGAACAAATGGATTCCTGGCTCCCCATCACCTCCAATCCCATGAAATAAAACCCCTAGTGGCCAAATGGACCCCCTGCAGCCTTCCCAGTACCCCTTCTGAACCTCTCCCTATTCCCACCGACCTTTGCAAGTTGAGAGGCAGAATCAATGCCCACTTACTGGTGCTTCCAATATCACCATCTTCCAAAATCACAGCACTTGGCCCTTAGCTTCAAACATTAAGCAGATAAACCTTTGACTTTGAAAAATGTCCTCCACTGAGAGGCTAAATTAGCCAAAACTAAGAGGGCACACATATTTATTCATCCCTAAAAAGGGAAGCTCTGAAACTATTCTTGAGGAGGGATTTCAATTAGTTTTCTAATACATATTTGAAGCACCAATCAGCTAGGTTTGGCCTACCAACTCTGATAGCAAAAATAGCTAGCCTAAACCCAGAGCCAGCCCAAGAGTTTGAATCTTATCAGGATACATGAATGTTTTGAGATAAAGAATTGTTGGTGGCATACAGTAGAGATAAAAATGAAAAAGGCTATTTATATCCTTCCAAATTAAGATCTGATACTAATTTAACAATGAGAACAATAAATGGGGGGCTTTTAACAGGCCATTTTAGATCTTGGCATTGCATGACTTGCCAAGAGGATGCCAATGTATTAATTTCAGTGTGGGTGTGATTTGGTCATATCTTGAGGTTTCCGAAGAGGGTACGTGCTGCAGTGTGTAGGGCTGTTTGGAGGGGGAGTAGGATGGAGTGCAAGAGACCCTGATAAATAGCATTGCAGTAATCCATGTGGGGAAGGGTTAAGGCTTGGCATGCAGAGTGGAGGTCTGATAGTTCGAAGAAGGAACAGAGTTATTGAAGGATTCTGATTTTATAGTAGATTGCATTTGTTGTGTTTTGTATTTGTGGTTTGAGGGAAAACTGTTGGTATAGCATGATCCCTAGATATATGATTTCAGGTTGTGCCTTTATTTTCATGTTGTTCAGAGTGATGGAGTACGGTGTGAAGTTGGTGTCCTCAGTGATAAAGAGTGCTTCAGTTTTAAGATTGAAGGTTAATTATTTTCTAGCCATTGAAGGATGTCTTTGAGGCAGTATGTGAGGTTTGTGTTGGTGGGATCACTTTGGTTGAATGGTCCATAAAGCATAACATCATCAGCATATATGGAAGTTGATGTTATGAGTTCTGATGATTTGACAAGGTGACTGAAGATAAATGTCGAATAGCAGTTGGGATATGGTTAATCCTTGAGGTACGCCTTGTGTCTGCCAGTAAGGGGTGGAAATGCGTCCAGTTTTTATTTGCTGTTGCCTGTTGGTGAGGTAGGATTTGAACAATTGTGATTCCGTGTTTTGGATCCCAGTGGCTTGGCGGCATTGGAGGAGAATGACATGGCTTACTGTGCCAAATGCTGCAGAGATGGGAAGGAATATTAGGATGTATCCCTGTGCCTTTTATCAGCATGTTCATGAGAGAGATCATTAGTGTTTCAACCCCATGGTGTGAGTGAAAACGGTGTTGCTGGGGTTGAGGAGGTTATTGTTATCAATGTGTTCCTGGAGCTACAATTGGACTGCTTTCTCAATGATCTTCATTATAAACGGGAGACTGGCAATTGGTCTGTAGGATGCTGGGTCCATCAGGTCAAGGTTGGGCCTTTTGTGAGTCAGGCAAATGGAGGAAAGTTTCAGACACTCTGGCATGCATCCTTGTTGTAGTATGGATTGAGTGAGTTTTGTGATAATGGGGCTGAGTTCTTGTTTGGTGGATCTGATCCAGGTGACCAGACATGGGTCAAGGGGGGGATGTTGTAGTATTGATTGCCATGATAATGGCAGTGACGATGTTCTCGTTGATAGGGGAAAAGGTTGCCCAGGGGGTACAGGTTGGGTGAGTTGGGGTGGGGAATATGGAGACAAGGTGTTAGGGTGGAGGTGGAGTTGCTTATAGTGTAGGGCTAGGGATTGGTGGACTATAGGAGGTAATGAAAGGTGGTTTTGTAAGTTGCTTGTCAAATAATTCTCATGGTCTGTTAAGAGAGCTGTTGATTAGTTTTGTTCAGTAGATCCATTTGGCATTGTCAGTAGCATTACAGTATGTAGTCATCAGGGCCAAGTAGAAGTGTCTGTGATTCAAGGGTGTTTTTACTCCGCTTTCTTTCTAGTTTTTGGAGTTGTGTTTTCATCTTCTGAAGGTCTGGAGTGTACCATTGAGCCCTGGTTTTCCCATTTGTCGGGGGGGGGGGGTAATTTTTGAGGTGGAAGTGATGGAGTTCCAGTGTGTTATGAGAGTATGGGATCATTTCCTTGATTTTCAAAGTAAGGTAGAATGTTTTCTAGGAAGAAGTATTTGTAGAAGTGTTTGAAATATCTGCTTTTTTGTGGTTCAGTGGTATGGTCTGTTGTGGTGTTAAGTGGGAGCAGAAAGGTAATCAGGCTGTGTTCTGACGAGAGTAAGGTTTGGAGAAGTACTGTGGTTGGTGTTTTCATGTGTATTATTTGAGTGTTGGTGAAGACCAGGTCAAGGGTATTGCCTTTCATGTGTGTGGGGGATCGAATGATCTGGTTGAGCTCCATTGCTGCCATGGCCTGTAGGAAGGTGACTGCATGTTTGAGTTGCATTGAGGGGAGATTGAAGTCCCCTAGTATTTTATTTATTTATTTATTTAGTTGGTTGGTTGGTTTTATATACCGCACTATTCATAATCAGCACGGTTTACAATAGAACAACTTATTACATGGAACAGTTTACATTGAACATGATATAATACAATTAACAAATTTACTGTAGTATTGGGGGGTCTTTTGCTTTTCTGGTGAGATTGATGAATTTGCCAGTTTGGCTGTGTAGGTCAGAGGTAGTGATGGTAGAAGGTCTCTAGGTAAAGCAGATTGTCATATTTTTGTTAGTTATGGTCAAGATCTCTGCTTTTTCAGAGCTTTCCATACAGAGGTGGCAGAAGTGGAGTTGAGACTGTGCTAGGGTTAGTACCCATGCCCCTCTTTGGGCTGAGAGAGGACAATAGAAAAGAGAGAATCCATTAGGTAGAAGTTGATTCAAAAGTATCATGTCCGTATTTGTAAGCCAGGTTTCCGTAAGGCAGAGAATGTCCAGCTGATGTGTTGTGAGGAGGTCTTTTATGATGGGTATTTTGTTTCTCATGGAGCAGACGTTTATTAGAGCACATTGTACTGTTTGCATTGTTACGGGGGGGGGGGGTCAGGTGTGTTTGGGGATGAGTGTTATTACATGGTATTGTTATGAGGAATGATGTATTGTGGCATTTGATGTGTGCATGGTGATCATTCGTGGGTGTGGAGAGGGGGTGGAAGATGAGGGGGTGTATTTAGAGGGATAGGGTAAAGATGTCATTGAGATTTAGGGTGAGAGTGAGTATTATGAGGAGTACAGGGGTGACGTTGGTTTGGGTGACAATAACAGCTGGTTGGTTTGGGTGATGTTAACAGCTGGTTTCTTATTGGTATAGGTGCTTACTATGGTATAGCTTTCTTCTGGTCATGTAGGTCATAAACACTGGTTTGGCAAAGAGTTGGCGTTTCAGTTTCTTGGTGTATTGTCCAGGAGGGGACAAGCTGGTTTGGATGCTGTTGTTTCTGTCCGGGGTATATGTTGGACAAATGACTAGAATATTAAGAATTAGAATGTCTGAACAAAAACATAACATCGTGAGAAGAGAGATTGAAGCTTTTTTGGTGGTGCATTGTATGGAGAATGGACATACTTTTGAATCATTACATTACTGTGGTTTGGACATGATGCAGAAGAATAAAAAGGGTGGAGAGAGAACTAGAGTTCTTTTTCGCTCTGATCAGAGAGGGATTTTTAAGTTAAACTCATTAGAACCATAGGAATTTAATCAGCAAGTGGAATAGAATACCTTTGTTTAACCCTTTTGCGTCCACATAATTGTTTTGTAACTGAAATTTCTTTCTGGTTTTTTTTTTAAAGATTTGAGCTAAATGATGCAGAATATAAAGTTTTTTTTGAAAAAAAAATTATGTCTAAGAAACAATATTTACTGTTTCCATATGGCAACTACGGTCCTGAATGGCTGAAAATTAAAAACAGTCTTGGCATCAGTTTCATTTAGTTCTGGGTGTGATAGTTTAAATAACAGTTTTTCAGATGTCAAGCACAGATACACATCACATTTCACACACGGTGTACATATTTTTTGGAAATATAGAATCCGGTGAAAAATGTTGGTGAAAATTTGAAGGTTGCCATATGGCAACAACAGCCATGAAAGGGTTAAGTATCGGTAGAAACTACATTACAAATTTATGATAGAGGAGTGCTGAAAGAACAGAAGTAAGGTTGTTGAGACCAATAGAGGATTGATGGGACGGGCATCAATCAGTATGCAAGAGGTGCAATATCTTTGTTTTGTACAATTGATGAGACAGCCGATGTGGACTAGCTCCCTACAAGAGATTGACTGATGTCTTACTTTAAAATTACTCCATAAGATGCACAATTCTCTACATAAATGATGGCTTCATGAAAACTTAAAAAGCATCTCTCTCTATGTTTTCATGAAGCCATCATTTATATAGAGAATTGTGCATCTTGTGGAGTGACTTTTGTTGATGTTTACTATTCAATCTCACGCTGAAAGTGACCCTTCGTTAGGACTTTCCAAATAGACAAGTCTGATAGGAAATGATTGGGATCAACTGTATATACTATATGCTACCCTGTGATATTCAACTGGCAGAAACACTAATGGGCTTTAGATGAATTTTAAAGACAGTGGGGAGGGGGGGGGGGGGATATTCAGCGGTGGTAACTAGCCGTTCTAATATGGCTAGCTACTACTGCTGAAACTTAAATCCAGATATGCAGTGTTAAATATCCAGGTTGCTTGGATTGGCAGGAAGCTAACCAGGCAGAAGCAACATTCAACCGCTGCCCAGTTAGCTTCTGTGGTGAAAGTTAGGCCAGCCTTTGCTGCGTCTTACTTTCACTGCTTTGCCAAAATCAGGCAGCAACTCAATATCACCACTATCCGGTTATGGCCCATACCCAGGACACCCCGATGCTAACGGGTTAGGAAAGGGGTGTGCAGCAGCGGCAACCATGGATATTCAGTGGCACTAGCCATATTTGTGCCGCTGAATATCCCAGATAGAAGACCAGCTAACCATGTTAATACCTCTAACCATGTTAATCGCTTTGAATACCATGCCCAGTCATTTTAAATTCTAGAATGGGGAGATAGAGATTCTTGGTTAGATGGCATTTTAAGAGTGATTTTAGGAGCTTTAATGCAGTTAATTGGATGGGAATGTGGCCATCATAGCCTAGTCTGTTTTTTTTTTTTTTTTGTCTAACACGAATAAGCTGTTTTTATTCCAGGACTGACAGGCAATTTTATTTCGCTGTAATATCATTCAATATTTGTAAATCAATTGTTATTGCTGCTGTGTAACCTGATTTGCCCACCATGATTGTCTTTTGAAAGATGGAATAAAGTAATTGATAAATAAAAGTCACTAGTAGTTAACATACATGATAAATAATGTGTGGATTGTCACTCACTAAAGCTTCTGTAAGCAGATGGTAAATCATAGTGCTGTGATGTATGTTAATGCACATAATTAGATACACGTGATGGTATAATGGAATCCAACACATTATTATCCTATTCCCTAAGCCACACTTTGGGGCCCTTTTAGTCAAGTGTGCTAAAGTTATATACTTACCACACATTAAATGTACAGTAAGTGAAAAGCCTTTGCGGTAAATATTAGGGATTTGCATTCATTTCAAAAGACATGGGAAATATCAACATCATTTCCTATGTCATTTAATATTGTTTTTAATCCATCACAGCATTAAATATTCCACAACTCTGTTCAGTCCCTCCCCATGCAATTAGGAAGGCTGGCTTCAAACCATTAGCCATTGAGTTAAAATGCAGGCAATTTGCAGGAAGTGCCACTACATGTTCCTAGGGTTTGACAATAGCCAGCCTTCTCTATCAAAGATAGTTACCAAGTCTAATCCAGAGCATCACTAATTGGACAACCAGGATCTGGATTAGGCTTGATAAATGCATCTAATAGTACACTTAGATTAGGTTTCACAGAATTTTTGATACAAGAACATGGCAAAAGACAAGTCATTGGAGGAAGTCTCTAGAGCAGGAGTGAATAGATTAATGAGGCAAAAAAATCCAGGAAGAGTTTTGCACAGAGCTCCAGACCAAACAGGGACTTGATAACCAGCAATACAAGCCACAGGTAAGAATGATGTACAAGGATATCATAGCTCTTTCTGCAGGTTACCTATGTTCTAACCCAAAGGTCATAGGTTGAAGGCCAGCCTCTGACATAAGGGGATAAAATAGCCATTTGGGTTTTTTATTTGCCTGAAACCTTTGGTAACTTTCCAGCTATGGTTTGTGTTTGATCAGCAGTCACAACTACCTCTTTAATTAACAAAATTGTCCTGAAGTGAAAATTTATAAAAAAAACAAACTACACAAAACAAAAATGTATTAAAACAAAACAAAACCAAATAAACCTGTAAATGACAAAGGATCCTATTTTATTTTTTTTTTGCCTGCACACTCCTAGTAATTGTTGGGGGAATTCTCAGCATGTTCTCATACAGTGAGTGTGCAAAAAGGTTCTTTACCGGGCTGTAAGCGTACTGAGACTTAACACAAATGCACCCATCACCAACTATTTAAAAAATAAGTGCACTCACACAAACGTTAAGAGTGACAGCATATGGTAAAGTTCTGTGCTATAACTGCAAGACACAGTCCATGTCTGTTCCCCATTATAACCTCACTCCATAACAAGCTATGCAGGTACTATGGGGGATGTTTACTAAACTGCGGTAACGTTACATAATGCGCGTTATGTAATGTTAACGATCGTTAGCGCATCATAACGCGTGTTATGATGTGCTAACGGTCGTTAACATTACATAACGCGTGTTAACCAACATTAATGATCGTAAAGCTCCGCGGCGCGGTAAAACACCGCAGAAGGTGGAGAGAGGGCGGAGAGAAGGGGTCAGTGGGCGGAGAGTGGTTGGGGAGAGGCTCCCTTCACACTAACGCGCTGATCTGAAGAGCCGAATCCAAACGTGATTGAAAACCTGCCGTTAAATGCACATTACAGGGGAGAGAAACCATTTCAGTGTCAGCAATGTACAGCCCAGGCAGGGAAACCAAAAAAAAGTGATAGGTGTGATGCATGTGCACAGAACAAAAGGGCACATAAACACTGAAAATGACCCCAACAAACTGGAAAAAAAACATAACCAAGCTGGCCAATAGTGGTATCAATGAGAAACATCAACCTCTCTCCCCCCCCTGAGTAAGCTCCATAGAAAAGATATAAATCGTGGAAGGGTCTATACTTCGTCCCCATACAAGGTGAATGAGCCCACAGTGAAATAGTGCTGCTCAGGGTTTTCCCCACCATTGGACAGGGTTCCTATGGTGTGCACATGTCCCGCAAAATCAGGGCAGGCATGTCGGAACGGCAACTGGACAGATAACGGAGAAGGGGATACAGAGGGCCGCAGGCGGCACATGCTGTGGTGCAGCTGGGCCACAGTGCAGACTAGGGTGATGCCTAGGTGGCCCATATGAATTCTGAAACAGCAGAGCAGCCAGACAGCAACTGCTGAAGGACCAACATGGGCACGAGTTTGTTTCCCACAGTGTCACAGGGGATAGTACCCAACAGCTACCCCCAAGGGCACGGAACATTGGCAAGCGGGGCTGGGGGGAGCGTGGACGTCTATGCAGGCACCCCTACCCCAGAACCCGCACCATAGGCAGCCGCCTACCTGCACACTGGATGGCCTGAGACTGCGCACCACCAGCACCACCAGCAGAAGGGCATGTCAGCATGGTGGCTGAGGGATACTGGTGGTGGAGGGGGCAGTGGCAGCTGCCCAGAGCATACCGTGGCCTAGCCCTGTGTAGGTGGGTGCCGGGTACTGCAACAGACGTGCCCTGTCTGACAAACAGTCATGGTATCACCAAGGAATGTACTGACTCTGTGACAACAAGGTGGTGCAGTTCACAAAACCAGTGTATTCAGAAGCAGAGGGTCACAGGTTCAAGTCCCAGCTGTGGTTCCTGCCAACCCAGTCCCCATATTTTACCCACTACTACAACGTGCTAATACAGACAGCACCTTTATTGCAGATGACGTAAACATGCCCAAGACACCTACATTTTACCCTACAGAGCACAGACACCATAAACATGCACATTACCTAGAGCAGAGTCTCCCAAATGCAGTCCTGGAGGGCCAAACACCATTCCGGTTCCATGCTGCCTCTGATAAAGATGCCTGTGCTGCATTTCTATGTGCCACCCCATGGTATGCAGATATATCTCATGCATATTCATGAGGGACAGCATGAAAACCCGAACAGTGTTTGGCACCGCAGGACTGGAGTTGGGAACCTCTGCCATAAAGCTGCAGCCAACAGGGGCAGACACACCCACACCCACAGGTCCCATTATCCAAAGCCTCCTGGACAGGCAGGACTTTGGGCTCTGCGTGCATCTCCCAATACTAGCACTTGCATACCTTAGTAATGCCACCCTAAACCTGGGAATATGGTACACATCTTTCAAAAGGTTGCTATGATTACTGGCAGATAGCAATTCCTAGGTTAAGTACAATTTTCTGGGTGAGCTGCATCATAGCAACCTTTCTGATGTCTGTGGAGTGTGCTACAAGTCTGGTGTCTGACAGTGTTTACCAACCTGGGGAGTGACTCCTACAGTATTGCGTAGCATAGCCATGCCTGCACTGTGCCCAGGACTGGTGTGGTGGCCTGGGCTGCCCAACACCTCTATAGTTGCACAATGCTGGCATAGGTGTGGGGAGTGTGTGTCTGTCTATCCAGTGTGTGGTGGCTACCAACACCCTCCACAGTCGACACTGCTAGCACTGTTGCCAGTATTGGCCTGCCAATGTGCATAATGAAGAGCAAGGTACTGTGGGAATAGCCTGGATAGGGTGGCCTGGCCTGGATGCATCTGCACATGGCATAGGGCAATAGCTCAGACATTGTAGCGCCTGGCCACCACCTGCACGGACAGGGTGGCCATAGCATGTCCTGCTGGGAGGTCACTCTCACCCTGACTGAGCAGTGACCATGGCATGGCTAGGTCCCCCCATAGTACTATATAGCATTTCTCTCATGTGATATTTATGGGTTTTCTTTTGGGGCCCAATCACTGACTTATCTGCTTGGTGTGTATGCTGACATCCCCATTCTGGGTACATGCATCTCCAACAGGACCATGCACTATGGACTAGCTGGCAGAATGTCTGCAGCTAGTATGTGTCTTGCTGGAACACCTTGCAGGGTGCAGCGGCTGGAGGCTTGCTGCTGGAGAATGTCAGATAATGGTGGGGGACAGCTGAGCATTTCCAGGCCTGCTGTCTGTCTGCTATTGTGTTATGCATGTGAACTGCTCTGTCTGTTCCCCAGCAGGACTGGGGTTGATGGTCCCCTCTACTGCTACCAATGCTGGGAGGTAGACTGTGGATCTATTGGTGGGTGATCCTGTTTCCCACCCTGAGCCCCAGAGGGTGGGTTGTGTGGTGGTACTTGATCTGCCTATGGGTCCATATACCCCCCACCCTTCACCTATAGCAGGTAACCATGTATTGGAGTGGAGGAGTGGCCTAGTGGTTGGGGCAAGGTACTTCAGGCCGGAAGGTCGGGGGTTCAAATCCCACTAGAGGACAGCAACCTTGGGCTGGAAGGACTGGGGTTTCTAGTCCCATAGGTGCTCCTCGTGGTCTTGGGCAAGCCACTTAATCCCCCATAGCCCATGTTCCCTGTAAAATAGTTATCTCCAAGTTATAATGCCCTGTTCAATGTAATTTCAGTTTGTTCAATGTAAACCGCACTGATGCAGAATAGCGTAGTATATAAGAGAATGTAAATAAATAAATAAAATGGTACCAACACAGGATATGCACTATTCTGTGGGCATCATCGCACATAAGGACTAGACATGACCGAGACATACAGCAGGACACAGATGTATCCTAGGTGTGTCTAACGGAACTACCTATCAAACACTGCTGGGGACCTGCAGTATGGTGTATTTCAGCCATGAAAGGTACAGTGGATCTGGTGCTGGGCGCCCCACCTCAACCTCAGGGTGGGCACAGTACCCGCACAATTTGACTGTCTGTGGCTACTCTGTGGCAGTGCCACACACGGTCTGTTCACCCTACCAGGCCGAGGTGCTGTGGGGGTGCATACCCAATCTTGTGCCCATCTCTCGACTGCTGATTTGCATGTGCAGTGCATCATGGGTACGGGTGGGTTAACCCTATCCTGGTAACCACAGCAGACAGTTTGTGTGGTGACGTGCAGTCCTTCTGCAGCCAGCCAGGGCTTTGTTCACAGTCTTATAAGGTGTCCTATAGGGGACATTATAGGGTGCCTTGGCGGACAGTACACTTTATAATGTGCCCTATGGAGTGTGTTATGGGGTGCCTTATGCGGCACCTTAGGTTATGCCACAGTGAGGGTGTGTTTGCTGGCAGCACTAATTAAAATACACGTCAAATGCCTCAACAATCACTACTTAAATGTAAAGGGTGCTGCCTCAGCCAGCCTTATACATTAGGCCCACTGGGGAATCGAACTCATGACCCCTGTACCATCAGTCAGTGTTGTAACCATTGTGCTACAGCTGTGCTTATTTGCCTGCGCGCCTTCTTAAGCTTAACGCGCGGTAACGTGCCCTGTAGCGCTCGTTCATTTATGGTGCCTGGTAACGCGCGTTATCGGTAACGATTTACCGCCCATGTGCTTATTTGGGATTTCTGTCTCTACCGCGGCTCCTAACGCGAATCACACTAACGCAGTTTAGTAAACATACCCCTATGTCAATTCGCATAAAGCAATTGTCATGCCAGTGCATTAATAGTCAGGGTATGCACAAAAAATATATTTTGTTTTGTTTTGTTTCCTGTGTCATTTGCAGGTTATTTCATCAATACATTTACAAGGCAATAATCCAGTTAATGTTTTTCATAGAACTCCAGACAAACTTTGGGTCAATCAGGAAAGAGGAATGAAGATCACCAGCAATATATGATACAGTTAAGAACAGGCTAACTAGAGTCTGCTCTCTGGGAGATGTGATAGCTGTTCCTTCAAGTAGCCTGCCTTCTAAGGCAAAGGTCACTGGTTTGTGAGGCCAGTCTCTGACTGAAGAAGAAAAAAACTGTTTTATATTTACTGAAACTTCTAGTAAACTTTCAGCTATGTCTTTTGTTTGGACATCTACCACAGCGGCATCTTTAATCAACAGCATGGCCTTGAAATGAAAATGTATAAAAACAAAACATCACAAAATAAAAACTCATTAAAATCCAAGACACCCCCTCCCCCACAAACAACACAGGAAACTAAACAAAATGCATTTTCTTGCCTGCAGACCCCTAGTTAGCTGGATTCAAGATGCTCAAACAGAGTTATCCCCTACAAGCCCAAAATTTGTTCAACTATCACTACTTCAAGGTTATTTAACCCCTGAACTAAAAATGGCATTCATCCACCCAGTAAGAATGACCACAGTAAACAATCCAAAGCAACCAACCTCCTACAGACCAATTGTTAGCATCCCATTCCTGGCAAAGATAATAGAAAAGATCATAAAGATGCAACGTTAGGGTCATATAGACTCTCACGTCACCCTCAGATCCCCAACAATATGGGTTTAGACCCCATCACAGAGTCAAATCCTTCCTGGCGGCCCTTATAGACAACCTAATAAAAGGCATTGACAAACCTAACAAGGACTTCATACTTATCTTCATTGACATCAAAGCAGCAGTAAACCTCATCCAACACAACATGATCATCCAATGTCTCCAATCCATCTGACTAAGAGGCACCATTCTCAACTGGTTCAGATCCTACCTCTCGCATCATGAACTTCAAGTAAACATAGGCACCGAAAGATCAGCCCCATATACCCAACTTTAGGGAGTCCCACTGAGATCCACCCTATCCTCTCTGTTATTTAGTATCTTCCAACAACCAATCTGCACAATCATCCATCCACACAACACACTATATCATATTTACACAGATAACATCATGCATAAAATCACAACTTGACAATAAAATGGGCATCCTCTACATAACCAAAGACAGCAACTTCATCCCACCAATTTTCATAACCATTGTCAGAATTCGACTGCAAGTCAAACCCAAAGTATGCTACCTATGAGTCACCATAGATCGGCACCTCTCACTATCCTCCCACAAGGAACGTATACCACAAACTCAAAACAGTACAACATCTCAGATCTTTCCTGGACTCCCGCAACTTTGGTGCAGTTCTTCAAGCACTCACCTTCCCCCACATTGACTATTGTAATATCATCTTTCAAGGCCTCTGCAAATCCACCACTCACCCATTACAACTAGCCCTGAACCCAACTGCACGCATTCTCTCTAACACATATAGAAATGAACACATTACTGCCATACTCAAGCAGCTGCACTTTATACCCAATACAGAAATGATCAAATAAAAGTCCCTGCTAAAATTTTCAAAGCCACCCATAACCTCTCTTCCATCCACCTACAGTCACTGATACAAATAGTACCAGACAACAGGAACGGAAGACCTGGCTCCCTCAACACCCTATGCATACCCACACTAAATACTAAGACCACCTGCACTACATAGAAGAAAGCCATCTCTCTCTTTATGCCAACACTATGGAATGTGATCCCCAATAACCTTCATGCCATAGATGACAATGATGTTCAGAAGGAAGCTGCAGCAAATTCAAGGGAGTGATGTAATGTAGGTAGTGAAGTATTTCTGTCCATAAAAGAAGAGTGGGACCTGTGCGTGCTTGTGTCTAATGATCTTAAAGTAGCTAAACAGGTAGAAAAGGGACAGCAAAAGCTGGAAGGATGCTTGGGTACATAGGGAGAGGAATAGCCAGCAGAAGAAAGGAGGTGATAGTGCCTCTGTATAAGTCTTTGGTGAGACCCCATTTGGAGTATTGTGTGCAATTCTGGAGACCGCACCTTCAAAAGGATATAAGCAGGATGGAGTCGGTGGAGAGGATGGCTACTAAAATGATTAGTGGTCTTCATTATAAAGCATATGAGGACAGACTTAATGATCTTAATTTGTATACTTTAGAGGAAAGGCAGGATAGAGGTTATATGACTGAGATGTTTAAATACCTCCAGGGCATAAATTCACAGGAGGAGAGCCTCTTTCAATTGAAAGTAAGCTCTGCTGTGAGGGGACATAGGATGAGGGTGAAAGGGGATAGATTCAAGAGCAATATGCGGAAATATTTCTTTATGGAAAGAGTGGTAGATGTGTGGAATAGTTTCCCAAGGGAGGTGGTAGAGATGAGGACGGTATCTGAATTCAAAGAAGCATGGGACAAACACAGAGGATCTCTAAAGGAAAAAAGGGGATAGTTGTAATGGCTGATATGGAAGGGCAGACTAGATAGGCCATGTGGTCTTTTTCTGCTGTCATGTTTCTATGTTTCTATGAATCTCAAGACCCTCCTCCTTCCTAGTCACCGACCATCCTGACTCCCCATCACACCCACCTATTCCCCTCCCCTACACACAATTACATATGTAAATAAGTTATTGATGCTCTAATCAAAAACATGTTTAATTAACCTGCAGATAGTTAATCCCATCCCCTACCCTCATTCAATGTTCTATATAAAACTATGTTGGCCTGTTTTATGTAAACCGCTCTGGCTCTTAGATTTAGCAATATATAAGCAAAGCTAAATACATAATAAAATAAAATAAATAAATTCTGTATGTGTATAAATAATGATTTTCTTTACATTAAATGTTAATTGAGTGAGCAAACCAAATACTCACCAAAAACAAGCTGATCAGCAGTTTAACCCATTATAGTAATATATACAATCAAATGATCCGACAACCTCTCCCCTATCCCCCTCCCTTCCCGCCCCTAGAAACAGCATGAGGAAAAAAGTAACAAGCCGCATCCCCTCAGATTATTATTTAGCAATGCTTATATACGGATTTTCACCAGGTCAAAATGGAGTACATTCTAGATTCAAGGATAAAACAAATATTCCAGAACACAACAGCCACACTCCCATTCTCTAAAAGGCTGACCTCCCTCAGCCTACTTGGGTACATACTCTTTCCTGACTCTATTGCTGAAAAGGCTCCCACAACTCACAAAAACTGACTCATCTGTCTCCGACGCATAGACATTAATTTTGCTCTGCCATAAAAATATTAGATTTTCCCAATCACCAAATCCATCTTGGGGGCTTGGAGTTCTTTCAATGCTGGGCTAAAGAAAGCCTCGTGGCTATCAGAAGATAGCAAGACCAGCTAATCTCTTAAGGCCGCAACTCCCTGGTCCCACAATTCAGCAGTGCAAAGAGCGGCAAAGGAGATACTCTCTGATGTAAGACCTGAGACAACAAATCAAACACACTTTCCCAAAAACCCCAAATTCGGGGGCAATCCCACCAGATATGCTTAAATGTCCCCCTGTCCTCAGAGCTCCATTAACATAACCTATCCGGGGGGGGGGGGGAGGTAATAATACCAGCAAAAATAAGGTTTATAATTATTTTCAATTAAATAGGTAGCTTCTGTATCACCTTAGCTCATTCCTGATCTGACCAAACCATCCCGATATCTGCCTCCCAGTGGAGTTGATGCTGGGTCTTGGAAAATGTCTCAACCTCTAAGGTTTTATACAGCTGAGAGACGCAACCCTTCATCTCTCCAGCCAAGAACATTGCCTCTACCCCTCCAGTCTCCTTATCCCCCCAAGCCAGATCCCTTCCCCATAAGAAATGCAAACCTGGTAGAATTGAAATCTGTCCCTATCCTCTAGATTAAATTTCTGCTTAAGAGTGGCAAACCATCATTGACTATCCCCTCCCAAAACTGGCCCATTGCCCAAAGGCCCAATCTCTCCTATCTCCCATACACTGTGTCTAGGATTCCAGGAAGAAATGAGGCATTATATCGGAGTGGAGTAAAGGGAAAGATCTGCTGCTCCCCATACAGCTTCCTGTGCCACGTTTCCCAAATCCAAACTGTCAGTTGAACCCATGGGTTTGCTGAAATCAACCGCTCAATAGAGTTACCTCCACCCCACAAAATATACTGCAGAGAGCAGGCCCCAATCACAACCTGCTCCAATCGTACCCACTCCTTCCATTCCACTGCCACCCTAATTTGGGCTGCCTTGTAATATTTCCTCAGTTCGGGTACCCCCAGACCACCATTGACCTGAGCCAGGTATAGGACCCTGCTCACAACCCAAGGTCTTTTATAACCCCAGATGATGTCCCTCAGACCCAGTTGCCAGTGCCTAAGAAGCTGAACAGTGATCTCAATGGGTAAAGTATATAGCTCTTTAAATAATTAGAAGTTGTATCTCTAAGTACCACTCTATGTATCTACTCAGTTCTTTGTATAAAGTTCACAAATACTGTTCCTTGTAAATGTTTAAACTGTTATGATGCAAACCGCCCCTGATCTCTGGAAGGGGTGGTATATAAATATGTGCAAATAAATAAAATAATAAAGTACTAAAAACAATATAAGAATTTAGGAGCAGTCATCATGTTAATGCTGTTGATTCTCCTCAACCAAGACAACTCTAACTTATTCTATTCTTGGAAATCTGACACCTCCACTTTCCAAAGAGGATCAAAATTCAGAGAAAGAACCTTGTACAATGCTTGGAAGGTTAACACCCAAATAATGAATATAAGAAGGAGGCCATTTAAAAAGGATGTCTGGTTTGATACAGGCTCTCTCCGGGGAATACATTTTCAATTTAAGTACTTCAGATTTCCTGACATTCATTTTAAACTCAGAGACTGCCCCCAAATCTATCCAACTCCTCCCACACCCCCACTAAAGAAAGCGTGGGGTTCTCCACTGTAAAGTGGAGATCATCTGCAAAGAAGGACAATTTATATTGGTTCTCCCCCCCCCCCCTTTGAATCCCTTTAATGTCATCCCTAACTTGAACACACTGAGCCAATGGCTCCACGGCCAATGCAAATAACAAGGGCAAAAGAGGACATCCCTGTCTCGTGCCTCTATGTAGTTCAAACAACGAGGAATATTCCCCATTACCTCTTGTATGAGCCATAGGGCAATGCTAGAGTACCTGTATCCATTCTTTAAAAGATCCTTTAAGACCTACCTTCTCCAATACATGGAACAGATCGGGCCAGAAAACTGTATGGAATGCCTTCTCAGCGTCTACAGTCAGTAAGATCGCTGAAAATTCGCCCTGACAAGCCCCTCTAATTAAATTTAAAATTTTATGGACATTGTCCGCACATTGTCTGCCTGAAACAAACCCAGACTGAATGGGATGAATCAGTTTAGGTAAGATAGGCAGTTTGCTAAAATCCTAGCCAGGATCTTCTGATCAGTCCCCAGGAGGGAAATAGGACAAAGTATAGGGTCTTTTCCTTCTTTTAGCAAAATGGTCACCCCTGCTTATCACATAGAAGGTTGCATGGATAACTCCTTCAAGAGGCTATTATAAATCCACACCAAAACAGGAACCAATTGTGGATTGGAAGGTCTTATAAATTTGGTTAGAAAAACTATCCAAGTCAGAGGCCTTAATTCTCGGAAGAGCCTGAATAACCTGCTGAACCTCCAAGCCTGAGACAGGCTGCCCCAGGAGCTTAGTTTCACCCTCCACTAACCTGGGAAGTTCACACTAAGCCAGATACTCATGTATTTGAACATCCGTAGCCCTCCATTCAGGAGTATACAGGTCCTGAAAAAACTCCTTAAAACATTGTTGAATCTCTCATTTTTCAGTAGTCTCCCTGCCCCGTTTATTTTTTATTTTCCAAATCCAGTTTTGAGTCTTGGTCTTCTTCAACCTGAAGCCCAAGAATCGCCCTACCTTATTATCAAACTTAAATTGTTCCTGACCAAGCCAATCAAAATCCCTATGAAAATCCACCAATAGCAATTCCTGCAATCGCTTCCGAAGGTTGACCAACCGATGCTCTAGTCGAGGGTCTGAGAAGCCCCATTTAAGTTGGTCATCCACCTCCATAATCCCTCTTAATAAGCCCTCCAGTTCTCACTCCCTCTCCTGTTTCCTATGTGACCCTTGAGTCACAAGAGTTCCTTTAAAAGCTGCTGATGTTTAAGTGGGGGGTTCAGGCCCCAAACATTAAGGGTGAAGACCTGTAGGCTCCCCATTATAATCTACATAATCCCCATCTGTTCCAATGACCCCCTCTCCTACAGCATTCTCCTCCCCCATCCCCTCGCCCTCATGACCAGCACCCCCTACAAGACCAATGTCTCCAAACAAGGGCACCTATGGCATCCCAACCAGTCCCCCAAGTGATACACTAACTCATTCCCTACCTTCTAATAAACTCTTTACCCCTATCTGCAACCCAAGCACTCCCCCCACAGAACCCATCAATCCTTCAAAACACAGCACTCCAGACACACAGTCTCACTGGCAAAACACACCCTCTAACACCAAAAAACAGCATTAAAAAAGTTTTTCAAGTGAAGTCAGTCTCTGTATGCTCTGCTCTGTCCCTTTGTCAGCAGAGGTGTTTGCCGCCTTGATGCAACCTCTTCCATTGAGGCCTTACAATATTCAGCTTTTTAGAAGCCATGGTCCATCACTGTTCCAATGACAGCACTGGAAGATCCAACCATCCTGCATACTTCATAGCATTTAAAGCCTCCTCCTTGCCCTGGTAGTATGGCCCTCTATTGAAAATTGCAATCCACATGGTGTAGTCCACTTGTAGCGGGTATTTCCTTCCCGCAGCCACTGGATCTCCACATGGAAGTTCCACCCACGGTGCATGGTAAAATAAGATAAATCTGAATACAGTTCAATGCTAGTGTTGTCCCAGTTAAGCTTCCCCAGTTTGTGGGTTGCTTGTATAATAATATCCTTAATGGTGTATTTTTCTAATTAGGCAAGAACGTCCCTGGAGTTCCCACCAACTCGTTGCCCTGTTACTCGTTGGCCCACTCAATTTTAAAACAACAGCATGTCAGATCAACTTCTGCTGCTTGGATCACTGCTCTGAAAATTTTCTCCACTAAATCCATATAATTCACTACCTCTGAGGACTTGGGTAAACCCTGTGTACGCACACTACAGTGACAGGAACTATTTTCCAAGTCCTCAGGTTTTGTCCACACTTCCTCCTGTGCATCCACCATAGCGGTAACATTTCTGCCCAGACCTGCTATGGAGTCATCATGTTTCTCAAGATGGTTCTCAGTCTCCTCCAGTCGCTGGTCGATGATATGCATCTTTGACCAGATGTCTTCCATCCAAATTCATACATCTTTCTTAAGGCACTGAAGCATCTCCTGCCACAGGGTAAAGTAAGTCCAGTGAATTCTTACCATCCCCGCTTGACTGGGGGCCTCCATAATTATGTGTGTCATAAATTTTGGGCTCTGCCATTTTAGAGCCTCCTCCTCCAGCCACCGCCTCTTCAGTGGCTTTAAATGCATAGGCTTTCAAGTCCACCTGCCCTTTTTTCAAGGCCATAGCTATGCAGATGGTGTCTAATACCAGATAAGGGTGTCCAAACACTTCCCAGGGGTTATGTTCTCCATGGTAGGAAGACAATATACCACAGAGAGCTCACACTTTACACTGCTACCAGGGTGGTGACATCACCAGAAGCCCATGTAAATAATGATTTTATAAAGCCACTACTTCCTTGTTTAGATCTGCAACATGCACATTCTTGAAGGGTGTGCGTTGTGGACCGAGTTAGAGGAGGCCTGAAAAGTAGGCTTGTATTTCCGATTTTACAAAGGCAGTACATGAATGCTTTATAAAATCTAGAGATCGGCATTTACACCTGCTCTGAGGCATATCTGTCAAATGATTGTTCATTTGGACTTGAGGTTTCCAGGAGTAATTGAGAGGACAATTGTGCTTCTCTCTCTAGAATTTAAAACCACCTCTAAAATCCAAAAATAGAGTTAATGATCTCCCTTTGAATGACCAATTTTGGAAAACCTGGCACTTACACATTCAAAGCCCTGAATGGCATGTGTCCCTTTCTAGAATTACTGATCCTGCTGCAAACTACACTTGTATTTTTATTAGTATATATATATATATATATATATATATGTGTGTGTGTATGTGTAAACCGCTCTGATACACAAACCATATCATTTTCATACATATTTTACATAAAACTCTAAGTTCTGCTAGCTTCTTACTAAATACTTAGGAAATTTTTCACACCCAGACTTTGATGTCCCTTTTCCTACCTAGAAGGCCTAAGCAAAATTGGGATTTAAACATTTTTCAGGAACAGCTAACCTTATTTTGAACAAAGGTATATAACAATAATACATAGAATGGATATTTAATACATACAATAGATAATGAATCTTCCAATATCCATTTGAAATTATTGTAACCCATCAAATGATGCATTTTATTTATGCCTGCAGCAATAAATTATGAAGCCAACCTTCTAGAACTGAAACTTTCAATACTAAAAGCTAGGCTGTAGAAAAGAGGTTTCCCAGATAGTGCTGGTAACTTTAATTCCCTATCCTCTTTTTCAATCATCAGGAGTCTCCACACATTTGAAATAGATCTGCAAACATACAGTCCAGCCTTATCCACTTTTCTGTATAAATCAAGAACAGCTCTCTATCATACGCTAGTCTATTTCTGATTTGCAAAAAGCTATGCTTTGCCTTTATTCAAGAGTGAGGGTTCCTCAAAAAACAGTCATCTTTGCACAGAGCCAGTGCTTGGATTTCTGGCACTACCCCGCAACCTATAGATTGGCGCCACTCCCTCATTTCTATTAATTCTGGCTACAATTTTCCAAAACTCCTTTCTGAACTCTTTTCACATTGATACTAGTATTTCTCCTTCATATCCAGTGTTATAAGAAAATTGTACTGAAGGGGCAAATGTATAGCCAGAATAAAAACAGGCTGTGATAGTCCAAGAGTATGCTACATTTTAGTTATGGAATAAAACAAAAGCACTCAGCTGTACGGACAGCTCAGAAATATTTTATTCATTGAAAAAAATATGGAGAGGAAAGATTGTATACAGAATGTAGGGATCAGCAACATGATAACCATGCATCAATGTACGTCTAGAAACTATAAGCAAAATTGTTATAATGTTGATATAAAGAATAGTTGCAATGCAGACTATCACTATAGGAAGACAGGGATGACATTAATATACTGTTGAATTAAACCATGTGTGTTAAACAGGGTTCAGTAACAAGCCAGTAGGTTACAAACTCTAGCACTGTGAAGAATAATTAGTAGAATAGGCCAACAGTACTGTATACAAGTATGTTATTAGACTTCTGTAAAATAAAAAAACACACACTATATTTTTGGAGTGGAGTAGGAGCCTAAGGTTTAGAGCAGCATCCTGGAGACCAAGAGACCAGAATTTGATTCCCACTGGCACTCCTTGCATCCTTGTGCAAGTGACTTACCCTACATTGCCTTTGAAGAAAGGCCTAGCAATCTACTTATGGTCACACCTTGCCACGAAAACCCAGGGGCAGGAGTTAGCGCTGACTCAATGGCACATATTGTATTGCTATGCCCAACCAATTGACTGTTAATAAACTGGACCAAGAAACCCAAACATTAATATCCATAAAATACATTAAAGCAACCCAATTACTTTTTTTTCCTAAAATGTTTTACTGTGCCATGCAAACAGCCTGCTGCAGATTCCCAAGCGTAAAAGTCACATCCTGGAACAGCCAACAGATTATCATTTAGAATGATATTTTCAGTGATATGTTTCATATCACTGAAACAGCTCCCAGAGCTCCAATGAGGTGGTAAAATTGGTTGCCTTTGCCTCGCCAGTAATTCCATGTTTTCTCCTTGCTGGATCACAGGACATATTTTCATTTCTTGATTGAGCCTGTGCTATTCTGTCTCTCACTCTAGCTTCACTTCCTTCTGGCAGTCATGCAGTCAATGTGCTGTCATTAGGAAGTAAAATTGGAGAGAGAGAAAAGTGAGAATAACATGGCCACTTTCTGCCGGACCAGGGAGTAAGATCCATGCTTTTTCCATTACTCCTAGTTTTTCAGGATATTTTTCCCCAAATTATACTTTCCTTCAGAGCGAGGTAAAAGAAAAAAACTCTCACACACAGGCATCTGCATTGTCATCAGAAAATAACACAATAGATTGGCGCAAGTAGCGTGGGTGCAACTAATGCCACCTCAAATGCAGTTACTTCAGGAAGATGTATCTGTGCCCCTGCAGTTAACCTACAGCCCTGCACTAGTAACCAGCACAGAGTTTAGTGAACATGAGCATAAATGCAGTATATCAAATAAAACAAACCAAACCAGAATCCCCCTAAAGACCCATAAAACCAAAAGATTCTGACAACAAACGTTCCCTTGTGACTTTATATATTTTTTGTCGGAGCTAGTCGACCCAGTGCAAAGAAATTCTCCATGCACCACTGCGACCTCTCCTTTTAATCAAAGAATTTTGAATTAAAGAATTTATATCATAAGTTTTGCCAAAATGTAACTTAGCTTTGTTATGATTTCATTAGAAAAACAAAATCAGCTTGAAAAGTTCTTGCCAGATATACCGAAATGACACAAGTATCAGACAGTATCAGGCATATTGTAAACCAATACAACTGCATATAGTACCTGAATGTAACTTCCTTAACTGCCTAGCTGCCACCCGCCATAGGTGGTATAATCAAGTAAATAAACTATGGGCCCAATTTTTTAAGGCATTTACACGGGTTTTTCCTTGCTTATCTTTTAGGTGCAGGGGCTAAGTGGGTAGCATCAAAAATCGGTGCTACCCGGCTAGCTCCTGTGGCTTCCAGGGTGTGCAGCGAGACCTGGATTTTCAATGCCAAGGTCGCATATGACCCCAGCATTGAAAATCTGGGTTAGGTGGAAGGGGACTGGGCTATGCACCAATGTGGCCATAGCACTGCCCAGCTGAAAATCGTCTTATAATAACTATAAAAAGCCATACAAAAGTCATTAAGATTCTACAGAGCAAATCTAGCATACCATACCGGCAGCAACTTCCAAAACTCACACAACATCCATATACCTATTTGAAAAACCAAACAAGTCAGACTACTACAGTTCAGATCCTTATGTGTAAAGTCCATGTTAACAGAACATCTGGCCTCTGTCACTCACTCAGAACACAGACTCTCACCGACTACAGAATAAGTGACCAAAACATAAAAATAAAAATATGTAGACAAAAATTATACTGACAACCCAAGAAGACAGTCTCTGCATGCAGTGCAACATCACAGAGAGATGCATTTCCCTGTACTGTGTTAAATATAAATGTAGCACAAAGTCTGATCATTAAATTGAAAATTTAATTATTTTTCTACCATTGTTGTATAACCATTTTATCCTCTGATTATGTTGGTCCCAATCAGAGGTTTCTGCTTTCCTTTATCTTCTCTTAGCTCTCTTTTAATGGTCCATCTGCCATTTCTTCTCTCCCCTTTTGTTTTCTTCACGGCAATCCATACTGGATATTGATCTTTTCTTTTCAGCTTTCTTCCATTTATTTTTCAATCTCTTAGTCAATGCACATGTCACTACCACTTTTTACTATGCAGTCCTCAATGTCCCCTACCACTTTTCAACCCTGACCCTTATCCTCCTATTCCCTACCTCTTCTTCCCTGGTTCATTATTCCCCAGTCTTCTGCTCATTATCTTTCTCCCGTCCATGTCTAATATCTCTCCTCTCTCTTTCCTTCTCTCTCTTATCCAGAATTTCTGCTCTCTATTTTCCCCCTGTCCTTCCATTTCCTCCCTTTCCCTTCTTATTTCCGTGTCTCCCCATCTCCATACCATCCGAACCCCATTACTCCCATGTCCAGCATCTCAACATCTCATTCTCATCCTATTTACTTCCATGTTCATCTTTTTCCCTCTCTCTCCCTAATATCTGTGTCCAGCATCTCCCCTCTGTCTCTCTCTGTTCCACACACCTATATCCAGCATCTTCCCTAGTCTTCCTATAACCCACTATGTACAGCATTACCACTCCATCTAAAAAATCTCTACTCCTTGAATCTCCCTAAGGCTATTTTCCTTATACTCCCTTCTAATGTCCTGAATCTCCCCTTCATCTCCTTAGTAACCCCTCATCTAACATGTCCCTTCTGCCTCCCTATTCCACCTCTGCATCCCGTATTTCCACTCTGTCTCCATATGCCCCTCTATGGCCAGCATCCCCCTCTACCTCCCAATGCCATCCCATATCCAGCATCTCCCCAGTTTTCCTATGACCATCCTTGTCTAGCATCTGCCCTCCTGTGTCCAACATCTTCTCGTCATCTATAATTCCCCTCCATGCCCAGTATCTCTCTGTCTCCCTAAATCCTCCATCCCCATGTCAAGTATCTTTCCTTCAACCTCCCACCCCTTTCCTGCTGCCCCCCAACTCTCTGTACCCCTTCCAAGACTCTTCTCATCCCTCATTGCATTTTTAACCCCTGTCCTTCATTCATGCCCCCTTCCTCAATCGTATATTCCCTAAAGCACTGTCCCTTTAAATTCATCTCATCTTCTCTGGGCCCCCAAATCTATCACCCTTGCACTGCTACCTCAGGGCCTCGGCGGATGACAAGGCAGAAGAGTTGTTAAAAACATGATTGTGGCTGAGAAGGGAAGAGTCTGCCTTCAAGAGAAGCAAGTCCTGTGGGCAGAAGTGTTGAGCAAAGGCCACTAATCGGGAAAACCTTCCTGTGGGACTTGCTGTCCCTGTGGGCAGGCTCGTAATTTCTCAGCTGTGTTCGCAGCCTTGCATAACTCTTCTGCCCATGGGAAATACTGGCTACATCCCACACCCCCCTTTTCTCCAAACTCCTTTGTGAACTCTTTTCACATGATGCTGGTATTTCTCCTTTGCGCCCTGTGCGGCTGCACTGCTTGCACAGGGCTAGGTATGGTCTTCTTTGCACACCAAGGAACTAAAAGACAGCAAGAATCAATAGCACAGTTTATAAAACTAAATTATAACCCATTTTTATGTTGTTATAAACTGCATTATGGTTCTCCCTTTTTCTTTTTCAACATATATTTTGCATCCACAGTAGGTGCAGAGCAGAACCAGGACATTCACCCACAGAACTCAATATAAAAAAAAATCATCTCACTAACAACAACAACCACCACTATTCTCCAGTACCAGGCATATTGTGAACTAATAAAAAACCTTACAACAAAAAGCAAACCTATCATACCATATTAGCACAAACTTCCAAAAGTCACATAAGGAGCCCATCCAAAAAAAGCGTCACTGTAAATACTACAGTGGGCCCTGGAACATCCATACACCTATTTGAAAAGCTGACCAAGTCAAATTACTACAGTATAGTATAGATCTTTATATACAAAGTGCATGTTAACAGAACACCTGACCTCAGTCACACATGCACATCGACCTTCACCAAGTACAGAATAAGTAACCACAATCTAAAGTAAAACTAAAAATATGTAGACAAAATTTAAACTGAAACCCCAAGAAGCCAGAGTCCACATGCAGTACAACATCAGATAAATAAGAGATGCAGTTCTCCAATACTGTGTAAAATATAAAAATAGCACAAAGTCCAATCACCAAAATTAAATAAAATTATTTTTTCTACCTTTGTTGTCTGACCATTTTATTCTCTGATCATGCTGGTCCCGATCTGAGGCTTCTGCTTTCCTGTCTTCTCTTAGCTCTCTTTCTGTGGTCTATGATCCATGGTCTTCTTCCATTTCTTATCTCTTCTTTTGTTTTCTTCACTTCCTTCCATCAGCCCATTTCCAGTTTCAGTAACCCTCCCCACTATCAGTCCCCTTTCCAGTACTCCCCTCCCAGTACCTTCCAATGTCAACCACCCTGCATTCCCAAGACTGTTTCCCATCAGCACCTCGGGCTCAGCTTTAACAGAGCCGTGGTTAAGGGAAACACTGTCCCTTCGCCGTGGCTCTGCAAAGCGGAGCCGGGGAAACCAGCAGGCTCTCGGGGGAGGGGGGGCGGGCAGGGGGTGGTGGTCGCGGGGCTCCTCATTCTGCCGCTGCTGCCACTGGAGCAGCAGCGGCAGCTGCTTCTTGCGCCAGAGTTTTGGTTTTTTCTTTTATTTTGAAGGCTGAGTGAGGCGGTGACGGCGGTCTTTTGGGGGGCAATTTTCCACCCCCAAAAAGCTGCCGCCTGAGGCCACAGCCTCACTTGGCCTCATTATAGAGCCACCTATGACTGAACATTTATCTGGTTCCACTCCATTCATTAATTTATAGACCTCTAATTCTGCTATACACTTTTTAAGATATGGTGCCCAGATTTGCACAGAATATTCGAGGTGCGGTGGCACCATGGAACAATACAGAGGTATCACAATATCCTTAATTTTATTATCCATTCCTTTCCTTATGATTCCTAGCATTCCATTTGATTTATTGGCTGCCGCTGCACACTGGGTGGAGGGCTTCAA
Organism: Ichthyophis bannanicus; assembly: GCA_033557465.1. Lineage (NCBI taxonomy): Eukaryota > Metazoa > Chordata > Amphibia > Gymnophiona > Ichthyophiidae > Ichthyophis > Ichthyophis bannanicus. The sequence goes on from CM066036.1 coordinate 738,157,733, forward strand.
TGTATTATCCATGATGACGCCTAAATCTTTTTCCCGGGTGGTAGTTTTTAAGGTAGTACCTTGCATTGTGTAACCATAGTTTGATTTGTTCTTTCCTAGGTGCATAACTTTGCACTTGTCCACATTAAATTTCATCTGCCATTCGGATGAACAGTTTTCCAATTCATTAACGTCCTCCTGCAATTTTTCACAATCCTCTTGCATTTTCACATCTTTGAATAATGTTGTGTTATCTGCAAATTTTATCACCTCACTCATTATTCCTATCTCCAAAGGGCCCAGCACAGATCCCTGAGGTAGTCCACTATTCATCTTTCTCCATTGAGAAAAGTGGCCATTTAGCCCTACTCTCTGCTTTCTATCTTTTAACCAGTTGCTGATCCACAATAATATATTGCCTCCAATCCCATGACTTTTTAATTTTGCCAAGAGTCTCTCATGAGGGACCTTGTAAAAGGCTTTCTGAAAATCCAGATACACTATAACAACCGGCTCACATTAGTCTACCTGTTTATTCACACCTTTAAAAAAATATAACGAATTAGTAAGACAAGACCTTCCTAGCTAAATCTATGTTTCTCCCATTAAACTATGACTATCTACATGTTCAGTAATTTTATTCTTTATAATGATTTCTACCATTTTGCCCAGTACTAATGTCAGGCTCACCAGTTTGTAGTTTCCAAGATGAGCCCTGGAACCTTTTTAAAAATTGACGTTACATTGGCCATTCTCCAATATTCCAGTACTACAGATGATTTTAATGATAGTTTTGAAATCTCATATTTCAGTTCGTTCAACACCCTTGGATATATATCATCTGGTCCAGGTGATTTACTGCTCTTTATCAAATAGTTGTAATACCTCCTCCCGGTTTATTGATATTTCTTTCAATTCTTCTGATATGTCACTTTTATATACCATTTCAGGCACGGGTAACTTCCTACATCTTCTTCAGTAAAAACTGAAGCAAAGAATCCATTCAGTCTCTCCGTTATAGCTTTGTCCTCACTTAGTGCCCTTTTACCCCTCTATCATCCAATGATCCAACTGACACTCTCTCATAGGTTCTTTGCTACGAATGTACTTGAAAAAGTTTTTATTATGCACTTTTACTTCCACGACAAGTTTCTTTTCAAATTCTCTCTGTGGCTGCCTTATTGTCATTTGGCTCCTTTTTCCATTTCCTGAAAGCTGCTTTTTTGGCAACAGCAGCCTCTTTGACCTTACCTTTAAACAATGCTGGCAGTTTTTTTGGCCTTCTTTCCACTTTTCTTAAAGCGTAGAATACATCTGATCTGGCTTCCAAGATAGTACTTTTAAAATACATCAATGCTTGTTGTAAATCTTTAACCTTTGCAGTTGCTCCTTTTAGTTTTTTCTTAACTATTTTCCTCATTTTATCATAATCTCCCTTTTGAAAGATAAAAGGTAGCACTGTGGATTTCTTTGATGTCCTTCCTCCATTTATTAAATCAAATGGGATTATGCTATTATCACTATTGCCAAGTAGCCCACAACTCTTATGTCTTATGCCAGATACTGTGTTCCACTAAGGACTATGTCCAAAATAGCTTCCCCACTTATCAGTTCATGCTCCAAGAAGCAGTCATTTGTGTCATCTAGTAACCTTATCTCTCTAGCATGTCCTGCTGTGACATTGACCCAGTCAATGCCGTGGTAATTGAAATCACCCATTATTATTATTATGTTGTAACTTTTGTTCGCTTCCCTGATTTCTTTCAGCATTTCATCATTGATCTGTTCATTCTGGCCATGCGGTCTGTTGTACACCCCCACTGACACGTTCCCCCTTTTACATGGAATTCTCTTCATAGAGATTCTACGGTGTATTTTGTTTCCTGCAAAACTTTAATCCTATGTGACTAACATAGATCACAACCCCGCCATTAATTTGATCTGCCCTATCATTGCGATATAGTTTGTACCCAGGTATCGCAATACCCCATTGGTTGTCTTCCTTCCACCATATCTCTGAGATGCTAATCATATCTGAGCTTTCATTTGGTGCTATATATTCTAGCTCTCCAACTTTATTTTTTTAGACTTCTAGCATTTGCATATAGGCATTTCAGCAGTTGTATTTTATTCATATACATCTGATTATCAGTTGATAGGGGTAATTTGGAATCTTTCAGCCCTGTACTTCCGGGCATCTGGGTTACTTTTATCTTTAGTGGAACCTAATTTCCCTCTTTTGCTAGTATCCTTCAAGGATACATCCTTCCAAACCATGTGCTCTGGTATCATGAGGGAGGAGTGGCCTAGTGTTTGGGACAAGTTACTTCAGGCCAGGGGGTCAAATCCTGCTAAAGGACAGCAATCTTGGTCTGGAAGGACTGGGGTTTCTAGCCCCACAGGTGCGCCTTGGGCAAGCCACTTACCTCTCCATTGTCTCAGATACAAAAGCAGATTGTGAGCCCATTAGGGACAAGGAAAAATATATATACAGTACCTGAATACGAGTATAAACCACTTTGACTAGTAGAAAAGCAGTATATAAGCCTAGTTAAATAAATAAATAAATCGGCAACTGTCAGCTTTCTCCTATTTTCTAGTTTAAATGCTGCTTTCTCTCTTTTTTAAAGGTTAATGCCAGCAGCCTAGTTCCATCCAGGTTAACATGGAACCCATCCTTTTGGAAAACCCTGCCCTTCTCCAGAATGTTGCCCAGTTCCTAACAAATCCAAAACCCTCTTCTTTGTACTTCGTCTCATCCACACACTGAGACTCTGGAGCTCTGCCTGTCTTTTGAGTCCTGCACGTGTTGAAAGAAGTATTTCAGAGAATGCTACTCTGGAAGTTCTGGATTTCAACTTCCTACCTAGAAGCTCCCAGAACCTTCCTTCCACACTTTCCTATGTCACTGGTGCCAACAAGTACCAAGACAGCAGACTCCTCCCCAGCACTATCTAAAATCTTGTCTAGGTGGCATGTGAGGTCTGCTACCTTCACACCAGGCAATCCTCATGTGACACATTAACATACTGCAAATTTAAATCAAGGCCTGGCAATCTACTTGCCAAGAAAACCCAGGGGTTGCTGGGTTGCCAAGAGTCAGTATTGACTTGACAGCACTTAAAAAAAACCTAATTTTAACCCACATGTGTTAAGCAGATGTCAACAACAAACCAGTAGGTTTCAAGTTATAGCACTGTAGAGATAATTAGTAAAATATGCCAACAGTATACAGCCATGTCATTAGACTGCTGTAAAATAATAAAACATATTCTGCATATATTATTCATATGCCAGCATTTCAGAATGTTTTGCTGTGCCCAGACAATGCATTGTTTAATAAATTGGACTGGGAATCTCAAACATTAGTGTCAATAAAGTATGTTAAAGAACATAAAAGAGAGGGAATCTTCCACAATGAACTGCAACAGTCCAACAAAGGAGCAGAGAATAAGCACAGCCACACACGTGAAATCTTTGTAAGGCCAAATTTTATTCAAATGGACCCGACTTGGTCCAGTTTTGGCACACAGGCCTGCATCTGGGTCTAAAGTATAAAAAAACACGTAAATGCATCAAAGCAAAAATAAAAACATTTAAATTGAAAACATTCCTTAAACATAACATAAAACATGGATAACAGAGATATGGGGCTAAAAGACAATCTAAAAATCAATACAAAAAATAAAAAAAATGATATAAATGATCAAGATCACAAAAGATCTATATATTATAAAACAAATGTATTATAAAAAGGAAGAAATGGCTACCAGTAGAGTCACAAACCACGTCCAAATTGGTACAAACACACTGCAAACAGTAAGGTAGCGCATGGACCTAAAAAGACAATCATAGTAATGGAGGCATAGGGCCAGATTCTGAGACGCGGCTTGCAGGGTTGCATGTCCCAGCGGGATGTGCAGTCACACAAGCCATCCTGCACCCATTCCCCTTCCAACCTTTCCCGCACGGCTAGAGCTGCAGGGCAGGGAGAGTGGCGGGGGGCGGAAGGGGGCAGGGTCTGGGCGGAATGGGGGTGAGCAATGGCGACAGGATGTACAGGGCCGATTCAAGTCTCAAACCTGTACGTCCTGCAGGGTCGGGGGGGGGGGGTATAATCAGCAATCAGAGCCAGACATCCTTCCCCAGGGACCAGGGCTGGATGCAGGGAGGTCCCTGCCACCCGATCCAAGGCCCCGCTGGCCAGCCGTGGGTCAGGTGGCAGGAAAGAGGGGGGTCTGCATCGCGAGAGTCAGGGGAGCCTGTGGGGAAGAGCATGCCTGACCATCCTCGAGTCTGATTCTGTATGCTATGGGAACATTTTGTTCTCACCTTACAGAATCAGGTCATAAAGGGCCCATCCTGCTAGTATCGGGCTCATAATAAATAAATAAACCAGTATTAAAAGTATATAAATAATGATAAAAACAATCAAAACCACTTAATAACACTGAAAATATGTACATGACTGTAATACCAAGCATATACACAAACATAAATAAAAATCGAAAGGATCATGATACCAGAACAAAACCTGGTCTATGAGCAATATTACCTACAACAAAAAGAAACACATGATCAGAGAGGCAGGCAATCATGGACACTAAAAACAACAACCCCTCAAAGGTGTAAATAAGCTGAAGATGCTTCTAAAGCTCATAAAATACAAATTAAAAAATTAAAAATAAAACTGGAGGAGAGGGGGAACAGGGAAAGGGGAAGGGAAAGGGGGAAAGGGAAGGAGGAAGAGGAAAAAGCATAATGTCATATGCCTTTCAAAAGATTTTGTTTAAAAAAATAAAAAAACTTCACAATACTAATAGTGAAACTATGTGGAAGAGAGGTCCTAATAACACATTGTAAAAACAAGCACACATATTAGTGAGTAGGTGAAATTTCTGTCCATATATTGGAGAAGCTAACATCGATATGCAGCTTCAGATTTGAAATGAGAAAAATGAAGTCATGATAGTTTGAAATTTTAAAAAAAAGGGGGGGTTGCACTATTATAGACTATTTGTTTTGCAGAAACAGAGTGCAGAAAAAGGCTTTGACATAATTGGTCAATTATTATAGTTGCAAGAGGAAATCAAAGTATCAAACAGCATTCATAAATGATATTGACGATACATATGCATAGCATAGAAAGAGGAGAGAAAGGAAAATGAGGATAGAGACCAAAACACAGGGTGCCGTCTCAAAAGGAACTAAAAGAAGAGGGCAAGTAACCTTTTAACTAAGGCAAATAAAAGTTTGTTGGTACATAAATTAACATCATAAAATAATGAAATGGAGATCTAACAAAAAAACAAGATAACTTCGGAAACTATACCACAACACTTAATTATTATCAACAACAGATTAATGCATGCAAGCAGAAATATTTATTTATTTATTTATATATATATTTCTTCTATACCGCCCCTTCCAGAAATCAAGGGCAGTTTACAGTTAACAGTTAAACAACTTTTACATGGAACAGTGGTATTAACTATTTACAAGGAACATTTTGTACAACTTAATAATGACATCCCTCAACAAGCCAAAAGAGTTGCTTAAAATTGTTCGCTCCCTCACCAAGATTGGCCTTCGCCCAACGAGAGAGACATGATTGACCACAACTTTCAGCAGGCTCCCTGAAATGTAAATTCAAGCCCAATCCAGAGACATCTCCATCAGTTGCAATAGATTCACCATCCACGATCCCTTTCTCGGACCTGTGGTGCTCCTTCCATGTGTCTTCACTAGAATACCTGGAGAAAATAATAATGAATCACCTCTAAACCCATGCCCGGTCTCTTGGATTAAGATCATGATTAAGCACGGCACAGGTAAAGTCAGGAAAGAAGACACACTCGACTTCCCGCGGTGGGGGCAGGATTTACCTGTGCCGTGCTGTGAGAGGGGCTGCTTGGACCGTGCTGGTGAGCACTGGAGGACACGTGATCTGTTGGGCTATTTAAATCCTGCCCCCACCGCGGGAAGTCGAGTGTGTCTTCTTTCCTGACTTTACCTGTGCCGTGCTGTGAGAGGGGCTGCTTGGACCGTGCCGGTGAGCACTGGAGGACACGTGATCCATTGGGCTATTTAAATCCTGCCCCCACCACGGGAAGTCGAGTGTGTCTTCTTTCCTGACTTTACCTGTGCCGTGATGTGAGAGGGGCTGCTTGGACCGTGCCGGTGAGCACTGGAGGACACGTGATCCGTTGGGCTATTTAAATCCTGCCCACACCGTGGGACGCTCACCGCGGGCGCGTGCCCGGGGGAGCGTGCTCTGAAGGGGCGTGTCCAAAGGGGCAGATTTGCCCCTTTGGCACCCCTTCGGAGCCCAGAGGAGCTTAGAGGAGCATTAATACCAGGCTGTTCCATCGCTGATAATGGGGAAACGTAAAAAGAAATCTTTTCCTGTTACTTCGACTGGTAAGTCGACAAAAGTGGTCGGGCCTATGGACAGTCATCTTAAGTCCATGGCTCCTCCCCCTGTAGTTAATTCTTCGATAGATTCCTCTAGTACAGCTAGTCCTGGTTTGCTCAGTTTGTCTCCTGATCTGCATAGGGTTTTATCTCCACCCAGTATGGAGTCCCAGCATTCTGCCTCCAGGCAAGAGGAGGTAGCTTCTCCTGGTCTGATAAAACTGTCTGACTCTTTTTTGAGATTGAACTCTTTAAATAAGTCTTTACCTGTACCTGTTGAATTTACCTCAATTTCTGATAGTGTTAGCCCTCCAAAGGACGTGTCGCTTCAGGATATATGGCAGATAGTCTCCCATACTGAGATATCCTTGAAATCTTCATTGGCGAAAATTTCTCAATTTACTAAAGAGACTGTTGAGTCATTGACTGAGCACCATGATAGATTGGTAATTCTAGAGTCTACTAAATCTAAGATGGAGACTCAACTCTCTACTATGCAAGGAGTTTTAACATCTTCTGTTCAAGACTCTTTGATTTTGCATCGTCATGATGAACTTCTTGAAAATGCTTTGCGAATGAAGAATCTCCGTATGTTAAATTTCCCCCATACTCATTACCTATCTCCACAAATATTGCTCTCTAAATATCTGAAAGATGTTTTGAAAATTTCTAATCCTGATTCTATAATTGTATCTAAATTATACTATTTACCTACTGGTATTAGAGAGCGTATGGTTGTAGATCCGGAGGTGGGTAATGTTGCATCGGGGGAAATAGATCAATTATCCATTAAGAGTTTAGATCTTTCTGTTTTTTTGGAGACTTCAATAGTGGAGATTCCTACTCGTGCTACCTTGTTGGTATCCTTCTCGTTGGAGAAGGATAAAGATATGATTCTTCGATCTTACTTTAAGAATAGGCATGAAAAATTCTTCGGACAGGCGATACAAGTTTTTCCCGATGTGAGCCGCAGTACTCAAATGAGGAGGAAAGCTTTTTTAGCGCTTCGCCCTCGTGTCGTGGCGCTTGGAACCTCCTTCTCATTGAAATTCCCTTGTAAGTGTGTAATTGCTCATAAGGGAAAGTCATATATTTTTCTTGATTCTTCTCAGTTGGAGGTTTTTCTACAAGGATCAGTTTGAGGGTTCTGTTATTAGTTGTTTTTTATTCTTTTATTATTCCTGGGACACCTGCTTAGTCAAAGGGGATTGTTTATATTAATGGCTCCTCATTGCAGTGACTTTTCAGTTTTGTTCTGTATCACACTCCATTTAGTGGGCTAGATTTGTAATGTTAATATTGTTTAAACATTTTTCTTTTGTTGTGAAGATTTCCTGTATTTCCTTGTTCTTCCTCAATAAAAGGATTTAAAGTTTAAAAAAAAAAGATCACGATTAAGCAACTCTGCCCTATTCTACTGAACATCACACAGCTATTACTCGGTCAAAGCCAAGTACCTGCCACTCTCAAATATGCAACAGTTCGACTAATATTAAAAAATATAAATGCTGACCCCAAGGATCCAAATTCCTATTGTGCAATCTCAAGTCTTCCATTCCTGATGAAGATGATTGAGAAAGTGATTCAATACCAACTACAGGATCACATTGATAACCACTCTCCGTTAGACCAAAACCAACATGGCTTCAAGCCCCAACACAGTGTGGAAACACTTTTCACATCACTCTTTGACAACATTCTGCTAGGTCTAGATAACATTAGAAGGGTCTTTCTACTCATATTTATCAATATCACAGCAGCCCTCGACTCAATCACAATATCATGTTGAGACAGCTACAGGAAATAGGGTTCTATGGCACTACCCTCCAATGGTTCACCTCTCACTTATCCCACAGGAAAATACAAGTAAAATGTAACATGGTCCTTTCAGATACTATAGATCAACCACAGGGATCCCACAAGGATCGACACTCCCACAAGGATCGACATTCTCTGCCATCCTCTTTAATATTTACATTCAGGCACTATGCAAAATTATCAGTCCTACAAGATACAATACAGAATTTATGCAGATGACATTATGGTCTTTGTCCCTTTTAACGTAGATCAACTTGATTTCTCAAATCAAATGGCATGTTTGAAATCAATGGTGGATTGGCTACAAGAACAAAACCTCAATATAAACTACAAGAAAATTGAAGTGCTCTTTATGACCAGGAACACTTCCTTTATCCCACTGGAGTCCCTGAAATTTAACCAGTTTTCTATACTGCCTTATCCTTCAATCAAAGCAGTGGGCAATGGAGAGTTATGTGGCTTGCCCAAGGCATGCCTATAGGACTAGAAACCCCATTCTCTCTGGTGTGAGATTGCTGTCCCCAGGTGGGACTTGAACTCTAGCCCTCTGGCCTGAAGTACCTTGTCCTAACCATTAGGCCACTCCTGCATTATGGCATAAAAGTTAAAGAACATGTAAAATACCTCAGTGTGTGCCTGGATCAGAACTTATCATTTCAAGCCCATATTGTCCAATCCACAAAAGTAGCATACTTCAAACTAAATATACTGTGAAAGCTCAAGCCTCTACTCGACCAGACCCACTTTCACAAGGTGTGTCAGACCATGATTAAGCCAATACTAGACTATTGTAATATAATATATCAAGGACTCCCAAAACAATCCACATACCTGCTACAACTAGTACAGAACACAATTGCTTGGATAATTGCAGGAACAGCAACAAATGATCACATAACTCCAACTCCAAAGCAGCTCCATTGATTACCGATAGACTCTCGTGATAAGTACAAATCATTACTCATTATCTTCTAAATCACCCAACAGATATATCCATTATCACTTCAACAACTGATCACCAAGGATCCAGCTCTGAGAGCAAAAGGAAAACCACAACAAAATCAGCTACTCACCCCCGCTATAAAAACCAGAGCAAGGCAAGCAACATGTAAGCTGGCATTTTCAATTTACTCTCCAGTGATCTGGAACGCACTACTTGTGAACCTAAAAGCCATCAAAGATCTAATGGACTTCAGAAAGGCTCTGCATATCTTTCTTTTCCAGGAGCATTATAAGCAACCAATGAATAATCCTTACATCAGTAATTGATCTCCCCCAGAACGCAGAATGTCATTCCTCCCAGGTTGTAGTTCATACAATCACCCGGCAAACTAACACACTTACTACCACTACAGCACTGCCTCCACAACACCATACACATTACACACAAAGACATATTTTCCGCCATTGTTCCTGTGTGCCCTACCTCTCTACATCAATTGTTACTCCCAGTTGTAAATCTTGTACAGCATCTTCCCCCTAACTGCTATTGGTAATATAATAAACTATACCGATAGAAACAAAATGATGTGTGAACTAAGAAAGAAAACGTACATCAAACCTGGAAGAGCAGCCAAGCGCGGGAAGAGCAAACTGAGAACACAAATGTACAGGCTCTCTTTATATACAAAGGTGCAGGCGTGAAGATCCTCACTTTAATTAAACATATTGTATAGTAAAAAACATTGCTAAATACTATACAGTGATACATAAAATGAAACTTAATTAAAAGTTAAAAAATATTAAATATGGGAATTTAAGCTGTATTTCAAATGGAGAGATGCTGCTTTTTGTGAGCAGAGAGTTCAAATGTTCCCATAGGTTGCAAGGGCCACTCAGGCATGAAGGAAATGTTTCCTCACTTTAAGACCTAGAGTGCTTGCGATGGAGGATCTCATCTTAACATTCCCCTGTAAGTGTGTTGTGCAGCATCAAGGGAATACCTTTACTTTCTTTGACCCCAAGCATTTAATTGTTTTTCTCGATGGTATGGCTGTTTCTTGAAATTTTATTTTTCTATTGGCTATTCCCTCCTGGGTGTTTATGGGGTTATATGTTGTATTGTCTGGTTACCTATCTTTGGTGTTGTTTTGTTTCTTGAATATTGCCTGATGATTGGTAGATCCTCCATGGATCAAACAATGTAACCTTCTTATATGGTGGATTGTAGTATGCAGGGGTAAATATTGTGGATGATGTTCCGAATTTGTTGCTTTTTGTTTTATTATATTAGATCCTGTGTACTTTTCTTCTGATGCCACTTAATTGTAATTTCGAAATTGGAAAATAATAAATAAAAAAAATATATTAAATATGGGAAATGAAGGAAACTAAATGAGGATCACAGAGCCTTCATTATGGGCTCGATTTTGACCTGTGAATAGTGGGGATGTATATCCGGGTTAGACATCCAGCCCCGCTATTCTCCAGGGCCATATGCAGCCTCATCTGCTCCCTGCACACACACCACCACTGTACAGGGAGTGCAGGATGGAGATGGGAGGTGTGTGATGGAGGTGGGGAGTGGCAGTGCAGGAGCAGTGCGGAGGGGCAATGCGGGGGCAGGTCAAAGCACCCAGATGTACAGAGCCTATTCTGGCCTGGGTCCTGTATGTCCAGTGGGTGGATGATGGGCATGCTACTTATTCCATCCCAGAGGTGGAATAAGCAACATCAATGGCGGTGATCGGGCCCAGCAGTCCTCCATCAGCAAAGGAGCCGCGGCAGGTGAGGTGCCTCCACCTGACCATGGCGCCGGCAGACCCCATCGAGGGTTGGGCAGTGGGAAAAACACATGTTTTCAAACAAGGTGGCTTTCGGCACTCCTGCTGGGTGTCCCAGTGCCATGGCGATGGGACAACACAGCACTGGCACACCAGCAGGAGCACAAGGCAGGCTGGACAGTGGGTTTTTGGAGGATATCTCATGCCACAGAATCAGGACAACAGCGGGCCGTCTAGGTGCCCAATTCTGCAGCTGCGGTAACATCTGCTTCATGCAGTTGCAGCATCAGGTACTATTTGGGACCGTCCGGACAGTGCCCTTTGCTGAATTGGCCTCTATGTGAATATAAAATATGCATTACAATGGCATTATCAAGACAAAATGAATCGTTAGATAAAGCAGAGTGAAGTCACTTGTGACAAGAGAGAGAAGAAAACAGGGGAGGGGAAGGGAGAGGGAGAGGAGAGGGAGAGGGGAGGGGGGGGGGAAAGGGGAAAGGGGTGAACGGGTGAAAGGGAGAACATAAATGTGGCTAGCATGCAATGGATTACCAGGTGAGTTCTATCCCCAACAAATCCCCCTCCAAACAACACAGGATTACGTGTGTAGATGGCATAGTTCCATGACAGCATATCTGCACCATGTCATTCTCTGTTTCACATGTCTACCTCTTCCTCCATACCCACAGGTGCTTGGGATACCAGGAGTGCAGCTGAAGACACCAGGACTGAGATGATGACCAGACTAAAAACCATCTCCTTCAAGGCTGATTTTGGAGCCTAACCCTCTTAATCTCCTGCTTAATTCCTTATGTGTTTTAATCATCTCCCTCAAATAATTACAGGAAGTACTTCTTACGTGAATGTGTGCAGTACTGTATGCTTAATGATGTGATACAAATAATTTGAGTTAGTAGTAGTAGACACAGAAAGAACAACTTATATTTTCCTGGCTCAATAGTCTATAATGGATACCAAAAATTAATGAATTGTGAGGTCATTTGTGGCTGAAAAAAAAAGCTTCATTTGTCATTTTTCCCTTCTTTCAAAAATGAATGCATATCCCTTTTGAATACTATAATCTAACCCACAAATAGACACTTCCAGTAATATTATTACTTTATGTAGTATATAAAGAATAAAAAAGTCATCCAAAATATGCTTCATATTATAAAACTTTCTAGCTCTTTTAAACCCTAGAAAAGAATTCCAATCAACTTTTTAATAAAAGCTTAATTATAGTTGAGTTATATTATCTGAAAGATATCACCAGAAATTAGTAAATTTAGAGGTGTTCATTTTGACCATTGGAAGGAGAGCACTAATAATCCCTAGATAAAACCAGCTAATCATATATGGAAATGAAAAGTAATGCAGCTTTGCATATAAATGAGGTTAGAAAGCAGGGAATTGGCCACTACAGAGAAGGAGAAATATTTAGAATAGTAGTTTCTAGTCTCAAAGAACGAAGCTACAGATGTAATATATTTTCTTTTGGATTTCTTTACTTTCCCTATCTCAATTTGGGTGGTGTGGTGGTTTATTCTTGGTTATTTTGTGCATGTTGGGGAGTGTTAATATATAAGCTTCAAAGTGATTACAAGAAGCCAATGTTTGGCATGCGCATAAACATAAATTAGATAATGACCTGTAGTCACTTACACTTTGCTTGGGTTCACTTGCCACTCTTTTTTTTTCTTTGCATGGTTCAAAAAGAAAAGAAGTACTTGCTTTCTTTACAAATGAAAATATTAGCAGAACAACATACATGACATTGGATAAAGATACACTGGCCTGTCCAATCTGCCCAGCCATTTCAGTCTACACAGCTAAGTAAATATAGCATGTGTCCCACTTTTGTGGAATAAATCATCTCCTTTCATCAGGGGTGAAACTTCCTGGTCCTGGTTTAAAAAGCCCCTAAGGTGCATGTTTTTTCTCAAGCTTTTTGGGAGGCATGTCTGCCAGCTGTGTTGTTGGGTTCCAAGTGTGAGGTTGTTAGCTATGCCTTAAGGTACTAGCTATATAATCCTTTTATCTAACTTTTAGTTTGAATTTTCTAGAGGGGGGGATCCAAGATGGCACTTTGAGAGTGTGAGGCTGAGGACGTGTTTGCTCTCACTCCGTTTTGTTGGAGCTATGGAACTTTTTCCTGTTGAAGTATGGGCAAGAAGAAGGGGAAGGGGCAGACTGATCACCCGGAGAGCTCCTTGCCTAGTTCTTCATGCCAGTTGTCATTGGAGATGTTTGGCATTGCCTCAACTGCCTCGACTCTGGTAGTTCTCAACCTGCCTGGAGGAAATGTGGAGGGCAGCAGTGAAGGAGCTTCGAATGAGCCACATTCAGTATATGCCTCCTCCCCATCCCCAAAGTGGTTTCGCTGTCAGCATTCTGGGTCACTTGCGGTCTGTTGAGCCTGCAAGTTTGCCTCAGTTGGGAGGTACGTCAGCAGCAGTTTTGCCTCCCCTGGAGAATGGAGTGCAAAAGGGGAAGGAGAACTTTTGAAAAACTTTGGAGGATATTGCCCAGGATCAGGGTGAGGATTCTTCTGGTTGACAAGTGGATGAGGTGCAGATTCCACAGGCTGTGACATTGGAATCACTGTGGGGTGTTATTCAAGGTATTAACTCCTCTCTTCAAACTGTTTTGGTCACCTTGTTGGGACTTGTCACTTGTGACCCAGGTTGTGGTGGAACAGTCTAAGGCATTGGAGATGAATGCACTTAGAATGACTGCCCTCGAGTCAAAAATGGTGCTTTTCAATTGGTTAATGATGCTCTGGTAAAAGATAGTCCTATCTCAGCCAGGCAAATGGACTATATTGAGAATTTGGCTAGACATAATAATTTGCATCTGTTGTTGTTAAGTGCTGTCGATTCGGTATTGACTCATGGCGACCCTCTGGATAGTTGTCCTAAATTGTGTTTGGTCTTCAGTCAGGAGGCTCACTGTTGGCAGACTGGCACCCAGGTTTCCCTAAATCTCCGTTGATATCACCAATAGAAATGGAGAGGAAATATCTGACTGAGGTTCTAGGGATGGATCCTGGGAACCTTCCCCCGTTGGTGAGGGCTCAATATTTTGCCACAGTTCTGGGACAGTCATCTCCAGCCAGGGAGCTGCTGTTGGAAATAACCTAATGGTGGTTTTGGAGTCTTCCTTGGAGGTTGTGACGCAGTGATATTTACTTTTGCCTTGGAAGTGTAACACAATCTGGTGTTTAAACTTTATTTCTGCCATATGTATAAGTTATCTTTTTGGCTCTCCTTTTTCCTTGTGTTTGTGTGTGAGGGTAAAACATTTTCCTTTTTTGAGCCAAAATGCTAGCATAATTTATTGTAGCTAGAGAGGTATGTTAGTCCAGAAAATACCCTACAGATGCCACTATAGGTGTTTTAGGTTGCTGGTCTTGAGGTTGTGCCCTTTGGTTAATTCTTTCAATATGTTATATTTTTCTTTTCTTGGCTCCCCCTTTTCCTGTATTGTGGGCTGATTATTTGAAGCTTAATTTCTTTGCTTTATCGTATGGTGATTTTGATGTTTACTTTACTGTTTCACTTGTTTGTGACAGCGTATTTAAATGGATAAATAAAAAAAAAATGTTTACTTTAAATTGTAAACTGTTTTGCTGTTCTTTGAACTAAGGGGTTACATGTCAAATACTTAATATAATGTAAATATAGAATCCTCCAAAGAGCAGCCATAGAAGTCTTTCATGAATACTGTTCTTCCTTCAAGTCAGTTTATGTTGTCTCTATTTTCCCCAATCAACCCCAGTTGCATCTTTATTTGTTTTTCTTACAAAATAAAATAGTGTCCGATTACTTAATCCATTGCATTTTAACTTAACACGCATAATGGAGGTAATTTTAGAAAGTATTTTTCAAGCATAAAGCATATTAAACACCACTATAAAATTGTGCTAGCAAATACATGCATATTAGTATGTTTAACGAGATTGTGCATATGTTTTCCTGAGTGTGTAGCGTGGGCAGAACAGAGTCAGATTTTCAGTGTACAGGCTTATTTTTATAAAATGTGTGCACATGCATTGAGAACATGTAAAATTAACACCTTTGGAGCTGGTATATATGTGTGCAAGAGGATTTATGCACTACCAGGGATAGCTCTGGATGGCTGTTATATAAAGAGGAATGGGCGGCTATGCCATCTTGATTAATACAAAAACTTAAAATAGGTGCTCATTCCAACTTTGATAGATGTCCTTTATGAAACTACCCCCTAAGGGTAGTGCTGGATTATTGAGAATTATGCACACACGTTAGTTTAATTTCATACTTGATACATGACCTTTAGTGGAAACAACAAAGTAGTTTACAGTACAAATAAAAACAATTTCACATCAAAATACACCAGATACAAAAATGAAATTGAAAACAAAATTAAAGAAAAAGTAGATTAAAACATTAAATTAAAAAAGGAAAAAATAACCCTATGTGGTGCTGCATGTTCAAAGCAAAAGTATGCTAACGCATTGGGACTCTTTTACTAAAAGCGCATTAGGCGAGGCATCTGTCTACGTGCATAAGCTATGGAACACTATAACTTATGTGCATCACTGCACCAGTCTAGGCATGGACAGTTATGCCTGCTCTAAAGTCAGACATAACCATGTGTAAACAGAGGCACATTTCACAATGGGACGTCCCAGTGCAATCTGGCATGTCAAAGCCAGAGCATCTGAAAAAAAAAAGCAGATATATAGATGTCCCCAGGACAGCATTTTAGCACCAAGGCATCTAATAGCATAATGGTTAGTGTAGTGACATAAGAGCAAGAGTGGTCAGAGTTCAAATCCCAATGTGGGCCTTTGTGATTTAAGTCTAGTAGCTTAATTCTTCACTTTCTGGATGCTTTAAGAATAAAACAAGCACTTTCCTGAGGCCAATTTGTGCCTATAAACAACCCCTATGTTTCTGAAATTAAAGGAGGACTTGTCTCAGCCACGCCCCCCCCCCCCCCCGCCTGCATGGGAGACATTTGCGAAATGGCTACATCTATATGTTTGTGATTTTGACATCCACGTGCATGTCTTCAGACATCCAAATCACTACTAAATCTTCTAAAACGGCCCTCACAGTGTCTAGATTAGGACACGTCCATATGCTCCTGCTCTATAAAAAAATACACATATACTTTCTTTTAGAAAATAGGCCCATGATATGCATCTGACAATGCTTGGAGGACAGCATTTTCTTTATATTGAGACATGGACACCCTTTTCTGGTGGGCTTGATAGAACATTATTAGGTTTAAATAGCACATGCCTAAAATATGTATTCCTTTTTATTCCCTCTTGGCCTATATTTCTGTATTGCTTTTGAAGAGACAGTATCTTGAAACTATATGGAAGTTGCATATATATAATAAAAAAGTAATAACACCACAAATAATAAGAGTAAACTGGTCTTATTCAACCAACTTACTTTTCTCAGAGGGAGCTTGGATTTGGAAAAGTGAAAATTACAACTTAAATCCAAATCCAAAGTAGTGATGCAGCTCAAATGGTTTCATTTTGGTTTGATACAGCTTGCTTGATATTTTCCTCTATTTTGTGCCTACGGTAAAAAGCTGTGATGAATAGTAACTTATATTGCAGTGGACAGCATGAAATTTTTGCCTGAGATCAGACAAAAATTTCTCATTATCTAAAATGTCTGGCAGGTGAGAAACTGTCTGGATGAATGTTACAGAAATGAAAAGTGGAAGACAGTGGATGGGGGAATATATGTTAAAGGTGCTTTAACTGTTAGGGGAAACCTTAGGGATCCTTTTACAAAGGTGCAATGGACTTTGGCACTTACTGCATGTTTTGAGTAAAAATTACATGTGGTAAGGTCAACTGTCATGCACTAAACTGTTGGGGGGTGGCCAGATTGTTCCTAGAAGTTACTGCACTGAAAAATACTCTAACATGCAAGCAGGATTCACAATCAACAGGTGTCACTTCTTGCCACCCCCATTGAGGTGACAAGGGCACCCACGCTAATTACAACATTGACAATTACCACATGATATGTACCCCCATGCTATCCACAATGTGCAGTGCATACCCACTCTCCACCCCCACCCACTGCCCAGTCGTGTGATACACAGTCATTAGGGCAGTGATGGCTAACCTTTTTGAGCCCGAGTGCCCAAACTGCCGCACAAAACCAAAGAATTTCCTCAAAGTGCCAGCACGTCATTTGCATAAGTGGTCTTATTTGCATAAATATTTGCATAATGTTACCATACACTAACTTTTAGTAAACATGTCTCTTAATGAGTGTATGGATAAAGAAAGACTAAAAGATTTCTACATTACTATAATCCAGTGCCAACCGCCAGGCACATTAGGAACTACTACAAACGCTGCCCATTTAGAACCCATAGCAAACCCGCTGTATCCTGACAGCATTACCAGGACTCACAAAGCACCATACCCTACCTATCAAAAGGCAACACTGCAAATATTAAACCAATACATTTCAGTGAATACTGGGGAAAGAGAACAAGTGGCAACGTCAAATAGGAATTTCCTCTTGTACCAAACAAAGCGCAGATGTTAATGATGCACATTTCCCAGAGCTGACATATTCCAGTTAATAAATTCAAAATAAAGAGATATCGTTCTACCTTTTGTGCATTTTTTTCAGTTGCAATTGGTCCAGCCATTTTCTTCTGGTTTCTTCATGTTTTCTGCTAACTCTCCATCGTCTGCTGTCCATTTGTCCTTTCTTCTCTCTTCTAGTTTTTTTTTCCATTCTCTCTCTCTCTACATCTGCTTTAACATACTAATCTTTCTCCTTTTGCTCTTTCCTCATTCCTATTTCATCCACACAAATTTTACCCCTCCATCCTCAATCCCCAATTACTCTCCCAATACCTGGCCAATTGTAGATTTTTCATCCCTCCTACACAAAATATTTTTCCCCTCTCCATTTTACTCTCCCAGCCCCATCCCATTCTAATCCTCCCCCAACATCAGCTCCCTTCTAGTTCCAGTCTCACCCAGCATGCAGTTCCTTCTTCAAGCCCCCCACTTCCCCTCAGCCCATTTCCATTCCAAGCCCCGTCCCCATCAGCTATTTGCAGTTCAAGCCCCCCACTTCCCCTCAGCCCATTTCCATTCCAAGCCCCATCCCCAACAGCTATTTGCAGTTCAAGCCCCCTTCCACTCAGCCCATTTCCAGTCCTAGCAACCCCCCCAACCCATTACCAGTCCTAGCCCCCCATAGCCCACTCCCAGTCCTAATCCCACCAGCCCATTTCCAGTCCTAACCTCCCCATCAGCCCACTCCCAGTCCTAATCCCCCATCACTCAATTTTTAGTTTAAGCCCCCCCAGCGCCTATCACCACTCCTAACCCCCCCAGCGCCCATCACCACTCCTACCCCCCCCAGCCCAGCGCCCATCACCACTCCTAACCCCCCCAGCCAGCCCAGTGCCCATCACCACTCCTAACCCCCCCCAGCCAGCCCAGTGTCCATCACCACTCCTAACCCCCCAGCCCAGTGCCCATCACCACTCCTAACCCCCCCACCCCAGCCCATCACTACTCCTAACACCCCCCAGCCCAGCCCAGCCCATCACTACTCCTAACCCCCCCCAGCCCAGCCCAGCCAATCACCACTCCTAACCCCCCCCCAGCCCAGCCCAGCCCAGCCCATCACCACTCCTAAGCCCCCCAGCCCAGCCCAGCCCAGCCCATCACCACTCCTAACCCCCACCCCCAGCCCAGCCCAGCCCAGCCAGGGAAAATTAAAAAAAAAGAAAACCTGTCTGCTGCCGCTGTCGGGGCCGCCGCGGCAGAATCGAGCGTGCCGCGGGCCCCCCCTGTACCCACCGGCAGAGCCTGTCCTCCCCGTAGCAGCTCTCTCTTTGGAGCTGCAGTCAGACGCGCCGGCTTGCAGAGCGCGAGGGAAGTGTTCCCTCGCTGCTCTGTTTAGCCTGCGGGGGCTGATGGGAAGTTCCCATCCGCCCCCGCGGGCGTAACAGAGTCGCGAAAGGGAAACGCGTCCCTTAGCGCTCTGCAAGCCGGCGAGTCTGACTGCAGCTCCAAAGAGAGAGCTGCTACGGGGAGGACAGGCTCTGCCGGTGGGTACAGGGGGGCCCCGCGGCACGCTCGATTCTGCCGCGGCGGCCCCGACAACGGCAGCAGACAGGGTTGTTGTTTTTTTTTCGATGGCGGACCTTCCCGCGTGCCAGCTGCAAGGCCTTCGCGTGCCACAGCTGGCACGCGTGCCATAGGTTCGCCATCGCTGCATTAGGGGAACTAGCTCATGGTAACTGTCATGCATGGGCCTGTGCTAACTGCTTAGTGCACTTTAGTAAAAGGGCCCCTTAGTTTACAGTACAAAAGTATGAACATTTGTCTGTCACAGCAAATGAATTTCTTTTTGATTATTTGGTTATGAAACTGTGAAATCTTGATTTGTGGCAACAGACAAAATATAGGTGGTAATTTTATATGTGCATGCACACTTGTTCCTACTCTGCTGTGGTATTGCAAATAACATGAGATTACCACCAAGGGTGATTGGAATTTCTTCTGCTCCCAAAAGCACCAGTGACACCCCCTGCCCCCCCCCCCCAATAAGCCTTTGAAAGGAATAGGGGTGGGGCTGGAAGGATGATGTCAGGTACTTGAGGGGAACTAGAGTTCAATGGGAGGCCAGATTGGGAGGGGGGAGGGAGGTTGTTGCCAGCAACCTTTTAGAGTGTGAAATTGCAGAAGGCTTATGGTGGAGAGTAGAGGGGATTGGATATGTTGTGGGAGCAGTTAGGTGTATTGGAGGTGTTGGGAGCTGTGGGGAAGAGGTTAAGGTCTGAGGGAAGGCACTCATTATAGCCAGCCCAGGGGAAGGCATCAGGGGTGGGGTGTGGATGAACTGGTTGTGCTAAAATTCAAATAAATATTGTGCATCAATAAATAGGGGGAACATGGTAATGGGATGTAGGAATTTTAAGAAGCAGCTTCTGATGTATATGTGACTAACATTTTTATTTTCCCAATGTGCAGCTTCTTAAAATCTCTGTTTCTGCCAGGTATAGAAAGCCATACTAATGCAGTCCTGCATCTATTTTACATGTCATTCTATGTTTGGCAGCCTCCATAGGAGCAGGAGCAGAGGGGGTTGAGTTTGGATCGCTTCCCCCCCCCCCATAATGCAGGTTGAAATCAATGGACCACCAACAGCATGTCAAACAATGTCCTCCCAGAGATTAAGCAGTCAATGGATGACACATGAACCATACAAGAGGGTGACAGGGGATTCCAGAGTTGTGAGATGGCCTCACTTAGCATGTTGTTAAATGTCATTCCCACAGGAGATATCAGATAAGGAGGGGTATTTTGGCCCTGTAGACACACTGCACGGACATCAGGCATCAGAGGCTACATTACCAGTTGTGGTTATGGAGGGAGTGGCAGGAGCATTAAGGTATGTATCATGTCTGTGGGCAGAGCAGATATATCAGGTACAGGTGTGATAAAGGTGCCTGGTGAGGGCTGCACATGGCAGGGAGCAGGTAGCATGCCTAGAGCAGAAAGGGAAAGGGTGTCCAAAGGTTGCACAGACATAGCAAGGAGAGCACATGCATTAAGTGGGGACCCAGAGCCGGGTATCTGCAGCATAGGATATCAGGAAAGTGCATGCAAGGTAGCCAGACATGGGGGGGGGGGACGAGGGGGGGAGATGAATATTGCATGATAGAGGTTATGAATTGTCCACAGGGAAATATCCTGTGTTCCAGGGAAAAGCCAGCAGCAGCACAGGGAAGCTCTATTTGAGGTCATGGCAAGGACACAGATTGAGTGGCTGAGGGATGTGAGAGCACCACACAGTTGAAACCTTGTAATGACAAGCAGGGCAGGTTGTGCATGTAGAATGGATGACAACCAGAGATAAATGGATGCTACAAGTATATGTAGGGGTAGCATTGCCATGGGCACTATATAGCTGCAGCTCATGAGCACTCTGGGAAATAGCCTAGGACAGCTGTGGACCAGGACAAAGAGGTCAAAA
Source organism: Ichthyophis bannanicus (assembly GCA_033557465.1). NCBI lineage: Eukaryota > Metazoa > Chordata > Amphibia > Gymnophiona > Ichthyophiidae > Ichthyophis > Ichthyophis bannanicus. The sequence goes on from CM066036.1 coordinate 738,178,698, forward strand.
GTGACAGATACTTCTATGTAGAGCCAACTCTGCCCACAAGACCCTCTGAAAAAAAGTGTGCAGCACAGCACATTCCCTCTGTCAGGCTGTCTCCAGCTCCATGTGGGTTAGACCAACATCCTATTGGAGTGGGTCATAGATCAGTGGATATGGAACTGGCAACTAAGAGATTCTAGTATCAATATACAGTAGTGCCAGCTAAACCCCAGCTGATCTATAATCTTTCACCTCCAGCAGCAGTAGCAGCAGCAACAACAGACACAGAGGCAGTGGCAGATGTGGAGAATTAGGCAGCAGAAGAGGCTGAGGATGAGGCAACAGCAGTGGCCCTGGAGGAGGTGGAAGCAGCTGATGGTGGTTCTGACCACACCAATATACCACAGGCAACCCCTAGCTCCTTAAGCCTCAGTAGCCACTGGCTTGTAATGACACCTTTGTGGAGGTGGAGGTGGAGGTGAAGGAGAAGGAGGAGGAGAAGCAGACCATGGACATGCGAGAGCAGATGTTGGAGGAATCCCTTTACCACTTTAGACATGTAGTGTGATGCAGCGGAGGCTGATGAGAGCCCTGATAGAAGAAAAAACCCTGTTTGTCAGCAAGGAAAAGATGTGCACAGAGTGCAATATTCACTGGGACCAGCTAGAGGGAGCAGGAGTGCAGTCAGGAAGACTGAAGGGCCACGCCTAGCTGGTCAGAAGCACATGACAAACATTTCACAAGCCTCAAAGAGAGGAGTCCTTTATAAGGAAGCACTGCCTCAAGTTAAACAGAAAGAGGAAGAGGAAGAGACACAGACACAGAAAGAGCGAGGACTGGGGCAGAAGGAGAAAGAGAAAGAGAAAGCTGTTTGCTGGCAGAGGAGGAAGACTTATACGGATTGCAAGCAAGAAGCAAGAAGGAATCAGCCGGGAAGGAAAAGCCAGGCTAAGCAAGGAAGCCAGGATTTGGGCAGTTGCAAGAGCAGACTTTTACCAGAAGAGCTGTTCCCACGGGTGAGAAAGGAACCAAACTTTCAGAGAAAAGCTTGGCACAAAGCTTCTGAAGGGAGGAAGCAAGTCCAAGGAGAGAACCTTTCCTCATCGTGCTGCAATAAAAGGTATGAGAATTATATTCCTACAAAGAAACCTTTGCCCTGTAAAAGTTCTTGTGAAGGAAGTGTGGAATCTCCAAGAAGAGAAAGCCCAGTTAATACTAAGGGGACACGTGGCCAGCGCTCCAGGCTAGGCCCAAGGCACTGGAAAGTATTAAGGGAAATATACAAAGCTCCAGAATACAATATTCCAGAGACTGTTAACACAGAATTAGACATACCAATTCCTGAGCCGATGCAAGTGGAACTGGTGGAACAGTTGCCAGACCCAGAGGAGATGGATTGCTCTCTCTGCATTTCCCATAGCACAGAGTCTTTGGAGGACGTATGAATGGCTTGTGGTATCTGCAGAATGTCTATTATGTGCTGAGCAGAAGAATTGTACAAAGTTGCTTTAAACTGGAAGCTATGTTTGTGCCCTGCTACTACTGTGAAGTTAACAGTTTCCTTAAACCTTGTGTTTTCTTTTGTGCCTGAAGTTAAGGACATTATTTTCAGTTGTGACCAATTTATGACCCCATGCGTAAAGAGAATAAAAGCCTTTTTTTATCCCTACCACTCTGCTTTAGTTGATTGCTTTAAAGGATTGGAGTTTAAAACCACTAGACCAAGTTTCCTTGGTGCTTAAAATGGACTCTCCTATCTAATAATAATAATTTTTATGCCACTGTGTGACAGTAGACAACCTGGAACCACCAGCTGGACTACTTAGGCAGGACACATGTGCACCACAGCTACAGGATCATCTGATGTGGCTTTGCCTATTAAACAGCTACAGGAGCCTCAGGTGATTAAAGAGTGCTGCCTACTTGCTGTTTATCTGACTTTCTTCTGACCACCGTTGCCTTTTTCCATCTGTTGCTGTCTGTACTGGAGGCTTCAGCTTTGGGTTCTGGAGAGATTTTTGTTTAGCTCTGCCCCTTTATTTATTTATTATTATTTATTTATTACAAATTCTTATATACCGCGCTATTTGGCATCAGCGCGGTTTACATTATAACACAACAACCATAACAACATGCTGTTTGGTTTTACATCGAACAGGGGTCCAAACTTGGATAACAGGGGTAACTATATACATGAGATTTTTACATAGTAAAGAGTAGCTTGGATAACAGGGTTGATTATATGCATGAGATATTTACATGGCAATGAGTGGGTGAAATAACATAATGAACGTGAGGGTTGTGATATCATCTGCTGAGAGTCTTCCCTATTAAACAGCTACAGGAACCCCAGATGATAGAAGAGACTTGTGCTTCCTGCCTGCCTTCTTGCACTGGTTTTGATGGTTTGAGCACTTCTGTGTTCCAGCTGTTCCAGTTCCGATTTGCATTTCAAACTTCCCTCCCATAAGCTAATCAAAGTCGTTCCAGTTCTGGTTTACATTTCAAGCCTCCCTTCCGTAAGCCAATCAAAGGTTGCCTATAAGAACAAGACCTCTGTGGCATTTTGTGCCATAGTGGCACATGCCAAAGAAGTGCGCCCAAGGAGCATACCATGCTCCTTGGGCAAGCTCCTTGGGGTGGCTCTCTTATCACTGTTTTATTCACTGGACAACCACCTGTTCATAACCATCCACACTACACTGCCTACACTGGCCACTAGGCTCTCAACTTTTCTCTCTATGGCCTCCTTCTTCCTCTCCTAATGCCATGCTTTCCAGTTCATTCTGGTTGGCATGCTGCAGTTTCTTCTGTCTCTGTATACCCTGGCTCTACCCGTGCTATCAAAAGCCTCCATGTCTGCCCTTTCAGCTCCTCTTGCTCCCCCCAAAGACCTCCTCTGCTGTTGCTCAGCTCCGTGTTGCGCTTTTTAAACACTCGCTCGCTTCGGTCCAAAACCCTCCTTTTGGTCATGCACTCCCTTGACCTTTTATGTCTTACTGAGGCATGGCTGAGGAAGGGAGATGAGCCCCTCCTCCACTGCTGCCTCCCCCCCTGGTTACTCAGACTTTTCCACTCTTAGGCTCGGTTGCTCTGCTGGGGGAGTGGTAGTCATCCTCCACTTCTCCCTCCACATCTCGACATCCCCTGCTCCTACCCTCAGAGACAGAGGGGGATTGAGCAGGAGGGCTAGGGATGAAGTAGGAGGATGGGGGAATGGCACAGAAAGCCATGCTGCATCACCACAAGTGGTATCAGTGGCACAGCATGGTCTTTTTGTGCTGGTGCAGCAGGAGTGCCAACATGAGGCTCCCCAGGAACTGGGTTAACCAGATGTCCTGCTGCATCTCCAAGCCATCTGGCTGGAGATGCAGCAGGGCTGCTGTCTCCTGGAATCAGAACCTCATGGTGGGGCAACTGGAAGGAATAAGAGCAGAGATGCATGTATGTCAGATGCTGTACAGCAGCTGTTGGCATGTGTTTCTGCCCTTATTCCCTCAACATATTGGGGGGGCTCTAGTTAGGGGGTGAGTTTTTATACATATATTCTTGCTGTGTTTGTTAATAAAGGTTATATATGTTGGGAATAGAAATGTCTCTGTGCTAGATTATTTATATGCATAGCACTATAGCACCTGTGAGGGTGGCAGGTTCATAAGGAGGGCTGAATAGCACACAAGTGGCTCATCTGATGCAGCCACAAACAAAAATGGATGATGTGTTTGCTACAATAAACATGACCAGCAAAGTGCCTGTCAACCAGAAACTTGAGAACACCAGGTGACACCAACATGCACAAGTATAAACCCCCTCTTGAATGACTGTGTGACTCTCCAACCAAATAGGCCTATTACTGCCCAATGTGCTGTTTCCTGAGGCTGCGTGCCACAGATCTGATTCAGATGGGAACATATATGGGATAGAGAGATGTGCTCTCTGCAGACATCAGAGCTAAAAGAGGTGGTTTCTGGTTTCTGCATGACTCATGGACTACACATAAGGGACCAGAAAAAGTGCTCAACAGGGATCCTAGCTGCAGACAAGGCACCCAAAGCTACACACACTCCTTAGGTACTGGTACCCAAAATATACAGCAACAGATACCTAGTCATGTGGGTTTACATAAAAAGGCAAAAAGAGCCCAGCTAGATGATTTACTGCGCATGCTACTGCATGTAAAGATGAAATGTAGGAGAAAATGTCAGACACACATCCATCAGCACAGGTGTAATCCTACAGATTGCAATGGATGTCTTCCCATTTTATTCTAGTGACATATATGCAGCTATAGCCAACATGCAGGTCCACATTCTGATACACAAGCCCTGTGAATCTATGTCCCATGGTTTGCAATATTAGCACAGGCAACCACTCAGACAGTTGCCAGGTTTATGTAGAGTGGCCTCCAAGAGTCCCATGGAAGTCCCACCAGCCATCCTCTTAACAGCTGCTATCAAGAAAAAGCTCAAAATTAATGAAGATTGAGCACAAGAGATAGCTTGTGTGATACAACAGAAGACGATTTTTGCTGAGCACAGCACAGCATCTTTAACAGCCATAAGCCACTCATATACCTCCTATTTAGCATGTGAACATACACTAGCATACACATGCCCACAGTATCGCAGCATGGGCATAAGCAAGCAGCTGTAAGAGTACACAGGGCAAAGCACAGTTGCAGGGCAAGGGAGGCATGGAGTTTGGGAGGAGGACGGGGTTGGTTGAGGGATGGGGGTCAGCTAGTGAACAGCAATGAGGTACAATGAGCACTACTGGGGGAAAGGGGATGCACAACAGGAACACAGGGGAATTGCTACAAAGATCACTCAGTAGACATTGATGAAAGGTACACCAATCTCTTTCCAATACAAGCTGCTCCAGTTACTATCACAAACTGTGGTCAGCATGAACAGAAAAGTCCCTTCCTATTTGTGATTTGCAGCAGGTATATAGTGGCGCCTTTTGACACCATGTCCTACACGTCCTGAACACTTTGTGAATTACATCTTGAATGTGTGGCCACTTGCTCTGCACTAGCCATGCCCAGAAAAGCCTCAAACTTGCCCACCCCACGGTGTCCAGACTTGGAAGTGGCTACTGTTGTTGATATAAAGACACATTAAAGAATGTCCTAGTGCAATCTGGGTCGTCAAAGCTAGAATGTCTGAAAAAAAAACAGGCACGTGCATTTTCAGACAGGATTTCACAAACGTGAATGTGCCTGATATGAATGTCCATGGAGATGTCTACATATATGCCCCCAGAACAGCATTTTAGAAGTACTGCATTAAAGTACTGAGTTAGAAGCAGAACAGCTAAGGTTCAAATCCTAAGGCAAGCCTTTATGATCTTAGGCTGATCACTTAACTCTATGGATGTTTTAAGCACCAAACTTTCTTGATGCCTATTTGTGCCTGGAGCAGTTCTAAACATGAACATACCTGAAATCAAATGGGGACATGTAAGTATATTACACCCCTCCATACACGCCTTCCAGCACACCCCTTGCCTACTTGGACATCCCCACACTGGTGACATCTTCTAAAGCCATTTGCAAACTGGCTCTGGAGATATCTCAATGATGCATGTCTTCAGATGTTCAAATCACTGCTAACATTTTTAAAATGACCCTCATAGTGTATCTGGATTTTTAGAAAGCTTTTAACAAGGTCTCTCATGAGAGACTCCTGACAAAGGTAAAATCATGAGATAGGAAGCAGTGTACTATAGTGTATCAGGAATTGGTTAAAAGATAAAAAACAGAGTAAGGCTAAATGGCCAATTTTCTCAATGGAGAAAGGTGAATAGTGGAGTACCCCAGGGATCTGTGCTGGGCCTACTGCTTTTTAACATATTCATAAATGATCTGGAAATGGTAATGAGTGAGGTGATCAAATTTACAGATGACACAAAATTATTCTAAGTTGTTAAAACACAAGAGGACTATGAAAAATTGAAGAGGACCTTGATAAACTGGAAGACTGGGCATCCAAATAGCAGATGAAATTTAGGTGTCTGTTTACTAAATCGCGTTAGTGCAGTTCGCGGTAGGAGCCGTGTTAAGAAGACAAACCCCCAAATAAAGAGATGGGCGGGACCGCGGAAGACCTAGCGCGCGTTACGAAACCAAGGAGCGTTACCTGGCGCGTTACGAAACTAACGAGCGGGCCACCGCGCGTAAAGCATAAGTAGCCACCCAGACATACAAGACTAATACAGAGCTATAGCACAATGGTTACTGCAGTGACTGCTGATACGGGCAGCATGGGTTCGAGTCCCCAGGGTGGCATTAGCAGAAGGCTGGCTGATGTAGCACCCTGTACATGACACAATGAGGGAGGGGGCAGCACCAATTATATTTTATTTCCTGGACGTGTCGGAGGGATGCAGGCAAACACACCCATATATCAGATAGTGAGTGAGGGGGCATGTCTATGTTTGCTGTCCGTATGGGGTGTAAGTAAACACACCCACACATTATTCACTGAGTGTGGGGGCATGTATATGTCTGTTATGTGTCGGAGGGTTGCCAGCAAACATCCCTGACCCATACAGAGCTGTAGCACAATGGTTACTGCACTGACAGCTGATACGGGCAGCATGGGTTCGAGTCCCCAGGGTGGCATTAGCAGAAGGCTGCCTGATGTAGCACCCTGTACATGACACAATGAGGGAGGGGGCAGCACCAATTATATTTTATTTCCTGGACGTGTCGGAGGGATGCAGGCAAACACACCCATATATCAGATAGTGAGTGAGGGGGCATGTCTATGTTTGCTGTCCGTATGGGGTGTAAGTAAACACACCCACACATTATTCACTGAGTGTGGGGGCATGTATATGTCTGTTATGTGTCGGAGGGTTGCCAGCAAACATCCCTGACCCATACAGAGCTGTAGCACAATGGTTACTGCACTGACAGCTGATACGGGCAGCATGGGTCCGAGTTCCCAGGGTGGCATATGCAGAAGGCTGCCTGATGTAGCACCCTGTACATGACACAATGAGGGAGGGGGCAGGTCCCATATTGTTATGGTTGTCGTGTTGGAGGGGTGCAAGTAAAAACACCCACACAGTAGATATTGAGTGATGGGGCATGTCTATGTTCCCATTCCGAATGGGGTGCAAGTAAACACACCCACATGTTATCTAGTGAGTGAGGGGGCATGTACATGTCATGTATGTGACGTACATTTGCTAGAAAAACACACACACACATTGGCGTACCCAAGGTTACTGCAGAAAGAACCCCACAATGCACAACACATGCCACATAATAAAGTGTAGTGTCAGCCTAGGTACAACAGAATGTCCCCCATAGAGCGGTCCCTAAGGTAATGTAGAGGGAGCCAGAGAAGGTGACACATGGTGGGCCCATGAGGCGCAGTAAGGTAATAGTCCGTGGAGGGGCTGTCACCGGTAGCAGTCTGGTGTATGTAAAACATATAATGCTCCAGACAGCCAAATAAAAGGAATGCATTGTGGGTCTGATCCCATGACTACTGGCCCAACACGCAATGAATAACCCACTGGCCTGCAGCCCCAGAGCTGCTAACCACCCCCTGGCTACCCACAGAAGGACAGCAGAACACCATGTAACTGCTGCTGTCCTGGCCATGATGAGCACAAAGGCAGGCACACCCATGGTGCAATGCACATGCAGACCAGCAGTCCATAGATGAACACAAGAGGGGGCCTTACCCACATAGTCCACGGGTATGCTACGGTGAAAGGACTGTGTGTGTCACTGTACATAGTAGTAACAGACAGTATCCCAACATGGTGTCCCGGAAGAAGCCACAAAATCTGTATGTCAGGGCAGACCGATGATCAGCACAATGGGCAAGGAACTGCCTGTTGGTGCAGGGTCCCTGAGTGCATGTCCCCCTGTGGTGGCAAAGTACCAAGGTTGCTTGCAACAGTACCCTCTAGAAATAGAGGTCACACATATGTAGAACCAGTCACCCCTGTGTCTAAGCCATAGATAACCCAAGTGACTCAGCATGAGAAAATGAACATGAGAGGTTGGAAGGATTGGCCTCAACCCCACGTTGGTAGTGTGCGTGTAAGCCTGAGAGGCGCAGCCCCCAAAGGTAGGATATGCTGTGAATGTGCAGCTGGAACCGGGCGTGTGAAACGTACAAAGGCAAATCTCTACACAAATAGGTAAGAAAGGAGAGAATGCGTCATATGGTACCAGAAACAATGCAGGTGACAACCCAATTACCCTGCCAGTGTAACCCAGCAGCAAACAGCACCAGGACATGCTCTGTGTGACAAAACTATGGGCCTGGTACTAGGTGGGTGTGTCACAGCAAGGTGTGCGTATGTGTGGATGAGTGCACGCCCTGTCCCCTACACCAGATCAGATATGTCATAGGTGTCAGGTCTGTATGTCCCACAGGTCCTGCTGGACAACATCCACCCACATGAATGCAATCGGAGTTTGCCATTTGGTGTATCCTATGAAAGCCGCACCAGAGGGCAAAGGCCACTGTCCACTGCCTGGCACAGCACCCCATAGGGCGTATCCCAAAGCCCCCCCCATAGGGCATGTGACAAGGTCCATGATGAGTCACTGTGAGGAGTCTGCAGTGTGAGGGATGTGTTGTTGTCAGCAGCAGATTAAAGCAGGATAAGAAAATAAACACCAAGGTGATCACAATGACCAACTGTGTGCTAACACCCATGACCTGTGGCCCAAACACACGTCTGGAACCAACTGTATGCCCATATTGCCAGTGCACATAATACAGTCACAATAATGAGGTTGGCAACCTCTGGGTCAAAAATGCCAAATGATCCAAGCCCCCAAACAAAATCACATTTGACGCACCATGTACATGTGAGGGCTGCCTGACAAAGAAACAAAGCAAGGTCTCAGCAAACAAGGGCATATGGCAAGCACAATCAAGACCAAGGTCATGATCATTACCAAATATAGAAGGCCCAATAACATCACAGACCGCTTTGTCAAACTGAATGTCAGAGGCAAAAGCAACAGCAATAACAAGCATACCCTGGTCACTGTGCACAGGGAGATGCAGATGTTCCCATACACCTGACCCAGAACCCCTGACTGTGCAGCGAGGGGTGCCATGTCGATACCCAAGGGGTCTGCTGGTGAGCCAAGGATAGGGGTGCAAGCAACAGTAACCATGGTGCACAGCAGATGCACACCAGCAGGACATAGCAGGGGTCTGGCGCCACCACGGCGCCTGTACAGGAGGGAGATAGCAATATGTGCGCCACTGGCATAGAGCACCTAACGACTCCAGCATAATGTTGTGGGCAGGAAGTCGGCTGAAAAGGTGTACAAGGACACAGTCAAAACAGGTGCCCAACCTAACCTGCAATCTGAGGGAGAACGTGGCAGGACACCGCTGATGGAACTGTGTCCCCAGAACAATCTGGCATTGTGTACCAGAAATGGTATGTTTGCAAAGGTCCATGTGCTGTATAGGCTGCAAGCGGTCGCTGGAGAGCACGCAGGACCTGTGTGGAACAGAGACACGTGTAGCACAAACACCACCTAGAGCACACAGTACAGACAATGAACAGGCAGCAGATGGAGGGTGTTGGGAAACTGGTGTACGTGGAAAGACTGTGTGTGGCAGGTGAGGGGAATATGGGTCCCCCATTGGAGAGTGAGGTTGCCAGGGAGGTGAGCAGAAAAGGCAGAGCAAACACACGGCCAACACGCACAAACAGATGCCACGTACACAACGGTAGCTGGGTAGGATATGGGGCCGCAGTCCACACCAACATACATGACACCTCAGCCCACAATGAGGCAAATACAGGCACCAAAGGAGGCACAGCACATGTGACCACGAGAATATGGCCAGACAGGACGCAGAAGCCAAACAACCAGTGTGAGAGCAACAACAGGGATCAGTGCGGGAAAGGCAGAGGAAGGGAGCAACAGAGAGAGTGTACAGCTCAAACCCCTCGGATGGAAACCACTGGAGTGAACAGATGACCTGTGTAGTACACTGTGGCACATAGCAAGGGATGTAGACAGGGCCACAGCAGGCCAACATGACAAACCACAGCTGCGTGTCAGGAAATGGAGCCACAGAGTGTAGGCATGAGTCAGCGTACATGTGGAGGAGGGGTGCACAGATGACAACAACACAGTCCACAGGTGGGATGGGCGACACAAATGAACATGTCCACACACACCCACCAACACACCCACACCAGGAGACGTTATGTCAACCCAACAACATGCAAATGAGTAGGGATGTGACACATGAGGTGGCCAAGTGGATACGGCAAGGAAGGCCCATGTGGATGGGCTGTGGAAAGGGGCACAGGATCAAAGGACAAACATGCCAATCACCAACAACATCAGGGATGAGGCCCAGGCTAACACACATCGGCAGAACCACTGCACAGGTATCTCATCAGATGCACCACCCCACAAGGAGCATTACCCCTAGTCCAGACAATGTGGCGCATGGATAGCAAACATGCCACATGGACATGAACAGCTAAAACATGGATGGGTGGGTGGAGATGTGATGGTGCCACACACATGATATGGGCAGGTAAGCAGCACACAAAGTAGAAACAGACAACGTGTAGGTGCCAACAAAAACGTCATGCACCCAGGTGTAAATGAAATGGGGTGACCCACACACCAAACATGCCACACCACGCATGTGCAGACATCTGTTCCCCCCGAGGCAAGCACCAGACACAAGCAGACATCATATGCAGCAGTCAGGTGTACCATATGACGTGAGGAACCACATGGGTCCTGTGTGGCAGGAAATGTCACATGGACACACCCACCACACGTTACAACGCCACACACCTGTTAATGTCTGTGGAGCCAACACACTCTAAGAACCCCCTGCTGCCACCCATGCACAAAAGGGCACAACAACAGTAGACGTTGGACACAGACAGTGATATGTGAGGCTAATGGTCAAAACATGATAGGACCGCACAGTGCCTGCATGCACCGTATGCACAACAGACAACATCCCCTGCAAACATAGGACACTGGAGAAAGCATGCAGAGCAACAAGGCCAGATGCCATGATAACCTGGACAGTCCATAGGTCACAAACCCATGTACAGCGCTACAACCCCCTACATAAAATGAGGAAACACCAAGGAAGGTCTGGCCAGCAACGACAGGCCACGCACCGCATGAACAGGAACAATAGGCCAACAATGTGTCAGGGAAAGTGGCGTGTGTACAACGTGCAAAGGATGACCCCCCCCGGGTCGCCCACATGTGTGAACACGCCCACATGGGTGCTGTGCCCAACCACATATGGATGACGAGAGGCCAGGATGCAGTGGAACACATGTGTCACCATTGCTGCCTGTGACCTGTGTGAAATGATGCAGACATCAGTTAAGGGACTATCACAAACACCCACGACACCTTGTGGACACAAAGGAGACACACACCTAAGACCAGCAACACATTGAATGCATAGATAGCACCTCATAACATGGCCACAACACTGAGCACACTGCACATGGACCACTGACGTAGATGCCAGTGAACACCACCGCACCATCCCAAGAGGATCATGTACATGCACATGACACGCATACACCACAGGGGTCGAGGGCATGGGCAGCAGAGTTGACATAACTAGATAAAACGTAACAACAGCTGGTGAACAATAGCCGATTTGAAGCATAGGCAGGCCGTGTATGTCCCAGACAATGGAAGGAGAGGGGCACCTGAATGTTACGCCAGTGCCCTGACTGGGAATGTCCGTGTCTGGCAAATGCACAAACAGCCCCAAACGTGTATCCAGACACCAATGCACAGCGTACGTAATCACCTCTATATGTGTTGCTGTGAGAGGAACATTCCCATGGTTCAATGTGCCCTGTGTGAACACAACTTTCATGTACAGCGGATTATTCGCCTGACCGTGACACAGCGGTGTGACATAGGGGACACATGTGCACAATGTACATGCGGCCAACAACAAAGGGTAACAGCTGGTTGCTCCACGATAATTGGTGATGTGTCCAAACACAGCCTTACAACACAGATAGGCAGGGACGCGCATACTGAATGGACATGTAGCCAGGACAATTAACAACAAGGAACATACACATCATGGGAAGGTATGCATGCACGAAAGCCAGATGCACCTCCACCAAACACTGACCGACAAATGGAGACACACAACACATCACATGCATGTGTGGCAGAAACCTGTCCAGAGACCTAATGGCAGCTGCTGATCTGCACACCCCCCAAACAGACACTGTCCCGCGCAAGAGCACACACACAGATGCACATGATGTGTGCAAGAAACACCATGAAGACCCCAAGGATGTGAACAGGTAAAGGCCACATGTGTGACACATGGAGGCAAGGGGCGAAGGAGCACTGGTACAGATACATGTGTAGCACCATAGGAGTAGTAGAGAGAAAACAACGTATATGTGCCCAGACGTGATGACCGCCATGCATACCCAAAAACCTGACAACTCACCATAGCAAACAGGAAGGATGCAGATATGAGCACACAATCCCCACATGCAGCACAGCTGCAAAATGGATAGTAAGGCACACTGGGTGGACCTGGAATGCAGACGCACATCCTGTGGAGACAGGAACAGGACAGACATATGGAGACATGAGCTGGCAGTGAAGAACAATACGCACACCATCTAACATGGTGAAGACAGTGACACGTCGCCAGCACAACCATAACTTACAGGTAAAGATGTCCTCGATCAGCTGTTGCCTGGCTGCCATCCCTGCACGTGTGTCACCATGGCCAGGTGCAGGGGGGCACATAGGATCCTCCCCAGGACCCTCATTAATTTCGACAGGGATATTGTGCCTGAGAGCAATGTTGTGTAGTATGCAACAGGCTATGATGATCCGTGCCACAGTCAGTGGATGGTACTGTAAGGCTCCGCCAGTCCTATCCAGACACCTGAAGCGACATTTGAGAACGCCAAAGGTGCGCTCAATCACTGAGCGACTGGAGGCATGGGCCTCATTGTACCGTATCTCTGCACCTGTGCGCGGGACACGCACAGGGGTGAGCAGCCAGGTGCGACACCCATATCCTGCATCACCTGCAAAACATAATGGATCAATGTCACATGCGTAATGAGCAAACAATGAAATGAATGACGTAGTAATCCATAACTGGAGAGCCGAGAGGACATGCACACAGATACGAGGCAAATGCAGTGAACACAGTGGCAGTGCAGCAGAGACTGTGAAGGCCAGTGGCAAATGACCATGACATGCCGATAGTGGCAGGGCACACCCATGCAACTGTGATACAGGACATGTGCATGAACTGTGGCGTAAAGGAGCAGTGGTGGTCGCTGTGCGGCCAGATGACGTACATTGCCAAGTAGCACATGGGGGTGCAGGGAGGCACAGGTGTGCAGGTAGGTGGATGAGCCAAACCGCCGCATACAGGGTGCAAGCCATTGGGACATATTGCCTGTGTGGTGTGGGGAAAGCAACAGGCGCGGGTGACAGGGGACCCGAAGACGGCCCACAGGCATGCAGCAGACATGTGTAATAGGTGAAACGGCCAGAACACAACCCTTGTTGAACCCACAACATGGGCCGAAAGAGTAGGCTGCGTACACAGGGTGACACCCATGAGGATGTGTAAAGGCCACCCCCCCTGGGTGACCCAACGAAAGCCGACAAGGGGGACCACACGGATCCGCGCTATCAGCACCCCTATGTAACATCTACAAACAAACACTATGCAACATCATGAAAGAGAACAACATGCAGCACACAATCTATGTGTATGACCCAATGTTATACACCCTCATTTCAATATACAACCCAGACTCCCCCAACACAACAGAGGGCCGTTCACAAATGACAGGTTGGTGTAGAAACAACACCCTCGCAATAAGCTGGCACAAGACCATAGCTGTACGCATTACCTGGAAACAAAGTCCAAAACAACCACACATCTGACAAAGAGAGAGGTGTGTCACATGACACATGTCTGTGACCAAGACACCGGCCACCCGCATGAGGACGTGGCCAACACCAAACAGTGTGCCCCCACAAGGACTGCTGCAGGGGCAGGCAGGCAGTGGGAAACCGTGGCAATGTAGTACAGACACCCATCTACAGTAGGAGTCTGCCAGATACACAGAATACACACCCAGCAGTATGTAGTCACCAAATTGACCAGTCTGAAACTGGTCAAACACAGCTGAGTTCTGCAGGATATAGGAGTCATGGGCAGACCCTGGAAAACGTGCAACCACATTCAGGATACGCATAGTAGCATCACAGATAACCTGCACATTGAGGGAATGGAAGTGTTTCCGGTTGCGGTACACAACCTCCCTGTCGCGTGGCGGGACAAGGGCAACATGTGTGCAATCTATAGCGCCCATCACCTGTGGTATTCCAGCGATCCTATGGAATGCCAGTGCCAGGGCTGCCCAATGTTGCCTACCGTTGGGAATTGCAATGTAATTCCCAACCCGGCTGACCATGGCACGCAGTACCTGGTGGAGACAGCGGGAGAAGGTGGGCCTACTCAGACCACCCACTGCTGCCACTGAGGATTGGAAACAGCCAGAGGCAAAGAAATGTAGGGCAGCAAGGAGCTTGGTCATACCCGGTATAGCATGTGACCGGGCAGTCAGGGGCTCTAGGTCAGGTCTGAGTTCCTGATAGAGCTCCCTAATGGCCCCTCTGTCCAACCGGTAGAGGGAGAATACCTGTCCCTCCCGCAGGTCCCCGAGCAGGACCCTGGTCCTGTAGATACGGGCCAGGCGTGGGTGGAGCTCAGCGCGCCAATGGCGCCGTTGGTCAGCCACAGCTGCCTGTGCTGGCCCAACAGCTGCAGGCCTGAGTTGCAGTGGTGCCCCACCCATGCCCAGGGCCGCTGCCCCTGGGACAACATCTCCCTCCCCCTCGTAAAGCAACTCAGCAATCTCTAGCAAAGCAACCACTGCACCAGCTGCATGTGCAGTATGAGCCATGGTCCATACAGTGAGGAGGGTAAAAGGGTTAGATATAGTGGTGTGGGTGGGGATGGACACCACATGGGTGCCACTCCCATGGGCAAATAGAAAGATCTAGAAAACAGTATAATGGAAAGATACCTGATGAAAGGTTCAACGCGCACTGTGACGCGCCTTCCGGGAATGCAGCCGTGGATGATCCCCTGCCTGCTACACAGATGTGGGTGATACCGAGCGATGTCGAACGCCGTATAGCAACTACATAGCACAGATACTGCGACGCCAAGACGCCATTACCCTGATAACCTGGAAGGCATACACCCATGCACAAACGACGGAGGACACGAGGCAACGCGCGTAACAACGCGTGCAACGTCAACGCGAGGTCGCCTACGTGTGACGTTGGCCAGCATCAGCTCACGCCAGAAACACATCGCAGATAGCAAAACCTAAACAAATATACGCACCAGCATTGCAGACAACTACACACTCAATAAGGGATGTGGGAGTAGAATACGCGAAACGGCAGCCACTGCAGAAACGCGGATATATGATGTCAGGTACGTAACGATGTGCGATGCCACGTGACAATGCGCGACGCAATGCGCGATGCAATGCGCGCCAAAGACAAACGTGACTGCGTGCGCAGGCGTCCCCTTGCGAGCCACACCCCAGGATGCCCCATATAAATGACAGGAAATGGAGGTTCCATCCCTTCCGCGGAGCAAACAGCAACATTATGCATGCACAAGGGAGCAAGGACATGGACCATGCACCAGAGCAGTCCACAACAGAAGGAGCAGCAGCCACATCTGGTGACAACCAGGTAGCAGGACCATCGGGGGTGCCACTGACCCCAGGTGGCCATCCAAGAGGACCACGCCGCCAGGCAAGGGTTCCTGTCCCTGCGGAGAGCCGACGCAGGGCTGCAAGGTTCAGCCAACAGGAGAATGAGCACCTGCTGTCTAACATACTGGACAGATATGACCTGCTCTTCGGCCGGCAGAGCACTACCCTGACCATCGCAGCACGCACAGGGGCATGGCGGGAGGTGCAGGCGGCGGTGGCAGGAGCAGAAGGGCCGCCCCGGGACATCGAAAACCTAAGAAAACGCTTCTGTGACATCAAGCGCCATATACGGGCAGAGCTGGTGCGAGAGCGACGTGCGGCACAAGGCACAGGAGGGGGCCCAGCGACCGTGGCCCAATTAACAGACCTTGAGAGGCGCCTGGCGGATCGACTGGGGCCCATGTATGTCCACGGTTTGCCTGCTGCGCTGGACACAGCCCACCCACAGGCCGGTAGGTTATAGTACAAGCACATGGTGTGTGAAGGGGCAGGGGGGTGGGACAGAAACTGTCTCTGCTGGACGCGGGGGATCAGACGGGCACAGAGGGACCACACACTCAGGAGCAAGGATGAGAGGTGGCCACCATTGGGTGGTGGTGTGTGGCATTAGGCAGTGCATGCAGGGCTGGGAATGGGTGCCTGAACCCCCCTGACAGAGGATGGTGTACACAGGCAGGGCCAGACCGTCCATTGAGCAGGAACGTGCTTTGCACAGGGTACCACGTTTCAGGGGTTCCTGCGCAAATAACAGTCCACTCAGGGCCGGCCCGTCCATTGAGCAAGAATGTGTATTGCACAGGGCCCCGCGTTTCAGGGGGCCCCTCGCAAAAAACATTCTCCAACCCATATTTTAAACACATAAAACACCAAAAAACCAGCTGCTTCTGCCGCGGCAGCATCAGGAGTGCTGCCGCGGGGCCCCCCTCCTGGCCGGCAGAGCCTCCTCCCCTGCCCGGCAGAGCCGCTCAGTCCCTGCATCGCTGACGTCATCCCCGAACGCGGGCTCCTTGTCAGAGCCGCGAGAGCTCGCGGCTCTGAAAATAAGCCCACGTTCGGGGATGACGTCAGCAATGCAGGGACTGAGCGGCTCTGCCGGGCAGGGGAGGGGGCTCTGCTGGCCAGGAGGGGGGCCCCGCGGCAGCACACCAGATGCTGCCGCGGCAGAAGCAGCTGGTGTTATGGAAACGGGCAAGATAGGGGGGTAGGGGGGTTATGACTGGTACCAGTGGGGGGGGGCCTAAGACTGCACGTGGGCTGCTGGGGGGGGCCTAAGACTGGACGTGGGCCGATAGGGGAGGGTTAGGACTAGTAATGGGCCAGGGGGGGGGTGCTAGGACTGGAAGTGGGCTGATGGGGGGGGGTTGGACGGGTACTGGGCTATTGGGGGGGCTGACTGGAAATGGGCTGCTGGGGGTTAGGACTGTTAATGGGCTATGGGGGGCTAGGACCGGTAATGTGCTGGGGGGGCTAAGACTGTTAATGGGCTGGTGGGGTTGCTAGGACTGGAAACGGGTGAATTGGCGGGGGGCTAGGACTTGAAATAGGCTGATGGAGGGGCTAGAATAGGACTGGAAATTGGCTGTTGGGGGGGGGGCTAAGATTGGAAATGGGCTGTGGTGGGGGTTTGGATTGCAATGGACTCATGAAGGGGCTAGAACTGGACGTAGTCTCACGGGGGGCTTGGTTTGGAAATGGGCTGAGTGGAGGGGAGCTAGGATTTGACATGGGCTGATGGGCGCATGGGGGGCTGGAAATGGAAATGAGCTGATGGCGGGACACACACTGACAATGGCTGTGGGTGCTCGGACTGGATATGGGTTGTTGGGTGCCTAGGACTGGACATGGTTTACTGTGCGGCTAATACTGGGGATGGGCTGCTGCAGGGACCTGTCGGGGGTGGGCGCTGGGAGAGACAGGGAGCGGAAGAGAGCTGATGTTGGTAGCGGGCCAGACTGGGACGGGGCTGTGGGAGTGAAATGGGGAGGGGACAGAAACACCCTGGGTGTGAGGCAGGTATGGCCACACATTGGCCGGGTAGTGGGGGGGGGGCCGTCGTGGCTGAGGACGGAGAGGTGACATATATGTGGTTACGATTGGACTGACGGGAGGGAAACAGGAGGCAGATTAGTCTGTCTGAGCAGATGTGGAGAGTGGGAGAGTGGACTACAGAACCAGGGGTGGCAGGAGGGGGAAAAGGCCAGCAGGCGGTGGACAGTGGGAAACATGGCTGGACCAGGGGGAGGTTGCTGGGGAAAATGTAAATGGAACGAAGACACAATATGTACGGAGATATCTATTGCCTTTGGATGTATTACATGGACCATGACAGCTCTGGTAAATGTGCATCAGTGATGTCTGCGCAGTGTCTGGTACGGGAGGGAGGTACACAATAGTTGTATCCCCACAGTGGCGTGGTACATACCGTGTCTGGCTCCCGGGGTCCCCAGGTTGATTGGTGCAATCCTGTCACCAGGATGTGTTTGCCTGTTCGGTGATGCTCCATGTTCTGCATGTCTGACTGCGGTGCGGGTTTCGCTTCCTGCCACCCCTATATGACATTGCCACCTGTCCCCATTCCCCGGTCTATTCTGTGATTCAGAGGCCTCATATTGGCAGTGCTCCCATGTGATAGGTAGGTTATGGTGCTTCGTAGGACCTGGTGATGCTGACAGGGCACGGCGGGTGTGCCATGGCATCTGAGTGGGCAGCGTCTGTATTGGTACCCGCTGTGCCTGGCGTGGTGCACTGGAATATAGCTATGTGGGGGTCCATCTGTCCCGCACCATCCATACACTCATCAGGTGACATGTCTACAGATAGCCAGTGTATAGTAACACCATGCAGTTCTCCCTGCACCGGTGGCCACATATGCAACTGTGTCCCCGCACCGAGTCCCCGGACATTGCCCCGCACCCCCCTTGGGCCGCCCCTGTGTACCTGTTGCATCCCGCACGTGGCAGGGCTGGCAGGAGCGGTGGGCCGCACGGGGGAGGGGGGGGCTTACTGGAGATCCGATGCACCTGCTATGGGAACGCGGTGTAGGGTCACGATGAGGCTGCTGTCAGCCCTGGCAGGGGTGTTCAATGGCACCCAGAGGTGGTGGGGGAATGCACTGGGGGGCGGATCACACGGGGCATCTGCATGGGGTGTCCCCAGGTGTAGAGGGCTGCCACAACAGCCATGCCACAGACACACGTGGATCATTGGCACACAGATGCCTGAGGGGGGGATGTTGTGGGGTGGGCAGGCAGCGGGACAAACCCTCAGACAGCTGTTGCCGTGTGTCACACAGGTGATGTCTGCGCCATCGTGCAGGGCACGGAGCCGGATGCAGAGTCACAGATGGGTACAGTGGGCTCTCTGGACACAGGGGCCCAGGCCGTTGCTTTGGAGGGGGAGGAGCATGCCGCACCACTGCCAGATGTGGACATGGACATCCCCAACATACCCGATTGGGACACATCTGAGACACCTGCAGGGACAGAGGACGTGTCTGCAGAGGGGCAACGGCAACACCACAACGAGGCACTGGCTGCGGTCGCAACCATCGTTCATGAGATGCAGGCCAGCTCATCTGCGGCGCGAGCTGATGCTGAGGGTGAGTGGGACATGCTGCTATGGTAGATATGGCCATGTGCAGGTACCTCTGTTTCCGTTAACCCACACAGTACTATGTCCTTTCCCCACAGGTGTGCGCCGTCTACTGCGCTCGGTGGTACACAACCAGAGGCATAACAGGAGGACCACAAGGCGCATGCAGAGGGCGATAACTGCCCTAGTCTCACATGCAGGACGCATGGCAGATGCATGTGAGCTCATCGCGGAGGCGCATGTGTGAATGGCAGCCGGGAGGGTGGCTGGCAGTCCCCCCGACCATCCGGCACAGCCAGGGATCCCACCAGCATGTGCAGCCGCAACACCGGCGGCAAGGCGGCAGGCGCCTAGGGGTGGGAGGGGGCGTACAGGGGCTGGCAGGGGTAGAGGCAAATAAAGGGCCACACCGATGGCCGTTGATGGTGACCTGTGCTCCGTGACTCATTTTGTTCATACCACTCACATCCCCGCAACCACCCCATGCCCTGTGGGGTGGGCACGTGCCGCTCCCACTGCTGTCATTCACCATTGCCCCCCCCCCTAACCCATGCCCACTATGGGTGTGCAGCCAATCCCATTGGCCTACGTGCTCGCCCCTCACCCCCACACCGTGGTGGCGTGCATGGCGTGCAGTGTTACCAGGCGCACCCCTGGGAGAACGCGCCGGGGACCCCCCCCAGCCACCATTGGCCTGTGTGCTGTTGTGGGTGCACTGTATGTCCTGCATGTGGTGACCCAATCGCTGCTCGCAACACCCCGGACACGCACAGTATGTGCACTGCACAGGTCCTGTACCCAGGTTCACCTGCACCTGCACACATCCACCTTGTCTCACCCGTCACACATGTGCACAGTGGATACTTGGGCACAGGGATGCATGCACCAGCACCTTGGTGTCACCGCCAGTAATGGCTACCCGTCACACTGTGCACCGGTGGCCACTGTATACACCTACACCCCCTTGCCACCCATCCTGGCACATACCAGTACCACATTGGTTTCACATGACGACATACAGCAACTGTCACCTGTAGCATCATCCACACTGCAGCCTGCACCCTCCGCATGACCACCTCAGTGTGTCACACCACTGGCCATCATCCCGCTGAGCCGCTATCCCGCCCTCTGCTGTGTGCACCCCCACAACCCCCGTGTGTGTCCCCACCGATGGCCCCATGTCCACCAACGGCGGTATGCTCCCGCACCCCTCTGGGCCCTGGATGTCCACCCATGGCGACACACAACATGTTGTTAATATGTTTTGGAATGTCCCGTTTGACCAACGTGTACCATCCCCCATCTCTGTCCTGCATGCTGATACACGTGCCTGACATATGCACAGTTTTTCCCAGGCCCCACACGGTCTCACATGGCAACACACGTTCGGCCTCTTCCCCGCCACCCCTCTGGTGTCAGCCTCATGTGACCTTGCGGTGCACAGTATGTGGTTCTCCCCTCTGCACACCGCCACACATACACCACAGGTGTCCTGCACCCGTCCAACCAGGCCAACAGTACGTGGCCCTGCTGTACTGGTCACACAGGCCACCTGCTCCACACCGCCGTATGTATCATTGTTACTCTGGGCTGTGTGTGGCCCAGGGAGCCACACACATGCTATTGCATGTCGGTCATGCACGTCACTCACCTCCCCCACGTTGGCCCAACCTTGCTGCAGCGTGATAGTTACATGTGTGCGGGTGTGCTGTCAACATGGACTAAACCTGTTCCACTTCGGCCCCTGCCCCTCCTAGTCGCCACAGCCACACCCATCAATCGCACATCACTGTCACCTGGCAATGAGGCACATCTGCACACACAGTTGGTATGAGTAAACTTAAACGTATTTATACAACTTTGATTATGACAGAATGTACACATTTTCATGTGGCCACACATGGGCCATGTGTCACATGGTCTATCTGCTGTTGGTTACATCAGCATGGTCAACAATGTCCTCTGGAACGGGATTACATGGCCCTGCTCCCCCCCGTGCCCCTGACATGGCCACAGAATGGCACGGTCCGCCACAGGGCAGGTGTGCTATGTGTGTCCACATATTACACACCCTGGGTGCCCCTGTCGGATGGTGGCTGACTGTGTGTGGATCAGTCACGGCGCTCATCCCGCTCCCGCAGACGGTTAGCCACCATCGACAGGGTCGCAAGCACCTGCCCCTGGATTAGGCCAAACTGCCTCTGGGCCTGTGCCTGTGCACGCACAGCTGCAGCCAGGCGCTGGCCGCACATGCAGCCACACAGACACACTGCTCCACGTGTCTGTGTGGCTGCATGGACAGCGGTCCTGCTTGCGGCCATGTGTGGCATGCACACGTCCAGCTGGCCCTCCGTGCCCTCATCAAGGGGCAGGTGGCTGGTGCCCCCAGTGCCCTGTGGCGGAGCGTGCCATTGTGACCCTGCCACAACCCCACCCCCTCCAGTGGGCATATCCTCCCTCCCCCCTGCCCCCAGCATCCCGCCCACATCCCCATCCCCCTCCACCCCCATCTCCATGTCGCTGTCCCTGCCACCCAGCCACTCACGTTCCTCTACCCTTCCACCGACATACCCCCCCACCACATCCTGCTCACCTGGCTCCCCGACCTCTGTCCCCCTTTCTGTGGGTTCCCCCTCATCCCCTAGCATGTGGGCCGCATCCTCATCCCCCTCATCCCCCTCGTCAGGGGTTGGGGGTGCAGGCTCAGGTCCATCCTCGTGCCCATCCCCCCCATCCTCCTCATCCTGCTGTTGTCCGCCGTCCTGCTGGTCACGCTGCACCTGATCCCCCTCCTGGCCCTCTACGTCTGGGGGCTCCTCCGGAACCTCGGCCTGATTGGCTGCACGTGCATCAGCTGTGGGAGAGATAGAACATGTCATCCCCTGGTGGATGATCCACATACCATGTCACTGTGGACCTGTGTTTCCACAACACATCCCCCTACATGGCCGTGTCCAGATACTCACCATTCAGCTGTGCCATTCTGTCACGCTGCACCCTGGCAACAAATCGGGGGAACCGGGCCCTCAGCTCCCTTGCCTTCTTTCGAAGGTCCTCCACCTGTAGGTGTTACAGAGAACATTGCCCTTAGCTAGCGGGGGGACACGTGGTGGCCCCTGCCCCTGCAACTGACACTCCCACGTCATACTACCTGCGCATGCCCCTATTCCTTTGGCACACATCCCCCCATGCAGTGGCGTGTAACAGACACATGTGTGTGTGACAAACACGCCACCCTGATGTGTGCACCATGTGCCCTATATGTGCGCACCACATACATGTACCATCCCAACTGTGTGTGCCACCTACACACATCTGCATGTGCATGTCATCCACTAGTTGGGGTGTGCAGTTATCACCTACAGTGGTCGCTGGGCTGCTCTTTGCCTGTGGTTTGCCCCTTGTGATCCCATACAGGGCCTGTTTCACGGGGTACAGGGTCGGTACAGGGGACCCCTTGCGGGGCCTCCATCGGGCAGGGCCAGTGTTTTGACCTTCATATTCGCACAGGGCACCAGCAGACAGTGTGCAGGGTGGGGGGCAGGGATGCCCTCATTTGGGCCTACATGTGTGTTAAGCAGGGTTTTGACCTTCATATTCACACAGGGCACCAGCAGACAGTGTGCAGGGTGGGGGGCAGGGATGCCCTCATTTGGGCCTACATGTGTGTTAAGCAGGGTTTTGACCTTCATATTCGCACAGGGCACCAGCAGACAGTGTGCAGGGTGGGGGGCAGGGATGCCCTCATTTGGGCCTACATGTGTGTTAAGCAGGGTTTTGACCTTCATATTCGCACAGGGCACCAGCAGACAGTGTGCAGGGTGGGGGGGAGGGATGCCCTCATTTGGGGCTGGATCACTCAGGGGCAGGGGTTTGGCCTTTCTATTCACACAGGGCACCAGCAGACAGTGTGCAGGGTGGGGGGGAGGGATGCCCTCATTTGGGGCTGGATCACTCAGGGGCAGGGGTTTGGCCTTTCTATTCACACAGGGCACCAGCAGACAGTGTGCAGGGTGGGGGGGAGGGATGCCCTCATTTGGGGCTGGATCACTCAGGGGCAGGGGTTTGGCCTTTCTATTCGCACAGGGCACCAGCAGACAGTGTGCAGGGTGGGGGGGAGGGATGCCCTCATTTGGGCCTGGATCACTCAGGGGCAGGGGTTTGTCCTTTATATTCACACAGGGCACCAGCAGACAGTGTGCAGGGTGGGTGGGAGGGATGCCCTCATTTGGGGCTGGATCACTCAGGGGCAGGGGTTTGGCCTTTCTATTCGCACAGGGCACCAGCAGACAGTGTGCAGGGTGGGGGGCAGGGATGCCCTCATTTGGGCCTACATGTGTGTTAAGCAGGGTTTTGACCTTCATATTCACACAGGGCACCAGCAGACAGTGTGCAGGGTGGGGGGCAGGGATGCCCTCATTTGGGCCTACATGTGTGTTAAGCAGGGTTTTGACCTTCATATTCGCACAGGGCACCAGCAGACTGTGTGCTGGGTGGGGGGCAGGGATGCCCTCATTTGGGCCTACATGTGTGTTAAGCAGGGTTTTGACCTTCATATTCGCACAGGGCACCAGCAGACAGTGTGCAGGGTGGGGGGGGAGGGATGCCCTCATTTGGGGCTGGATCACTCAGGGGCAGGGGTTTGGCCTTTCTATTCGCACAGGGCACCAGCAGACAGTGTGCAGGGTGGGGGGGAGGGATGCCCTCATTTGGGGCTGGATCACTCAGGGGCAGGGGTTTGGCCTTTCTATTCACACAGGGCACCAGCAGACAGTGTGCAGGGTGGGGGGGAGGGATGCCCTCATTTGGGGCTGGATCACTCAGGGGCAGGGGTTTGGCCTTTCTATTCGCACAGGGCACCAGCAGTCAGTATGCAGGGTGGGGGGGAGGGATGCCCTCATTTGGGCCTACATGTGTGTTAAGCAGGGTTTTGACCTTCATATTCGCACAGGGCACCAGCAGACAGTGTGCAGGGTGGGGGGGAGGGATGCCCTCATTTGGGCCTACATGTGTGTTAAGCAGGGTTTTGACCTTCATATTCACACAGGGCACCAGCAGACAGTGTGCAGGGTGGGGGGGAGGGATGCCCTCATTTGGGGCTGGATCACTCAGGGGCAGGGGTTTGGCCTTTCTATTCACACAGGGCACCAGCAGTCAGTGTGCAGGGGGGGGGGCCCTCATTTGTGGCTTGCAGCATCGATGTATTCATTTGGCGAATCTGTTAGTTAAGAGGGACATGGTCCAGAACCCCTTCCTTCCCTATTGGCCATGGAGGTGGGACTAGGGTGTCTTGTGGTTGGGGGACATCCTTAGCCTGCAGGGGCACCCTGTACCATACCTCTGTGACCTTTGGTGCACCTCTGCCATGGGTGCAGCTAACCCCTTGGGGCAGGGGTGTCTTTTTCAGGGGTGTGTGGAGGGCTTTGCTGGACGCAGGATATGTCAGCACCTGCTATACCCTGTCAGTGCATTGTGTATTTTTGCAGGGTTTGCTGGGTGTTTTTTCTTTTGTCTCATCATTTGGTTGAATTGTCCCCATGCACTTACCTCACGTGGGTAGTCTGCGCTCCTGTTAAAACGGTGGGCCAGCCGCTCCCAGGCCCTCCTGACTTTGGCTAGGTCCTGCCTCTTGGACGAGCCAGGGAAGAGTCTCTGCTGGCGTAGGCAGAAAAGCTCTGTCAGCAGGTAGATGTCCCTTTGGCTGAAGGGAGGCTTCCTCGACATGGTTGCCATGTCTTATAAGTGCCTTTACTGCCTAGCCACGTGCGTTGCCGGGGGCGTAGCCACGTGCGTTGCTAGGGTAGTAGGGAGATGTGGCGATACAGAGCACTAACAGAGAGCTGTGGCACAATGGTCACGGTAATGACCGCTGTTACAGGCAGCATGGGTTCGAGTCCCGGGCACTGGCCTGTATATTGGAAGGGGTATTGGCCTGTATATTGGAGAGGGATTGCTGAGGCTTTTGGACGAGACATTGCGTATGCGAGCCGAGCTACGTGCGTTGTTGCGTGTGCAGCGCCGCGCGTAGCGACGCGCGTACCATTGAGCCCGGGGATCTTTTCTTTTATGTGTGTGGGTACGTAGGGGTTTCAGCAGTGTGGGCATCTCATATATTACAGACTCTGTAGGGTGTCGTGCACCTATGCTTTCTGCTACCAGATGTACGTGTGCTGTCCCATGGTTTATCAATGGCTGCGAGCTCGTGCTGCGGTTTCAGAGGGATTGAATAATACAGTCACCCCCATGATGCACTGCACATGCTAATCAGCTCTCCACACAGGCACACCATATGGAATGCATCCCCACAGACTCTGGACATGGTAGGGGTAAATTGTCATGTGCACCCCCCACAGCCCCTTGCCCTTATAGGGGGTACTGACCATTTGTTGTACTGGCATTGAGGACCTGCCCAACACCACATTGTGTGGGTGCTCTGCTCACCCTGAGTGTGCAGTGGGGCATCCAGCCCTAGGTCCTCAGCACCGTCCATGGCGTAAGTCCACAGCAGTGTTACTGTGTGAGATAGATATTTTCTGCATGACCACCTTGGACATCTCTGTCTGTTTGGGGCAGGTGTAGACCCATGCCCCACCGCCCCCCCTCACCCCTGGGTGGCAAACAGGGTCACCCATCATAATCTGCACATTCTACCTCCCTTGGAAGGTGCCAGTGGAGGGGGGACATTAACCCTAGTCCTACTGAGGGGCAGACACCCCACAGGTCAGTCACTGCAGATCCAGACACATGCATGCCACAGGAGCAATCTGACATTGGGACTTGGTAGAAAATGACAATCCCAACCACTATCTGTGATTCCCCTGGTGCAGGCCAACACACTCTGCAGGCCACTCCATCACATCACCTACCAGCTGCAAACAGGCTGCTAGTGACCAGCAGAGATGCCTGCACCCAGACATGGGGTGCCAGCATACACAGCCAGCAGATACATCTGTGACTGGGCCCCAGGGGAACACCCATATTTATCACATGAGTGAACTACTATGTAGCACCATGGTGGAGCCTAGACATGCTGTGGTCACTGCACATTCAGGGTGACACTGAGCTTGCAGCGGCATCTACCGTGGTCACCCTGTCTGGGCAGGTGGTTGCCTGGCACTACAATGTACCTGTCACTGCCCTTTGCCCTGTGCATATACACCCTGGCCAGGCCGCCTTATCCGACCTCTACCCATGGTACTTTGCTACTCATTATGCACATTGGCAGCCCACTACTGGCAACATTGCTGGCAGTGTGGCCTGTCGACAGTGTTTGCAGCCACCACACACTGGCTGGACAGACAGCCACCCCCACACCTATGCCAGCATTGTGCTACTGTAGGGGGGTTCTGCAGCCATACACCCAACACCTGTCATGGGCACAGTACATGCATGGATGTGGTACGACATACTCTGGTGGATCACTCCCAAGGGTGTTGGACACTGTCAGGGGCCAGACCTGCGGCACACACCACAGACATCTGACTGCTTGTTGTGGCGCAGCTCAATGTGCACAATGTGCTTTACATAGGACATGAGTTCTACATTTTATCATTGGCAACTTTTAGTGCATGTGTACCATATACCCATGTGTAGGGTGCCATTGCTAAGGTATGCACCTGCTAGTATTGGGAGTTGACAGCAGGGCCAATTGTCTTACCTCTTCGGGTTTCATTGGCCAATGGGGCCTGTGGGTGGGTGGGTGGTGGGTGTCACTGTTAGCTGCTGCTTTACGGCAGGGTTCCACAACTCCAGTCCTGTCATTCCAGGCACTGATCAGGTTTTCATGCTGTCCCTCATAAATATGCATGGGCTACATCAGCAGACAAGTGGGGGGGCATAGTTATGCAGCACAGGTATCTTTATTGGGGGCAGCATGGTAACTGAATGGTGTGGGGCCCTCCAGGACTGCATTTGGGGGACTATGCTCTGGGTAATGCGCCTATATCTGGTGTGGTAAAATATTGGCGTTTTGTCCATGTGTATGTTCTCAGCAATAAGGGTGTGACCATTCCATCACAGTTTAGTTGTGGGGAGAATATGTGGGCAGGATTGGCATGGCCCCAGCTGGGATTTGAACCTGTGACATTCTGGTCTTAGAGGCACTGGCTGTGTCTGTTGCACCACACTGAGGCCACAGGGACAATGCGATCCCTGGAGATGGGATACCTGGCCTGACAGGTCAGAGACCCTGCTCTGCACCATTTTACTGTGGACTCATATCGCTTGTATGGAGGCAATTTGCACGTAACCTCACATACAACCTCGCATGAGGGGGCAATCCCCCATTACCAAGCTGGCCAAAAATTATATCATTGGGCAACAATACACGACACTCCCGCGAATGCTCCAATAACAGGGGATGTGTTTTGCAAGGGTCTCCGTTGCGTGATCCCTTCCAAGTATCTTTTCTTTTTTTGGTTTCGCTTTCCAGGGAGTGTGTTTTTTATTGTGGCCCATTGCTATCACTGTTGCCCAGCTGACTTGTGATGTTTACAGTTTTCTTTCTGCTATTTTCCACGTTTTATCTGTGTTTTCATGCTGTCCCTCATACATATGCCTGACCTACATCTGCCTACCATGGGGGTGGGGCATAGCTATACAGCACAGGCATCTTTGATGTGACAGCATGGGACAGGAATGCTGTGGGGCCCTCTAGGGCTGCATTTGCGGGGCTCAGCTTTCGTTGCTGTGCCTGTTTCTGGTGTCTGTGTTTGGTGTGGTGTAAAAATAGACCATGCCTTTGTTCTCTGCATTAAAGGTGTGTCTTTACTTTCACTTTTTAGTGGTGGGTAGGACTATTGTGACTGGGTTGGCGGCAGTCCCAGCTGGTATTTGAACCTGTGACCCTCTGGTCTTACAGGCACTGGCTGTGTCCATTGCACCACACTGGGGCCAAAGAGATGGTGCTGTCCCTGGTGTTAGTATGACCTGCCTGGCTGGTCAGGGACTCTGCTCTGCAAAAGGTTTACTGTGGCCTCATTTCCCTTGTATGCAGACAACGGTGCACATACACCTCAGGGGGACCTCACAGAGGGGACACACACCCATATCCGAGCTGGGCAACAATGATATCATTGGGAGACATTACACTACACTCCCAGGTCAGCTCCATTACAGTGACTTTCCCTTTTCGAGGGTCTGCGAAGCGTGACCCTTCCACATATCATTAGGTTTTTATTTTGTGCTTTCCAGGGAGTTCTGTTCCTTGTTGTCCATTGCTATCACTGTTTAACTGCTGATTTATGCTTTTAAAGGGGTTTCCTCTGGTCATTTTTATTGTCTTCTGTGACATTTCATTCTGTGCACATGTATCACACTGCTCACGTTTTGTGTGTTACCCAGGTTTCTCTGTACATTGCTGACGGAAATGGTTTCTCTTACCTTTAAAGATGCCTTCAACGGCAGGTTTTCATTCGCGTTGGAATTGAGCTCAGAATTACAGCGCGTTAGTGAGGGGGAGCCTCTCCCCACCCCCTCTCCGCCCATTGACCCCTTCTCTCCGCCCACTCTCCACCTTCTGCGCTGTTTTAACGCGCCGCGGGGGTTTACGATCGTTAAACGCGGTCAACGCGCGTAGTATGATGTTACCGGTCGTTGGCGCGTGTTTACGCGCGTTATACTGCACTTACGGTCGTTAACGTCATACTACGCGCGTTATTCACGTTTAGTAAACATAGCCCCATGTCCTATTGGGGAAAGAAAACAAGTGGCAATGTCAAATAGAAACTACATAAACAGAATACCTCAGCTCAGTTACTCATGCAGAACATAGACCATCACCAAACAAAGAACAAGGAATCACAATTTAGAAATAGGAAGACAATAATTAAACTGGGAACCCCAAAAGCCAAACTTGGAATGTACTACAATATTGTAGAAATAAAACTATAAATTAATTTCCTCTTATACTAAACAAAGCGCAGACGTTAATGATGCACATTTCCCAGAGCTGACGTATTCCAGTTAATAAATTCAAAATAAAGAGATATTTTTCTACCTTTTGTGCATTTTTTTTTCAGTTGCAATTGCTGCAGCCACTTTCTTCTGGTTTCCTCATGACGTCTGCTAACTCTCCATTGTCTGCTGTCCATTTGTCCTTTCTTCTCCTAGTTTTTTTCCATTCTCTCTCTACATTTGCTTTAACATAATAATCTTTCTCCTTTTGCTCTTTCCTCCATCTCTTTCTTTATTCCTTTTTCATCCACTCAAATTTTACCCCTCCATCCTCAATCCCCACTTACTCTCCCAGTACCCAGCCTATTGTAGATTTTTCTTCCCTCCCTCACAAAATATGTTTCCCCTCTCCATTTCACTCTCCCAGCCCCATCCCATTCTAATCCTACCCCATCATCAGCTTCCTTCTAGTTCCAGGCCCACCCAGCATTCTCTCGCTTCTTGTCCCCGCATCAGCCCATTTCCATTCCTAGCCCCCATCAGCCCATTTCCAATCCTATCCTAACCCCACCATCAGCCCATTACCAGTCCTAGCTCCCTCATCCATTTCCAGTCCTATTTGAGCCCCTCCAGCAGCTCATTTCTAATCCCAGCCCCCCATCAACCCATCTCTAGTCCTTTCCTATCCCCGCCATCAGCCCATTTCCCACAGTCCATTTTCAGTCCTAGCAACACCCCCAGCCTATTTTCAGTCCTAGCAACCTCACAGCACATATCTAGTCATAGTAACCCTCCCAGCCAATTTTCAGTCCTAGTAACCACCCCCACAACCCATTTTCAGTCCTAGCAACCCCTCATAGCCCATTTTCAGCCCTAGCAACACCCCTAGCCCATTTCCAGTCCTAGTAACCTCCCCCCTCCACAATGCATTTTCAGTCCTACCAACCCCCACAGTCCATTTTCAGTCCTAGCAACCCCCCAGCCCATATCTAGTCCTAGTAACCCCCAGCCCATTTTCAGTCCTAGTACCCCCCACAACCCATTTTCAGTCCTAGCAACTCCCCATAGACCATTTCCTTTCCTAGCAACTCCCCCAGCCCATTTTCAGTCCTAGAAACTCCCCCCCCCCCCTAGCCCATATCCAGTCCTAGCAACCTCCCACAGCCCATTTCCAGTCCTAGTAATCCCCCAGGAAGGAGCAGCACTCTTGCAACACCATCCAGGATACACAAAAGAGCAAGAGACGAGATGAATATGAATGATCAGCAAACGTTTATTCATAAAGGACCCCAACGCGTTTCGGCGCTATCGCCTTCTTCAGGGGGAATACAACTTAAAAACATAAACAAATTAAATAAACATGCATGTAAATAAATAATTAGATGCTACCTTAAGGGAGCATCAAAATAAACATAAAATTGAATAAAACAGCCCCATTAGATTATCTAAAACAATATGCATTTATATAAAACATCACACAATGTAAGTAAAATATCTATAGTAAACCTACTTCTATAAACGCAGGACATAGGGTTGTTAAACCATGACATTAAAATCACATAAACAGACATGACAACTGTAAAACTAAAAGTAATGACCCATAAACCACATAATTTAAAAATCACAACCTTGTGTGCTCTTATTTTTATCTTATAATGTTAATAAAACCTCATGTAATAATTTAATGTAAAATGTCTTCAGCTTACTAAAATTGATGCTATTAAATATTCAGTGAAATTTTTTTATTAATAAATTTCATCACTGTATAATGTAGCAACTATAGTTGTTACTATCTGAACAACATTAACTGTCTAAATGAACTGTATTGATGAAATAGTCACCAATAAAACATTTAAAACTCTACTGTATATAAATTATGATGAGAACTACATTAGTTGTAGCTAACACACACTGTGTATTGCAAATAAATATATGTTTTGTCAACTGACCTAGTATCTAATTATTTATTTATGAATAAACGTTTGCTGATCATCCATATTCATCTCGTCTCTTGCTCTTTTGTGTATCCTAGTAACCCCCAGCCCATTTTCAGTCCTAGCAACCCCCCACAGCCCATTTCTAGTCCTAGTAGTAACCCCCCCCAGCCCATTTTCAGTCCAAGCCCCCACCCCTCCACTCCCGAAGAGCCCCGCGACTAGCTAAGAGGGAGCTGGAGAGGCCCCAGCTCACCTCTACAGCTGCCGAAGTGAAGCCCGCCTTTTCCCTTCACTTCGGCAGCTGTACTGACATTTAGAACTCTGCCATGCTGAGGTCAAAGGGGACTTCCTGTTTCCCATGCTTGGCGCGGTAGCATTCTAAACATCAGTACAGCTGCCGAAGTGAAGGGAAAAGATGCGCTTCACCTTAGCAGCTATTAGAGGCCGCCCTGCCTGCCGGTCTTCAATGCAGAATGTTGTTGGCGCGGGGCCCCCTGAAACGCGGGGCCCTCTGCATTCTTGCTCAATGGACAGGCCAACCCTGCATGGGATGGAGGTTTGGTTGAGTGGGTGGTGCGACGTAGGAGAGTGGTTGGGAGGGGATGAGTGCAGGAGGAACTTATTTTTGCTGGGAATTTGCGTTGTAAGTGATTTGGATTGGAGGAGGGGTCTGTGACCCTAAGAGAAGTGCTGTCTTAATTTGCAGTTTCGGTGTCATGGTTTTTGGTTGTTCTTTGCTATTTTCTGATTCCATCCTTTAAGGATACGATGGGAGGAGGGGGGGCATTAGAAGGGTGTAGAGGATGGGTGGGTTGTTACGGCTGGTGGGTTGGGACATGAGGAAGGTCTTATGGTGGATCAGCTGTATGTGTCAGGAAGATACTTTTTTGGAGAGGGTGTTTTTCTCTCTTCAGGGGTCTTGCTCTTTACTTTCTATCCTTAATCTACACTTTCTCTAGTTATAATTAAACTTATTTCATGGAATGTCCATGGGCTGCATAACCCGGTTAAATACCATCGGGTCCTGGACCAGATCCTTCATGAGAAAGCAGATATTGTCTTCTTACAAGAGATTCACTTTGCGGGGCAGTACCATCTTAAATTTGCTCCCCTTAAGGTCTCCCAGATCTTTGTTGCCAATTTTATCTCTTGCAAGTGTGAGGTGGCAATTCTCATTTCTCACCCATGCAAATTTCAGTTGATCAATGAGTATAGTGACTCAGAGGGTAAATTACTCATTCTCCATGACTCCATACTTATCTTAGTTAATGTCTTTATACCTCCTTTGGCAACTCTCTTCGGGCAGTTTCTGAGGCTGTGCAGCCTCTACACCAAGGTCAGATTCTGCTTGGAGGGGATTTTAATTATGCGATGACTCCATTAGATCACATCGGTATGAGATTCTCGATTTCTAAACCAGCTTACCAGCTGGTTGACATGCTATTGAGCCTAGATTTTGCGATGCTTGGCGGACTTCTCATGCTCAGGTACGGGATTAAACTTATTTTTCACAGGTTCACAATAGCCACTCTCACATAGATATGTGGTTTGTGAGGAGGAAGATGGTAGTGGCAGCGATCCTTCTGAATGTGCCTTTCCTTTTTGCTTTGTTTTATCTTTCTGCTGTTTTCCATGCCACACATATCACGTAAAAGGAAGGCAAAATTGCAGTTGGAACAGTCAGAGATTAGCGGGCCCATGGACTTTTTCGTGAAGCCCGTTGTGAAGAAGACTCCAGGTGGCCTGTTGGGTAGGGTGGGGGTGTAAGGAGACCCTTCACCTACACTTGGGCCCAATGTCTCTCTTAGCCCAGAGGATCGAGTTTTTCCAGTCCAGCCAGCGCAGAAGACCGAAGCAGCAGCTGGGGGTTTTCTGCTGGTTAATTCTGGCAAGCTAACCCAGTGGATGGTACTGCCACTCTGCCCCGGAAGTGCCGGGTTTATCAAACAATGCTATGGTTTTGAAAATGTTCTGCGGCTTATCAGTGTTGTCCATGGTCTTCGATCTAAGTCTGAGCAATATGCTATAATGTTGTTAGATGCTTTTGACAAGGTGGAATGGCCTTATTTATTTGAAATCCTAAAGTCTTTTGGCTTTGGATCCTCCTTTTGGACTGCATAGCAGCCCTGTATGCTAGACCCCAAGCCTCTGTTTTGGTAAATGGCTTTCTTTCTGCTCCTTTCTGTCTCAGGAGGGGCACTAGACAGGATTGCCCCCTATCTCCTCTTCTCTTTGCTCTAGCTATTGAACTCCTGACAGCCCATGTTTGCCAGCGTGCAGTGGAAATTGGTATACCCTTGGGTGCTGGCTGGCATGCCGTCTCATTATATGCTGGCAGCACTTTAATCTACCTTTGAGAGCTCACCACCTCTCTTCCAATAGTTGTAGGCATTCTGGATTGTTTTTCCCATCTTTCTGGCTTTACAGTCAATAAATAGAAGTTAGTGCTGCTTTCTTGCGTTTTGGGGATTTCTTTGCCTGCTGCTTCAATCCCTGTGGATTTTCAGATGGTGCAACACTTTCGATATTTAGGGGTTCTGATTCCTCAGGACCTTGCATACCTGTACTCACTTAATTATGGGGCCCTCCTCGAGTGTGCGCTAGGATATGGATTCTTGGTGCTCCGCTTCTGTCTCTTGGTTGGGACAGGTCAATATTCTTAAAATGTTACTCCTGCTATAGCTTTTATTCTTATTTACTCAGCTTCTGATTGCCATTCCACACATTTTCTTTCTGAAACTTTAAAGGGCTATTTATTACCCCTTTTCTCTGGCGGGATCACAGTCCGAGGATTAGCTGGGAGGTCTTGATTCATCCAAAACTTTCCGGTGACTTGGATCTCCCTGATTCTGAGTTATACTATAGGTGTTCCTGTTTGTGGGCCTTCCATGTGTGGGTCCATTCCCTAGACTCTGAGTGGATCGCCCTGGAAAGGGAGTGGATAGCTCTGATTCTCTTGGATGCGATCCTTTTCCTTCAAATTCGGGTGATGCATACTTAGTGCTATCACATCCCTTTCTCAATCACTTTTGGTGAGTTTGGAATGGTATCAGTAATAAACTTCGCTTGTCCTCTCAGTTCTTACCTTATTCTTTGCTCTCTTCTTTTGCTTTTGTTCAGGATTTTGGGCAACAGCACCTTTGGTGTGGTCAGTCTCTGTGTGTATTGGCTCTTTTCGACAAGTCCATCATGATTTTGAAAGCCCATCTGGAACAACTTTGGGGGACAACATTGCCCGACTTCCAGCTTCGTCATTGTTTTGGCACTTTTCCAACAGGGTAGATGTATTGCACCCTCCTTGCTCTTGGGAACGTGTTCTTTTCGACTTGATTCATCTTAAATCTTTCTTGGCTTGGCTTTATAGAGCACTTGCTTCCAACAGTCCCTGTTCACCAGGGGTTCATCGTTCCTAGGAGATGGAAGTAAGTCTTGCCTGACCAGTCTGAGGATTTCTGGGATGAGGTCTATAGCTACTCTCAATCTTGTTCCATCTCTCTTCCCTAGTGAATACACAATTACGGATTTTGTTTTACGTGTCTGTTCTTCTGATGGATCTCTTCTGATGGAATCGTGCTGAGGATCCGCTTTGCTGGAGATTATGTAGCCGAAGAGGTGATTTTGAGCATATGTGGTGGTCCTGTCCTCATCTGCGGGAATTTGGACCCTTGTGTATGAGCATATTACTCACTCTTTGGATTTCGTTTTGCCTTTAACCTTGAATCCTGTGTGTTGGGTTTCCTGCCCTCTGATCTTCTCAAGGATCAGTCTAGGTGTACTTCTAATTGTTTGCTCCTCGCAGCTTGGTCAGTTATAGCGAGATTTTGGAAGAGATCTTGGGCCCTCTCTTTTGATGAATGGATGGTTAAAGTGTGGGATATCTACCATTTGGACAAACTCACTGCAGGAGAGCACGGCCATCCATTTTGCTGTGATACTTTGTGGACTCGGGTGTTACATTGTGAGAGTTGATGGGCAGTTTCTTGGGAAGCTGAAGGTGGTGGGTGGGGGGGGGGGGCAGCAGATATAGCGGGTATCTTTTCTGGATGCTGTCAAGCCTTCCTGAGGGTTTTAGCTGGGGGCTAGCAGACTACATCTCTGGGAGTGTTTTCTCCAGTTTGATGATGTTTTCTTATATGGTACAGTTTCTGTCTCTCCAATAATAGTACTCAGTATTGTGCGTCTGTGATTACTGATGTATTTTTCTTCAGTGCTTGAGATTGTTTTGTCTTGTGTTTATTGTGATTGCACAATACAAAATTCACAGCACAAAAAAAGAATAATTGGGCATTTCCAATTTTTTAGCTGGTGCTCAAATGATTTCAATAAAAATATCAGTTGCAGTCAAACAACCATTTGCTCCCCCAGCTGGACTTCCAGGAGTGACAGCTTCAGTACTTGTCATGGCTATCAAACACACATACAGCTGATGCTCAAGATAGTGCTGAGTCAGAACCAGAGGGGGGCAACTGGAGCTGTTCTTCTGCTCAATTCCAACAGAGGGGTCACTTCATCACGGTTCAGAGTCACCCAGCAATGGAGATGTGCTTTTGTTTGAAATGAAATACAAAATCTCAACACATTTTCCTATATTGTTTCATTATCAAAATGGAATGAAAGAAAAATGAATACAAATCACTTTTGTTTCTTATTTCATTTTCAAGTAGAAGAAACCCCTGACCAACAAATTGGGGTCATGATACGTATGAATTGAGTTTCGAAGATTTCAAGAATTCTTTAAAAAACAAATTACAGTACAATGGACCTTGGCAATATGTTGACAATATGAATTAACAGATATTAAAGAGTCCAAAAATATTTTTATATGGGCTGCCACTGTTATAGTGTTATATTTTATTTATTCATTCAATAACAGCATTTCTATACCACTTTATCCTAATATTTTAATATCCCCTGACCTTCCACCATCCTGTAACTATGACACCCCCAGACATATCCCATCACATCTGCTCCGCACCCCACAAAATGCCCTTCCCCTTAAAACTACCATCCTGCAACTGCCCCATCTTTTCACCAGTTGCCCTCTGCACCTGCCACACCACCACTAAAGTTGCCACATTCCCAAAATGTAATGTACTGCAATTCCTCCACCCCCAAAACTATCCCCTCACAACTACAGTACTAACCCACACACTGCCTACCCCTAAAACACTCCCTTGCAATTCACCTAGCATGAAACAAACTGTCCCATCCCAAAAAATACCCCCAAAACGTCCCACCTCAATGCAAAATGCCCCACTCCAAGAACTGCCCCCTGCAACTGGATTACAAACTCTCTCCACTCCCAATACTAATTTGCCCCATTCCCATAAACAGCTATCCCACAACACTGAATTGTGTCCCACCCATCAAAATATCTCCACATAACTTCCCACCTCTAAAACAAACTCCCCTTGCTAATGGCCCACTTCTAAAAACTCCCCACTGAAACTCATCCGCATCTTAAAAACTGCCCCATCCACAAAACTATCTTCCGTCAACTGCCATAACCCACAAAATATGTCTTAGGAAAAGCGACGCCACCCGTCTGCACAGCACACACAGAACATGCAACAGATACACACACACAAAAATACATCACAAATGCAGGATCCCTTTATAGCAACAGGATAAAATCAAAATAAACATAACTTTCTCTTCTGTCTCAACAAATAGTGGTGACCTATATGGACCAGTGGGTACACCTCTAAACAACGGCATGGGGAGGTGTGACCTGTATGGAGTGGCAGGTGCACCTGCTCTTGCCGCCTTGCTGGACAGACTAGATAGCCAAATCTGGTCTTTTTCTGCCATCATATACTACGAGGGTTGCTCATAAAGTAATGCCCCACATGTTTTTTCTCAGTCCAGGATGAAGATAGAGGTGTGAAATTGAAAGGGTAGTAACTTTGAACTTCAAAGGACACATGTGTGTAATTTTACAGTCGTCCGACAAATAGCGAGGCAGTAGTGATCCTTCAAATGGTGTCTGTGAGTGACACACGGTACAAACGAGCTGTAATTGAATTCTTGGTGGAGGAGAAAGAAAGTGTGAGAAACATTCGCAAATGGTTGTGTACTGTGTATGGAAGTTCTGCGGTAGATAGGAGCACTGTTGGACGATGGGTGAAGAGATTAAAGGCTTCAGGAAGTGGTAAAACGGAACTGGAAGATCGGACGTGGTCTGGGCATCCTGCCTCAGCCACCAGTCCAGAAAAGTTGCAGCGCGCTGATGACATTATTCGTGCGGATCGGTGCATCACGAGTCGGGAATTGTCCATATAGCTTTCTGCCAGTAGAGGTAGTGCAATGGCAATTATTGACTCTTTGGGATATTCAAAGGTGTGTGCAAGATGGGTTCTGCGAAGTCTCACAACTGAACACAAACACCAAAGGAAAGACATTTGCTCTGATTTGTTGGAGTGTTTTTGTCCCGGATCGTCACAGGTGACGAAACCTGGGCTCACCACTATGAACCAGATACTAAAAAGCAGTACATGGAATGGCATCATGCTCACTCACCAAGAAAAAAGAAGTTCAAGACCACTCCTTCTGCTGGAAAAGTGATGATCACCATCTTTTGGGACATTGATGACGTAATTCTGGTGGATGTGCTTGAGAGAGGTGAAACAATCAATTCAGATAGGTACATCAAAATCCTTCAAAAACTGAAACGGCGTTACTTGCAAGTGTGGCCTAACAGTAATCCAGGAGACATGTTGTTTCAACACGATAATGCTCGCCCTCACACAAGTCACCGAACCCCAGAGGCAATCGCCAAATTTGGTTGGACAGTGCTCCCCTACCCACCCTACAGTCCTGATCTGGCACCATCAGATTTTCATCTGGTTGGACCACTAAAGGATGGCCTGCGTGGAACAAGGTTTGAAGATGATGTGAGCATGATTCGTGCTGTAAAAAAATGGCTGCATGAAAAGGACACGAGCTGGTACAGAGGAGGAATTAATGCCATCGTTTCTCGTTGGCATAAGGCCGTAGATGTTGATGGAGATTATGTAGAAAAATAATCTGCATTAAGGACACATTAATTTATACTGTGAGTGATTTTTATACATTTTGAATGAAAACTCTCCGTGAAAAATAATGTGGGGCATTACTTTCTGGACAACCCTCATATGTTACTATGTTATCCACAGAGAGACAAGAGGACTGATAAAAATTCCTTTGCTCTGACATATTTTAGATTATTTGCATATATATTTCCTTTTCTTTACTGTTATTTCCACAATGAAAGCTTCTGACTGAATTCATTGCTTTCTTATTGGTTGCTATTTATTTATTTAACTGCATTTATATCCCGCTTTTCACCGGGTCAAAGCGGTGTAACATGTAACATAGGGAGGGGTAATTTCTTTTAGGGTGGGGCCATCACCAGGGTCAACAATTAATGATTATGGGTGAACATAGACATTTTTTACTTCTGCTGAAATCTACGTGTGGGGTCATGGTGGTGTTTCTGTTGAGAGATGTTCCCGGAATAGGATTGTCTTTAGCTGTTTCTTAAATGATGTGATGTCGTTGTTGTTCTTGATGTGGTTCGGTAGAGAGTTCCAGAGGGATGGAGCATAGAGTTCAAATGCTCTGTTGCAGGTCCGTTGTGTAGATTTGGTTCTTTTG
Organism: Ichthyophis bannanicus; assembly: GCA_033557465.1. Classification (NCBI taxonomy): domain Eukaryota; kingdom Metazoa; phylum Chordata; class Amphibia; order Gymnophiona; family Ichthyophiidae; genus Ichthyophis; species Ichthyophis bannanicus. Next base: position 738,217,541 of record CM066036.1, read on the forward strand.
TGGGGGACAACGATGGAGTTATTGGAGGAATGTCTGGTTGATCTGTTGTGGGATGGTCGAGGCAGTAAGGAGTGTAGTGAGGTGTTCCGTGCTTGGTGGATAGTTTTGTGGATGAGTAGGATGGCTTTGTACTTGATTCTTGCCTGCAGTGGCAGGAGGTGAAGGTCTCTTAGGATTGGGGTGATGTGCTCCCGTTTTTTTGCATTTTGAATAATCCTTGCTGTGGTGTTTAAAGCAGTACGGAGGGAGTTGGTGTGCGAGGCAGGAAGTCCATGGTAGATTATGTTGCAGAAATCCAGATGGGGGAGTGTCACAGCTTGCATCACTGTCCTAAAGTCGTGAGGTTCTAGGAGGGGCCGGAGTCGTTGGATAGTTTTAGCTTTGTGGAATATCATCCCGGCGGTTTTGTTGATTTGTTGTTTGAGGGTGAGAGCTTGATCAATGATGACGCCTAGATATCTTATTTGAGGCTGGACTTGTATTTGTGTGGTTCCCATGTTGAGGTGGGTGGGTGGTTTGAAGTCAGGTTCTTTTGTTACTATTAGGGCTTCGGTTTTCTTTATGTTGATGGATAGATTGTTCTCCTGTAGCCAGTTGGCCACGTCGTTGAAACAGGCTGATAGCTGTTCGTTTTTTGGGTTGGTGGTTGTAATTGGTGCATAGAGCATTATGTCGTCCGCGTAGATGTGGAAGTTGATGTTGTGGGTGCGTATGACTGAGCATAGTGGACGTAGGTATATGTTAAACAACATGGCTGATAGGGTGCTATCTATATTTTTGGATAGATTCTGTTACACTAGCCAGGGCTAAATTAAGGAATTGGCAAGCTGGGAACATACCTGAGGTTTAAAGTTTAGGGAGGCACTGTCAGATGTGCTATGAACCGTCATCAGCAAGGTATCTTTATATCAATTGTACTTGTCTCCAAGTGACTAGCCGATATATATCAAAACATCCATATTTTTATCATTAAAGTGGTATTGCACAAATTTCTGAGAAACTAAGACAATATTCTTCGTTCTCAGATACGGATAACTGTATGAAGTGTCCAGAAGACGAATGGTCCAATCAGGAGAGAGATGCCTGTATCCCAAAAATGAAATCCTTCCTGTCCTATGAGGAGCCTCTGGGAATCGCTTTGACGTTCATCAGCATGTTCTTCTATTTTATCACTGTTGTCATTTTGGGAATCTTCATTAAATACCGTCATACTCCCATAGTGAAAGCCAACAACCGGAACCTCAGCTATATTCTCCTAGTCTCCCTCATGTTCTGTTTCCTCTGTTCCTTGATATTCATTGGCCATCCTGATAAGTTAAGCTGCATCGTAAGACAGATTGCCTTTGGGATCACTTTCTCCATCTCTCTCTCCTCCATACTGGCAAAAACCATCACTGTAGTCATTGCTTTCAATGCCACCAAGCCCAAAAGTAAGCTCCGGAACTGGATAGGTTCCAAAGTGTCAAATTCTATCATCCTTTGCGGTTCTCTTCTGAAAGCCCTTCTGTGCCTCGTATGGTTGAGCACGGATCCCCCATTTCCATATCATAACTATCAATCAGATACTGGAATAGTATTAATTGAATGTAATGAAGGGTCAATAGTTGCATTTTATTCTGTTCTGGGTTATCTGGGATTTTTGGCTGGTATCAGCTTCATCATAGCTTTCCTTGCAAGAAATCTACCTGACAGTTTCAATGAGGCCAAGTACATCACCTTCAGCATGCTGGTGTTCTGCAGTGTCTGGATCTCCTTCATCCCAACATACCTGAGCACCAGGGGCAAGTACATGGTGGCAGTGGAGATCTTTGCTATCCAGGCCTCCAGCGCAGGACTGCTGGGCTGTATCTTCATCCCCAAATGCTACATGATTCTGCTGAGACCTGAGAAGAACAGCAGAAAGTACCTAAAAAGAGATGTAAAGACTTAGAGGAATGGAAATTGCTCTTTTTATTAAAGAAAGAACCCCATACTAACAAAGGTTTTGTTTGGCTCGTCTGCCATTACATTGAAATTCATACACAATAGATACATATTTTAAGGTATTTATAGTGATGTGTACACGCTGCGAGTACCCAATGGGTTAGATTTAAAAGGGAAGATTTTATATTCTACTGTATGTAGAGGGTACCCCTTAGGAGAAAGGCTCCTTTGTCATTGCTTGGATACCTAATGTGTTTGGAGACCATTAATGCTGTACAAATTTAAAACAAAAAGAGGACAGGCTAAGCTATATAGGTGTTATCCATCTAATCAAGCAAGATGGTCTCCAATTTACATGATCATCTGCAGAAAAAAAATAGAACATTTTTTGCACTTAATAAAATTAGATGTTACCATACAAATGATCAGTAGTAGTAGTAGTTATTAAACCAGTTTGACAGTAAGTCATATGAGTGGTTCTACTTTCTTATTATATTGGACCAGACTGAGAGTCATGAAAATATTTTCATTGGGGGCAAACAAATAATCTACTGCTACTACTATTACTAATCATCATCTCAATAACGCTACAAGGTGCACACATCGTTCTACAAATCCATGTAAAAGATGGACCCTGCTCATCAGAACTTACGATTTCATTATAGATGGACAACAAAATGTGTGGGATCTAGGGGAAAGTTAAAGATACACATAGGTGGTGAACTGGAGACGTGGAGGCCAATTCCATCGGGTGCACGTCCGGCTACAGCTTGGACAGGGCAAGATATACCTCATTCTGCAACCGCAGGAGCTATATGTTCCATGCAATCGTGGAATTGGGCACATAGATGGCATGCATCCAATTCCAAGCTGCGATTCATTCTGGGATCTGCCTGGTGTGCCGGTGCAGCGGTGTCCTGTCGCCATGACACTGGTACATCCAGCCAGAGGCAATGAATCCCTGGGAGAATGTGAGGCACGGCCAAACTGCCATCGGACCCTCAATAGGGGCCCCCTAGGTTTGAATCAGGCGGCCGGTGCCATGCTACTGCGGTGCAATGGGGCTGAGGGGTCTATAGCGTTAAATCTTCACCAAGTCTGACACTTATTCCACCCTTGCAGTGCAATAAGCTGGGCATCTAGGTAGGTGCCAGGGGACGTAGAGAGACATGAGCTGAATCACCTATGTACACTCCAGCAGACGGCCCCTCCCCCACACCGCCTCGCTCTGCCCCTGCACCACCCTCTCCTGTCCCCATCCATCGCTCCCCACACAAATGCTGTGTACATGCGGGACGTGCTGGTATTGCAAACGTGATGAGGGCTAAACACGGGCTGCACCTCCAACCTGCACATCCAACCCTACTATTCATGGTTGAGAACGATCACCCAAGTGCAGAAAAATATCACTGATATTACATATTGTAGTCAATCTTTAGAGTTCTGACATCGACATGATAGTTGTATTAAAGTCTGGTTTTGGACCTTTTAGATTGGTGCTATGCAAAACATGTGAAATAGAGAACCTAAAATCATCTTTAGACTCCGTTTTGAATATCAGGTTTTTATGCAGTTAAACAGGTGCTTGTAATATTTGTTGTTTATGCACATTACAACTACTACTTATAGTTTGTATAGTGCTACAGTCCCTGCTATATAGAGTTTACATCCCAAGCAAGGCAGGCACACAACAGAGAGGGAGCTAGAGATGATCATGACACATTTATTTATTTTATTTAACAGGATTTATGTACTGCTTTATCATTTCAATCAAGGTCCTTTACATTGAAACCTAAACTTGATAATGTACATTAAACAGGGATATTGATAACTTGGATTCTTCTGAGGCAATGGAGGGTTGGGTGACTTGCCTAAGGGCACAAGGAGTGCTAGTGGGAACTGAACCCTGGTTTCTGGGTTCTCAAGCCAGTGTCTTAACCATTAGGCTCCTCCTCCTCCACATGGGTGACCACAGAGCATAAATGGTCAGGATCCAAGATCTGCCACAAAGTGCTTGGTGTTTAGCCTGGATTTTAATAGGGAAAATGCCCACTGGACCTGAATGCCACTCACCTTGGAAAGGAGAGATCTAAACACTAAACTAAACAAAGAAACAAACTAATTAATTAAAGGGGTCTGGCCGTTTGTTCCAGGCATACGGTGCAGCAAGGTGGAAAGAATACAGTCTGCAGATGGCAGTGGAAGTGAAGGGCACAGATAGAAGGGGTCTGCTTGAAGAGCTGAGTTCCTGAGGAGGGGTGTAGGGAGAGATAATAGAGGAAAGGTATTGAGGAGCTGCAGAGTGAGTGCACTTGTCGGTCAGAAGGAGAAGTTTGAACTGGATGTGGAACTGGATAGGAGTCAATGGAGTGAGTTGAGGAGAGGGGTTACGTGAGCAGAGTGTCTCTAATGGAGGTTTAGCTTTGTGACTGAGCTGTGAATGGATTAGAGATGATCGACAGGGAGACCAGCGAGGAGCAAGCTGCAATAATTTAAACGGGAGGTGACTAGAGAGTGAATAAGGTTCTTTGTAGTAAGTTCAGAAAGGAAGAGGTAAATTTTGCTGATATTATAGAGAAACTCTGAGGAGATATTCAGCGGCAACGGCTAATGTTTCAGTGACTAACCATCGTTGCTGACACTCAAATCCTTATATTCAATGCCAGGGCCATATCCTGCCACCGGTGCTGAATATCCGGATTGACTGGATAGGAAAGAGGCTAACTGGGCAGCAGCAAAATTCCCGGTTAGCTTCTATGGTAAAAGTTAGCCCAGTCTTTCATGTGCTTAACTTTTTCCACTTGGCAATAACGAGACAGTGGCTCAATATCTCCACTGCCCGATCACTGCCAGGTGCTGCCCCCGGAATGCTCCGATGCTAATTGCTAGTCGTGTTAGCACCGCTGAATATCCCACTTTGCACGACTGATGCGCTTAGCAGCTTTGCTAACTGCGTTAATAGCTTTGAATATCCCCCACTACAGGTTTTAGTTACCTATCGGATGTGTGCAGAGAAAGAGAGAGAAAAGTCATAGATGACCCTAAGGGTGCAAGGTGAGGAAATAGGGAGGATAATAGTGTTACCCACCGAAATAGAGAAAGGATGAGGGGGGGGGGGGTAGCTTTAGCGCAAGGGTTCTCAAACCAGGTCTTGGAATACACTTAGCCAGTCCGGTTTTCAGGATCACCACAATGAATATGCATGAGAGAGGTTTGTATGTACACTGCCTCCATTGTATGCAAATCTCTCTCATGCATATTCATCAGAAATTGCATAATGGGGGTTATTTTAGAAACCTTATTCATGGTTTCCATGTGTAGAATCAAACATTCAGACATGGATATGGGATCCATGTATAAATGGCCATTTACATGTGGAAGTCCTCACTATATAGAATCTGCAAGAGGGGTGTGGGAGGCATTATTGAGAAGTGGCCTGGCCTGTCAAAAATCTACACCTATAGTCCCTATTTCATATAGGGAATAACATGTGAATGGCCAAATTGTTCACTTTAGGATTTATACCTGCTCCCTGGTATCTTTCTCTTTCTTAAAAAGTGGCCATTTCAGCCAGCCCTTTACAAGGGGTCATCCTCTTTAATCCCCTGTTGTAAATATCCCTCTCCAAATTAAAATTAGAGTAAGCTAGCAAGATTTATAAGCGTAGATTTTCAAGATTGTGAAATACCATTGTCCATGTGTAAGAGCTGTCATCTACACGTGGAAGCTGCCGAGTTTGTGAAATACCATCGTCCATGTGTAAGAGCTGTCATCTACACGTGGAAGCTGCCGAGTTTGTGAAATACCATCGTCCATGTGTAAGAACTGTCATCTACACGTGGAAGCTGCCGAGTTTGTGAAATACCATCGTCCATGTGTAAGAACTGTCATCTACACGTGGAAGCTGCTGAGTTTGTGAAATACCATCGTCTATGTGTAAGAGCTGTCATCTACAAGTGGAAGCTGCCGAGTTTGTTAAATACCATCGTCCATGTGTAAGAACTGTCATCTACATGTGGAAGCTGCCGAGTTTGTGAAATACCATCGTCCATTTGTAAGAGCTGTCATCTACACGTGGAAGCTGCCGAGTTTGTGAAATACCATCGTCCATGTGTAAGAGCTGTCATCTACACGTGGAAGCTGCCGAGTTTGTGAAATACCATCGTCCATGTGTAAGAGCTGTCATCTACACGTGGAAGCTGCTGAGTTTGTGAAATACCATCGTCCATGTGTAAGAGCTGTCATCTACACGTGGAAGCTGCTGAGTTTGTGAAATACCACCGTCCATGTATAAAAGCTGTCATCTACACGTGGAAGCTGTCGAGTTTGTGAAATACCACCGTCCATGTGTAAGAGCTGTCATCTACACGTGGAAGCTGCCGAGTTTGTGAAATACCATCGTCCATGTGTAAGAACTGTCATCTACACGTGGAAGCTGCCAAGTTTGCGCCATTATTCCCACATGCACATTTGCAAAATGGCTCCTCCAGCTCCTTGTCTTGACACATACACGGGAACTCCTGTATCTCCTTATCACATTTTACAAACAAAAGCCTCCACGTTTGCAGACCTTTTTCTAAAACACTGCAGGAACTGTCTCGGTCATAACATCAAACTGGATTTCCATTTCCCCCTGCTGTCTATAATGTTCCTTAATGCATCATAATTAAAAATGCAATCACTGGGTATACTTTCCCTCCTCCAACCTAATCTCATCCATTCTTAAAATGGGTGAAAGTGGGCATGTTGTGAAACATGCAAAGGCTGGTCAGTTTTCAAAATTCATTTTTATGTAGCTTAATATGTTTTACTCATATCTTTTTCAACACTGCCCAACCCTCCAAAAAAAGTTATGATATTTAAATTAGGCCTTTATTAAATGCCACAGGCCCGATATTGAGTTGGGCAGGCTATGCGCCCCTATGGCACATAGTCCAGTCCAACGACCCTTAACCCCAGATATTCAATGTTGGGGTCATATTTTGCCCTGGCATTGAATATCTGGGGATAGCCGCACACGCCGGAAGCTGCAGTTCAGCGTTTGGTATCTTTGGGCCTAAAACAATGCTGGAACACAGGAGAACGCTTCTCTATTCTGTCGCACCCGATGAGTCAAATCCCTCTTCTGGGTATTTGAGAAAGGTTCCCTAAATGGAACCTGGTCTGAATCTGAAGGTAGCTGCACTTTAGGTCCAACTGTTCTCCTCAGACTATTGCAGCCAGGACAGGAGTCCATTTCTTCAGATGGTTCACATGGTAGATTTCGCAGCCGGACAAGAGGAAGAAAGTCGCAGTCTTATAGTCAGTAGGTTCCACTTACTCTATCACCTCATAGGCCATTTACAGTAGAGTGTACCCTCCGACATGGAGAATAAAACTAGTACCCAGTCCCCATGTTGAAAGGTCCACTGTACTGTCTTTTGATTATAAGCACGGGCCCAGGGTCCCTGCGTCTTCCCAAGGTTCTGTCTCACTGTTTCTCCAGCTTTCTTTAAGCGCTCCTGCATCTGAAGTACAAGTATTTGATATTACGGCTGGGATTGGGTTTCCATCCCTTTGGGCTCTATTAAATTGATTTAGGATTCCCTACTCCCATCCACTCAGATGAATTGCCCCCGGACCCAGGCATTCCCATCGGGGAGGTGGGTTATTTTGAGAATTATCTGTGGGAACTCTCCGGCCTCCAAACCATCTTCTACAACTGCCCCCAGGCTCAGTTTATAACAGGCCTTCTCCAACTGATGCTGTTTGTGGGACTTGGGAGTCTTGGGGCTTGTCACAAACAAGTCCAGGTCCTTCAAATGAAAGAGTTCTGGAAAATCATCTGTCATCTCTCCCTCTGGGTTGTTTGTCCTCTGGTTCCAGAGGTCCTTGAAATTTGGGAAATCTCAGCCTATAATTATGGGGTACTTTAGCCAAGGTAAGACAACCACCCTGAGGGTCTCCGATCCCACAGTGGTCTTCAAGTCAACTAGTGCCGTCAGATATTTCTATTGGTCTCCATGAATCCAACCCAAAGTCATAAGCTTTTCATAGTTGATTTGATGTCTTGTCCTCATGTCCTGCCTGATAAAAGTCCTGACACTTCCTGAGTCCATCAGGGCATGCAGCTGAGTGCTCTCCAGCTCTACAGTATCATGAACATTTCTCCCTCCGCTGAGGAAATTTCCACAACACTGCACAGATCGGAGGTCATAAGATTTGGAACCATTGGTTCCCCTAATGCTACATTCATTGTTTCCCTGCTTTCTTCCCTCCCATCTCCCCCTCATGTCTTTATCCACTCTAGGCTGCCATATATAAAGAAACATAAATATAAAGTTTTGCAGGAAACACAATACACTGTAGACTCTCTATGGATAGAAATCCCAAGTAAAAAGGGGAAGGCGATGGCAGTGGGGGTGTACTACCGACCACTTGGCCAGAATGAACAGATGGATGATGAAATGCTAAAAGAAATCAGGGAAGCTAACTAAAGCTACAACACAGTAATCATGTGTGATTTCAATTACCCTGGTATTGACTGGGTCAATGTCACAGTAGGACATGCTAGGGAGATAACGTTTCTAGATGAAATAAATGACTGCTTCTTAGAGCAGCTGGTTCGTGAATCGACAAGAGGGGGAAGCTATGTGATAATGGTGTTGGGGCCACTTGTCAATTGTGATCATAGCATGACGCATTTGATTTAATAAATGGAGGGAGGATGGCAAGGAAATCCAGAGTACTAGTTTTTTTGTTTGTTTGTTTTGATAGAAATTTCCAAATAAAACTGTAGAATACACAGCCAAGAAACAATAGAAATAGCTACACCAGAAAAAAAAAACTAAATAAGGAGAGATAAAAGCTTACATAGCCCACTTTAAGGAGACCGGGAAGGACTACTTTACTGAAAGAGACTCAACAGTTATGCTGTTCTTCTGAAATAACTCTCCCAGAGGTGAAAATAAAGGTATTTAACCCAAAAAGGGAGGGTAACTACACAGTACATTTACTCAACAAGAAACTCTCCAGCTGTGAGGGATCTGAAAAAAATAGTTAGCACCCTGGTAGGATATAAGGCATTTGCAAGGAAAATGAAAAAAAAAAAAGGTTGCACCCAATTGCAATATTCGAGCTCTCAATTGCAGAAAATATTTCCGCGTAATTGAATAGCTCTGGCCATATTGGGAAGAGTGAAACCTTCTGACCACAAAATAATGATTCCTTATATGCCAAAAATGCCTTAAATATTTTAGACTTATCCAAGTCCGACTGCAAAATAAGAAGCAAAGTTCCTCTGGAGGAGATAGCATCCTGAGAATCCTCGAGAAACTCAGTTAAATCCAAAGAATCTGAGACATTAACCCTTTCAGTAGAAACCTTTGATCCTAAAGGAGAAAAAGAGGAGCGAGGAGTCACATAACAATGTGAAATCGCAATAGAATCAACCTCAGTAATCTTTAAACATTCCGAAAAATACTTATTTGACAAAATCAAATCTAGTGCAAGTAAATGAGTCCTAGAAAAATTAATAAATCTCAAGTTCTTACTGGGAATATTATTCTCCAAAAGTTCCAACTGAGTATGTATGAAGAAACTATCTTTAATAGAGTTAATATTTGCCGCTTGAAATGTTTGTCTCCAACAAAATCTAAACGTGATCACCTTTCAGAGCCTAATATACCATCAAGTACCATAAGTTAAATTAAACGCTCCACTCTTCACCTATTTGAGGTTTATTTGATTGGCAACCAGGTCTCAGACTAATAAGGAGCTTATTTCCAGGTTTTAGATAAAATCTTAAACCCAATGCTCACCTTTGCATCAATGACCTGTTTCGTTGCCTGTTTTTCAACGTGTTCTCAGATTTTTCCCATGACTTTTAGTGCATTAGCAATACTCAGCCTGTACCAGATTTGCCCACTGCTGACATACGTCAAATTTAATAAAGTGGTGCATTAGTACTTATCTGGTCCGGCTGTCTTTCCCCAACGTCAACCTTTGGCCGTTTCGTTTCACTAGCGTTTTGTCAAGGGGTTGTGGTTTGCACTCAGTGTCTCATTCTCATGCTGTTTCTGAAAATACAATGTTGTTTTCTCTATTAGGTTATCAACCTCATTTCTTGTATGCTTTTTCAAACTTAAATTATCATATTGATCCAGCTATCACAAGGGCTTCAGATTTCACTCACCTCGCTTTTAGCACTGACTTCGGTCTTCTACTTCTTCAACTGAGATTTTTTTCTTTGAGACGCCGCGCATGCTCACTGTGTGGTGGTTTTCTATGGGTCTCAATCAAAGCTCAGTATTCTCCAGATGTTATTGTCAGTGACTTCATTACGGGGACTGCTTGCAAACACTGCCCTGAATATCATTACTATGAATCATCAAGGTCTACTAAGATCGCTTCTACTTTAGATGGAAACTTAACTATACCGATTTCATGTTCGTAATTTTCAATCTGTATTAAACTCATTTTTTCCTCATTTTTTATATACAAGCGTTCCAGTCTACTTGTATGTTTAGACCCGTGGGTTCCGTTGATTGCAGTGTAAAAATCCATTTTTGTTCTTTATATAATAACATTTGTTCTTTGGATTTTCTTCCATTACCTTTCAAAACTTGCTCTATACAAAAACTTGAAATGTTTGGACCTGATAATCAGTCTTCCTGGCTCAATTTTCCAATTCGTGAATCCTCTTTTCTTGTTCCTGAAATTTCCACTAAGCAAATTATTAGTCTGATAAACAAAATACCAGATATCTTTCAAAGAAATATCAGTATCAGATTAGTGAAATCCTCTGATGCTAATGCACCATCCACCACTGGTATCACTTTAAGCATAGGACAAACATCTTGGATCCCCACAGCTGAGACTGAGGTACTTGGAATGACTCCACCTTCCATTAATAACACTGAAGGGGATACATAATTCCAAGCCTCAGATATTTGTCTGCTCCCAGGGCAGGGTGTAGAAGAAGTTCTTACTATAGGGCTCATGAAGCCCCCAAAGGGAAAGAGGAAGACAAGGCTAAAGCTCTAGTTCCAGAGGACCCAGCAGTGGGCACGTGACCATGTACTTGTCCACTGGACCTAGTGCAATATTGGAGGAAACAGCACTAGACATCTTCTTACCTTCCTTGGGTATACTGAGGAACACCCAGTGCAGTCTCCAAGGCCACAAGCAGTACTGATGGGCTCCAAAGGGACATGGCTCTTTGGTCTCATGGCCCTTTGGTCATGCTCCTATGGCCGTGAAACAGCAATAGTGTTTACATAGGAGTCCCATTGCAGCCACAGATGATGTTACTTCTGAGTGGATGGAATCCTCAATGCCATCATTCTGCAGAGCTAAGCAAACAAAGCACCAGGTAAGATTTCACCAGCAGCCATCACTGCTGTGAAAACAGTCTCCCCAGCATAATCTCTCCAATCACCCACAGAACTACTTCTAACTTTCAAAAGGGAGACTATGATAAAATAAGGAAAAATAGTTAAGAAACAACTAAGAAGAGCAGCTGCAAAGTTAAGCATAGGCATTCTTTAAAAATGCTATCTTGGAAGCCCAATATAGGCGTTCTTTAAAAATACTATCTTGGAAGCCCAGACCAGATGTATTCCATGCTTTAAAAAAAGTGGAAGGAAGGCCAAAAAACGCCCGCATGGTTTAAAGGTGAAGTCAGAGAGGCCATGAACTAGTTGATACAGTGTAGCTAGATTTTCAGAAAGTCTTTGATAGGGTGCCTCATGAGAGGCTCTTGGCAAAATTAAAAAGTCATGGGATAGGAGGCAGTGTAATAATGTGGATCTGGAAATAGTTAAAGGATAGAAAGCAGAGAGTAGGGCTGAATAGAAAATTTTTTCAATGATGAAAGGTGAATAGTGAGTACCCCAAGGATTTGTTCTGGACCTGCTGCTTTTTAACATATTCATTAATGACTTGGAAATGGGAATAACAAGTGAGGTGATCAAAATTCCAAATACAAAATTTTTCAAAGTTATTAAAACACAAGAGGATTGTGAAAAATTGCACTTAGGGAAGAACCACTCAAAATATAGTTACACAATGCCATCATGGATAATACATTGAAACTCTGCTCAGTGTGCAGCTGCGACCAAGAAAGCAAATAGATTGCTAGGAATCATAAGCACAGGAATGGGGAATATAACCAAGAATATTACAAAGCCTGGGTATCGTTCCATGGTGTGACCATACTTGAATATTGTCTGCAGTTCTGGTCACCATATCTTAAAAAACAAATAGCAGAATTAGAAATGGTACAGAGAAGAGCCACAAAAAATAGTAAAGGGTTTGGAAGGATATCCCTACCAGGAAAGGCTTAAAAGGTTCAGGCTCTTCAAACTGGAAAAGAGACAGCTGAATGGAGATACAGTATGATAGAGTTCTATTAATTAATAAATAGAGTGGAAAGGGTAAACGTAGATCATTTATTTTCCAAGCCAAACCCAGATGTTGGTTGTCTCATTGGTGATGTTTAAGTGAGCGTCAGGGGTGTATTTAAAATGCAATCACAAATCACTGTATGCACACAAGCAAATAACAGGCTGTGAGAAAGAGAAATTCCTAAGAGTATTTTAAGTATTCTGGTGACAGGGATAGGGAGAAAGGAAAAAAGCATAAACAAGAAGAGGGGCTGGAAAAAGAATGGGATTGAATCATCGTTCATAAAAGTCATAAAAATGAAAGGCAATAGTAATACAAACCTTTAACTATTATATGATCTTTCTCTCATTTTTTGTGTGTTATAAATATCTCACTGTATAAGTGAATTTAAATCAGGCTCTAAATGTAATAATACTAATAAATACATAACTGTCTGTTACATTATAGTTGACTCTGTCCTTCCAAATACTTAAATCCTGTGTCTCAGGGCAGGTAAAGAAAAAAAGGACGAAAAAGCCCCAAAATATACTTTAACATCCCTATTAGACTGATGCATCTTAAACTGAAGTGCAAAATAATTAAAATGGAAATAAAAATCAGAGTAGGTATGGAAGCAGATTTGGTTGCATAAAACACCTTAACCCTGCAGCATTTGAAAGGCAGGACACTTTCCTTCCACACAAGAGGAGTGTGGTTTCATCAGGCTGGAGCTGCTATTTCTTGTTCTACATCATTGCACTTAAACCCTTCTATTAAAAATAGGCAAGACATGGAAAGCAGCAGCCTAAATGCAAACATAAAAATGAAGAAGTTAGCAGCTTGGACTAAAAAGTAAAGAAAGATCCCTTGCAAAAACAATTTGATTATAGACACATCAGTCTGTACCTTTGGGTATATAAAAAGGGACGTTCTGGAAATTAGCATGTTACCCCTTAGCTAAACCAAAGAAAAAAGTTTTAAAAGAAGAGCAATACTGTAAATCTAAAAAAAGAACCAAAAGAAAAGTAAAACAAAGATTAAAAAAGGGGAGCCATCTCTAAAATATTCCAGGGAGAGGGAAGAAAAATCAATCACAAGAACATGGCAAAACTCGTGAAAAATGACTATTTATCTTCAGTCCTTTCTTAAAAGAATTATATTTTTATCACCCATAAATGTGTGTAGCAGATATTCATCAGCTGTGACCAGCACTGTTTAAGTTAAACCTCGATATTCTGAGCTGGGCCATATTTGGTGATTGCCTCTGAATATCTGGTTTGTTTGGATAGCATTTTAGTTAGACGGACAGTGACAATATTGAATCCCTAACCGGATAGTTAAAACACCTAAAATTAGCACAGCCTTTTACCTGTCCTATCTTTAGGTATTTTAGCTAACCATCTAGTGGTTCGGTTTCGCCAAAATGGCAGATGAAATGTAATGTGGACAAAATTACGCACCTAGAGAAGAACAACAGCAAGGTTTCACATTAGGAATCACCACCCATGGAAAGGAACTAGGCATCATTGTAGATAATACATGGAAACGCCCTGCTCAGTGTATGCTTCCACCCCACCAATGCCTGATGCCGAATTCCTGTTGGCATCAGGGCAGAAGAATTCAAAAGGAGTTTGGCATCGGTGGGGGCAAAAGCAGACAGCCCCACAGCACTGAAGTTTTAAGGTAAACATCATGGGGCTGTTTCAGGCCATTGCTGCTGCTGTAGGTCCCAGTGAGGCAATGGGCGCCCCTGGAGATCTGGTCTAGCACATAGGCAATGAGAGGCAGAAGAAGGGTGCATTTGAATTAATGAAGAGAAAATTGATCTGAAAGGATTAGAGGCAAGAGACTATGTCAGGAAGGGAAGGAAGTATTGAGGGATAAAGCTGGGCAAAGGCTGTTCAACCACCATTCTTGTGATATTTCATCTTTTATTTTTATGTGTATTTGCATAAGCAATAGTGCCTATTATAGGGGTTCCAGCACGTGAGTAAATCTTGACTATTCTTATGCATCTTTTTGTTGATGCATGAGCCATCAAACAAATGCACAAGACTCCCCCAGAGCCTAAAAGATCAAAAGTCAGTGGGTGCACCAGGTCTCACTGGCCCATGAGAGGACAGCAGCCCCTGAAGCACCAGTAGATATTCTCACCTTTCGCCAGTGAAGAGAGAGGAGAGTCCCCCCTCAGATCCCCCTTGCCACCATGTTCTGGCCTGTCAATGAAGGCAAGGAGCGGAGAGAGGGTAAGGGCACAAGTGAAAGGTGGCGTTATAGAGAGGAAGAACAGAGAGGGGAGGGTTTCAAGGGAGGATTTAGCAATGAGGAAGAGAATAGAGAGGAGAGGGGAGGGGTGAGGAGGCAGGGTTAGAAATGAAGACTGGAGGGGGGCGGAGCCTGATGTCCAGCGGGTTAGACGCTTCGCGCTGAAGCTCCCGAGAGGCCTACTCAGAATCCTGACTTAATACCTACATAAACTTAATCTTTTGCTCCGAACTTACCGGGGTACCTCGGGGGGGATGGCGGCCCATAAACCAGCGCGCTTGGACTTTGGGTCTCCCTCTTCTTCACACGGAAAACGCTCCAAAACAGAGGTGTCTTCCCCACAGAAGATGGTTCCACTTCGGGAAAACCCCGAAATGCACCAGGAGATCTTAGAGGAAATACGCGGCGTGAAGGAACTGGTGCAGTCCAACGGCGAAGCGCTTCGAGCCATGCGAGAAGACTTCGGTGTGCTCCAGGACCGACTTGAAAGTCTTTCATTACGGCAGGACAACATGGCGGGGGTCCTCGACTCGCACGCGGTGCGCTTGGTCAAACTGGACAAGGCTGAGCGCCAGATACAGAATCTTCAAAAAGAGTTAGAAGATAGCAATAATCGAGCCCGTCGCAACAATGTGAGGCTCATTGGAATACCGGAGGGGGCGGAAGCAGGAGATATAAGAGAATTCCTGCTCAAAACTCTTCCCTCCTTGCTGAAGATCACTTTTCACAGAGATCTGGAAATTGACCGAGCACATCGTGTTCCTACCCATATGGCGCTCAATCGGACGACCCCCCGGCCTATTATCTTTCGATTACTAAGATATCAACAAGTGGAACAAATTCTAAATGCTGCCCGGGCGAATCATCATCTGGAGTTTGAAAGTCATAAAGTCTCCTTCTTCCCTGATTTGGCAAAGCCCACAGTTGACTGTCGGAAGAGACTCCTTGCTTTTCGCCCTCGACTTCAACAGCTACAGGCTCGCTTTGGCCTGTTGTATCCAGCGAAGCTCCGAGTGACTCTCCACAACCAAACTAGGACATTCGAAGATCCGGATCTACTATCAACATTTTTAGACTCCAAAGAAGCAGAGCAGATGCGCTAATCCAACAACTTGGACTTATTATCTGTCGGCTCTGTCCGCCATTTTGAAGGGCCCGACGCGGTGGTCATAGCCAAGCACAGAGACTATCTGGACTTTTCTTTCTTTCTCTATATGACTTTCTTGGTCTCCTACCCCTCCATGATGTGTGCCTCGGTTGGATTCGGAGCATACACAGTTATACAGGTTATATGTTTTCAATTTCGGCCTTCTCTGGGGTTTCCCCCCGCAGACACATGGTCGCCAGTAATTTCTGGGGTTCTGCTTCTTCTCTACCGCACTGCGGTTCTTATTTTTTAATGTGGGGCGCTTCATTGTATTACATTAGCTTATTTTCTATCATGTCATGTGTACAGCCAGATACAGTTAATATGAGGGACATTGTGAAATTATGTGCGTTATCATGTTCTTTTTCAGAATTTTTAACTTTTCTGAATGGCCTTATGTAAGATCTTATCACTTAACGTAAAAGGCATCAATAGTCCAATCAAAAGAAAGAAAATCCTTAGCTATCTTAACCATGAGCATGCTGATTTAGTGTTTCTTCAGGAAACGCATCTAAACTCCGCTGAAACACTGAAACTCAATGCTAAGCCTTATATGGTGGCTGCCTATTCTCCCGCCGTTTCCAAACGGTGTGGGGTAGCCATTCTGGTTAAGAAGTCTTTGCAAGCTACTGTAATGGATACTAGCTCTGATAAGGAGGGTAGATGGGCCCGTGCACACCTTAAGGTTGGAGATAGTGAATTCACGTGTATTTGTATTTATGCCCCGAATGTGGATGACCCTGCATACTATGCAAGTATTGCGCAGTTGGCACAGGCCTCTGCCAATACTCCATTAATACTTGGTGGCGATTTCAATCAAGTGCTAGATCCTCTGATAGATAGACAACCGCCTAGAACGAGTAGTCCACCCAAGAGTCTTGCTACCCTTACAGCTCTGATGCAAGATCTTGCGCTAGTAGATATATGGAGGCTGCTTCACCCCTCCGACTTAGAGTTCACCTTTTTTTCTGCCCCCCATCACTCACAATCTAGAATAGATTTTTTTCTTATTTCCAAAGCACTGATTTCTCAAGTGGACACGGCTAGGACCCATCCTCTCCATATTTCAGATCATGCTGCCATATCTTTTTCATTACATGTCACTACGCGAGATGAACATCCCCGTGCTTGGTTTTTTGATAGATCCCTACTAGATCAAAAAGATTTTCAGGTTGACATAAAGGCCGCTATCCAAGATTATTTTCATTTTAACTCACCCCATGACACAGCGAGCTGGGCTTGGTGGGAGGGTTTTAAGGCATCTATCCGTGCAACTATAACTAGCTATCAAATTCGACAGGGGAAACAAAGAAAGCAACACTTACTGATTCTAGAGCAACAGATACAGGCTGGGGAGCGTCTCCTCACGTCCCGTACTGACCCATGTATTTTACTCCGCTTACAACGCCTTCGTTTTCAATACAATCAGCTTTTATATACTGCTGCTGCTAAAAATATTGAATCACAACAAGGGATGTATTACCGGGAAAATAACCGTGCTGGCAAATTGTTAGCAAATGCCCTGAAAGGTCAAAAAGAAGCCAAGCGTGTTACCGCTCTCCGTAATCCGTCGGGGGGGAGCTTGGTCACTAAAGATACAGAAATCTTAGAACTCTTTCGTGATTTTTATACTCGGCTTTATCAATCTGAATATGATTTTGAGCCAGAAGTATTTGAACGATTACTCTCAGGGGTACAACGACCGACCCTATCTGACGAAGATAGAGAGGCCATGGACAAACCATTCACTTTATCAGAAATTCATTCTGCTCTCAAGAGATGTGCCACAGGTCGAGCCGCAGGCCCGGACGGTCTCTCCCCGCTGAATTCTACAAAACTTTTAACGCTGACTTAGCTCCAGTTTTGAAACTTTATTTTTCTGCTCTGGCCGAGGAGGGATCTCCTTCTGGGTCCTTTTCAATGGCAAATGTAGTAGTTTTTGAGAAAGAGGGGAGAGATCCGCAACTAACAGCTAATTATCGTCCAATTTCCCTACTAAACGCGGACTACAAAATATTTGCCACCATTCTCTCCACCCGGCTCTCTGATAGGATGTCTACTTTAATACACCCAGATCAATGCGGTTTCATTCCCGGTAGATCAACTGCTGACAATGCTCGGACTCTATGTCATGTACTGACTACCGCAGCTAATCTTGATCGACCATTGGTTGGCCTCTCACTTGATGCTGAGAAGGCCTTTGATCGCTTAGAATGGCCCTTCCTGTTTGCAACTCTTCGCTGGTACGGATTCGGAGAAGGTTTTCTCCGTTGTCTCCGTACCATGTACGCACAGCCTACAGCCAGTATCTGTGCTAATGCTTTAAAGTCTCAGCCATTTCCCCTTCAACGCGGTACTCGCCAGGGATGCCCACTGTCTCCACTTCTTTTCGATCTTGCACTCGAACCCTTAGCTTTACTAATCCGGCAATCAGAGGAGATTCATGGAGTCCCCTTCTCTCATAGGGAAATCAAAATTTCAGCATATGCTGATGACCTTATGCTCTTTGTCTCTCTAGACTCTGTGCCGGCTGTCCTAGAGCAAATTGGTAAATATTCACAACTCTCGGGTTATAAGATAAATTGGACCAAGTCGGTAGCCTTTCCACTAAATCCTCTGATTCATCAGGCAGATATGCAATCCTTTCCCTTTTTATGGCAACCTCGCATGGTCAAATACCTTGGGGTTCACTACTGCTCTCCTTTGGAAGACGCTATCTCCTTTAATGCCAAAGACTTAACCTCTAAAGTCCGGGCGCTTACTCACCGTTGGACTCCTTTAACACTTACCTGGTGGGGTCGCCTAGAAACCATAAAAATGATGATTGTTCCTAAAGTGAATTACATTTTAGAAATGTTGCCCTGTCTCCTACCTCGACGTACATATAAAGATTTAGAGGGCCTTCTGACTAGATACTTATGGCAAAACAAGACACCTAGGATAGCGAAACATAAGTTGCAAGCAGATAAGGAAAATGGGGGTGTCAGATTCCCTGATTTCCTGAAATACCATCAATCTTTTCTTCTCAAACAAGGCACTCGTTGGCTGGAAGATCTAGCACCGAGTAGACCTGTGTGGCTAGACATAGAGGAGGACCTTTGCAAACCGATTCCTCTTACTTATCTCCCTGGTATGACTCTCCCATCAGACTCCCACTATCCACCAATGCTTTTAGACACTTTAGGTGCCTTTAATACTCTTATGCAATCTCTAGACTCCCGATTCTGTCCGTTAGACAGACTCCCGCTTTGGTACAATACTCGATTTCAAATACAAAATAAACCGATGGCGTGGAGCCCCTGGTACACTAGGGGCATTTGGATCCCTAACCAGTTGTTCCATGATGGTCGCTGGAAAACTTTTAGCGAATTGCAAATTGAATTTGGTCTCCCAGCGAAACACTACTTTCAGTTGGTGCAACTTCAGCATTGTCTTCGGAGTGCTAAGGTGCTCCCGCCATCGGAATCCCATACCCAAGGATTGTCGGAGACTATCCGATCTATCGGGAGTTCACCGGGTGTAGCATCTAACTTTTACAAAACCTTATGTAATGCTGTAAATAGAGGTACCCCTATAGCACAGAAAGCATGGGAGCGGGAACTGCATGTAACTTTGACCCCGGAGCAATGGAGCCTCGTCTGGAGTAGAGTGACACGGGTCTCCCGATCCGCCTCACTCACTCAGACACTCTTCTTTCTAGCCCACCGGTGTTTCTATACTCCTGACAGATTAGCCAAATGGAACACCACTCAGGGCAATAGCTGCTGGACATGCCATGCGGCCATTGGTTCACTAACTCATGTTATGTATGAATGTCCCGCACTACAGTATTACTGGCGTCGGGTCTGGGGTCGTATCCAATCTATTTTGCACTTTCAAGAGCCCCTTTCTTGGAGGATAGTGGGACTCCGCTCAGCTGCGGGGATCCCCTCTCTTCCAAAATCGGCTTACTTCCTTTTAGACTTTATGCTGGGTATCGCTATTTCCCTAATTACGAAATACTGGAAAAATAGCTCCCATCTGAGCCCCAATGAATGGTGGAATCATGTCTGTCTCTACAGTAAATATGAACAAATACCTCGTATGTTTGCTTCTTCCGTTCAGACCCCCCATCATCTGTCTAAATGGAAGATGCTCAATGACTATGTTCACACTGCTAAATGCTCTCATCTGACTGTTTAAATTTGTATAAATCTCTGTCACGTGATCATTCTGTATCACAGATACTATTTCTGTTCGTTTTGATGTACAATCACTGTTGTTTGGAAGCGATCACATGCTGATATTGTCGGCTTAGAGAAGAAGCATGGGGGTGGGGGGTAATAGGGTTTGCTTTTCCTTATTGTATACTTGTTTTGTCTCCTTTGGTGTGTTGTTTCTTTTGTTTGTTGCAAAATGAAAATAAAAGTTTAAAAAAAAAAAAGAAATGAAGACTGGAATAGAGAAGGGAGCAGTGAAGGAGCCAAGCCAAAGGGGAGGGATGGAGTTAAAGGGAAAAAGAAAGGAGCTGAACAGGGACCGATCATAAGGAAAGAGTTGGCGTTAGAGAGAGGAGAGAAGAAAAGTGTGAAGTCACAGAGGAAATAGTGGAGGGGATGCAAACTGGAAGAGTGCAAGAAGGGAGAGGAGAAGGGGCAGGGAAAGAGCAAGGATGGCTGGCAGTGAGGGAAGGAGCACGGCAAAAGGTAAGGAGAAGAAATAGTGCAATAGGGTAGGAAGTAGAGGGAGTGAGTGCAGGAGGACAGAGAAGAGTACAAGGGACAGAGAAACCTGCATTTCCACAAATATAAAATTCCACACACA
Organism: Ichthyophis bannanicus; assembly: GCA_033557465.1. Classification (NCBI taxonomy): domain Eukaryota; kingdom Metazoa; phylum Chordata; class Amphibia; order Gymnophiona; family Ichthyophiidae; genus Ichthyophis; species Ichthyophis bannanicus. Next base: position 738,238,044 of record CM066036.1, read on the forward strand.
CACATGCCACATGAACACCCCATCACACAAACCTGCACACCATCAGGCAACCCTCTATGACACATACTCATAATGCCACAACACCATGACACACACCATCAACACCACCACTGCACCAAATGACCCATACCCAGCATACTGGATCAGATCAATGCGATCGGAACTCAGCCCAATCATAGCCGAGATCACAAAACTTTCCTTCCCAACAGGAATATTCCCATCTGCTCTTAAACAGACATCCATATGACCACTGCTAAAGAATTACCAGCTGGACCCGCAGAAGGAGGATTCCTACCGGCCGATCTCAAGCATCCCTTTACAAGCTGAAATACTTGAGAAGGTGGCTCAGAGACAGATTCAGCAACATATCGACACCTCATCCCCCTAGATCCCTGCCAGCATGGTTTTAGGGAAGCTCATGGAGTTGAGACACTACTTACCTCCCTATCCAACACCCTAATCAGTGGGATAGTCAACATCAAAAGGGGCTTCGCGCTAATCTTCCTTGACATCGCAGCAGCATTTGATTCAGTCGACCACGACCAACTCCTAACACGACTCCACGAGAAGGGAATCCAAGGCCTTGCATGGGAATGGTGTAAATCCTACTTAGAAGACTGATGGCAAGAAGTTAGGATTGGCTCCAACACATCTGAACCATTTCAGCAAAAACAAGGGGTACCCCAAGGCTCCTCCTTATCTGTGCTGCTCTTTAATATATACATGCAGCCGATATGTGAAATCATCCGCTCCTTCGGAATTTCATGCCTGATCTATGCAGATGACGTGCTGTTGTTTACACCTATCAATGTTATGCTTCCTGACTATACAGCATTAGTGGACTGCTTCAACGCAATCACAGACTGGCTTCACAATCAGAACCTTAGAATAAACTTCAAAAAACCCGAGGTCCTATTCATCACGAAGAGCAAAAGCTTTTCACCCCCCTCGGCCCTAAAAGTAAGAGATGCAGAGCTTCCAAGCAAGCCCACCATACGCTACCTGGGTGTTACTCTGGATCAACAGCTAGACTTCACAGCACACATAAGTAGCACTGTCAAGACCATATACTACAAGATCAAGACATTACGTCACCTGAGACCCATGTTGGACCCAATGAATTTCCGCACAATATTCCAAGCGCTAGTAACACCCCATTTTGACTACACAAACATTATACTCCACGGCCTCCCCAAGAGCACCCTAAACCCGCTACAATTAGCAATGAATGCTGCTGCCCGTGTCCTCTGCGGAGCATCCAGGAGAGACCACATAACCCCCATCCTAAGGGACCTACACTGACTTCTGATAAACTGCAGGATCGCATACAAAGCCCTCCTCATTACCTTTAAATCCGTTAATAAAATATTCCCCTCCTCAATCTCAGCCCTCATCACTCACACCCCCAACAATAGACCAAGGAGAACATTTGCCTCCAATACACTTATCATCCCGAGGGAAACACAAAATGTGCACAATCAACTATTAACAGAGCCTTCGCTTTCTACGCTCCCAGATGCTGGAACAATCTCCCTCCCAGCATCAGATCGATCAGTGACCTCAAGCAATTCAGGAAAGCCCTCAAACATCATCTGTTCCTTCTACACTTCTCACAACCCAACAGCACCTTCCTTCCTCCCATCCCACAACCCAATCCTTTAATGTCACACTCATCACAAACTAGGCTGGTCCTAACTGCAGACCAATCTCTGTCACAATATTAATCTACACAATCTACTCTGAACACAATATCAATCTAGTAGAGCCTTAGATATTAAGCCACGTCAGTAATACTATGAACTCTAGTAGCTCTAGAATATGCATTTACAGAAATATGGGAATATATACCCGAAGGCATTATAAACAATCAATTGGACTAAATCCAGCTTACAGATGTGCATCATTGTAAATAGCCACCTATCCTCATCTTTCACTGCTTAAATGTACATAGTTCCCCCAGTTCAACTCAATGTTATCATCCCTGTTATATGTAAACTCAGGGCAGCTCTGCTCTTGCCCTAGAGCCAAATTGTTATCTGTAAACTGCACTGATAATAAAGAGCACAGTATAGAAAAGTTTATAAATAAATAAATAAAATGATGCACATCCACACTCCCATCGCAGACGTGCATGCACACACACACACACACTCACTCCAATATCCCATGATACTTACAAATATATACACAAAACACCAACACACTCTCCATGACACATATACATATAGAACCCCTATACATAGCACCAATATGTACTGTCATGAGGCTGGTGTCAATAAAGACGCAGAGTTGAAAAAAAACTCTGTTTTTCACAGAGCTCTAGGTGTGCAGTTACCTCAAAGCACAGCTAGAGGGGGCAGGAGTGATCCTACAGAGGCTAATGAGGCTAGGAGAGCTAACCAATTGCACCTGGAAATGAGCCCGGGAGATTCAAAGGGAAGATCCCTTTATAAACGGAAGCTTAATGCTAGCACAGCAGAAGGAGAAGGAGAAGGAGCAGCAGGAAGAACAGGAGAAGCAGAAGGAGAAGGAACAAGGAGTATGGCTGAAGTAGGAAGGAGAGACCTGAAGGAAGGTATCCTCCTTGAGCAAGCCCAAAAGGATAGAATTCACAGAGGTAGAGTTCAGAGGGGCCAAGCTACGAGAGCCGCTGTTCAGAGGGAGTCTGCTAAGGAAAGCAGTCAGGCTGGAGGGTATGCCACTCCCTGCTTAAGCAACGTTCCTGAGTCCAAAGCTGAGAGACATATACCGAGAGCCAGGGAGCCAGGCTTGGAGGAAAGGCTGCAGGCATTGGAGTATGCTGAACAAGTTTTACCAGGTACCCGAATGGAAGGGGTTTCTAACAAAGCTACTGTGTCACTGAAGCATAGAGATGGAGAATCCACACCAGGTTTTACTAAGCTTTCAGGAAGTCCAGCACTGCCCAGAAGCTACCGACAGAAAACCTGTTGTCACAGAGACCCTCATGAGAGAGAAGGCTCCAGAGCTTCAAGCTACAGAAACTCAAGGTATGGAAGTTTTATTCCTGCTAATGAAAGCTTAACTCTTAAAAGCACTGCTAAAACTAAAACTCACTTTATAAGAAGAGGAAAGAAACCAGAGTGGTTTGAAGAACTACCAAAAGCCTTTAAAGCACAGTCTTATTGGAGGCAAGATACCAGAGACAGTCCATATAAACCTGTAACTGCCAGGGACAGCGTGTGCTCTGAGGGGGAAAGTAGTGAAGCAGAATTTATGGAAATTGAAGATGCAAACACTATTCCCATTCCTCAGGAAGAAGCTATGGATTGTAGTTTGTGTATGGCTTCTAGCCTAGAATCCATAGCGACCTTGTAAATGAGAAGAAGTCTTGTTTAATTGCTTTGCCTTGGAATGAATTGAATTCCTCCCTTTAACCCTTACAACTAATTGTGAAGATATTAACAATTGGTTTTACCTGCTTATTACTGGAACCTTTATGAACAAAGGACATTCTTTAATTTCTAGTGTCTTAATGAACCCTTGCACAGAGGGGAAATAAAAGCCTTGTTTCCCTACACTCGTGGCTTAATTATTGAGTTCTCACAAGGAGCTGAAATACCTAAGACCAATCTCCATTTTGGCCTTAAAATACCCCACGCTCCTTGAAAATATATATGTTGTACAGCATGCCCTTACCGCCATTGGCCACTAAGGGATGCCGGCACGACAGTACATAGCCCAAACACACACCCAGATAGACGCACACAGATGTGTAACACACTGCTACCACATTTACATCTCCAACACACACATATATTCACACACACACACACACATGCTACTAACATGTGCACAGCTCATACACTGCCAACATGTGCATGGCCCCAACACACAGAGAGGGATTCAAGTCCCTAATACACACTGGGGGTCCATTCTGAGACACAAATAGCGGGGATGGATGTTCCAATGTCTATTCGTGCCTGCAGCAGCCCCCGACTAACTTCCCCACCGGTTAGGGAAGATAGTCGGGGATGAAAAGAGGTGGCCCAGGGGCGGAGAGTGGGCGGGCAGTGGGCAGTCACCAGCCCTGGACGTACAGGGCCGATTCTAATGTCGGCCCTCTATGTCCAGGGCCGGCAAAATTGCCAGGGAAGCTATTCCACTTCCGAGGTGGAATACCTTCCTTGAACATATTTTTCTTTCAACCTCAAGGCATGGAAGGGGCTGGGGGATCAGAGTTATTCCCTGCAGCCCGACCCTGGCCTTAGGAGGCCAGATCAGGGGTTGGACTGTGGGGAATAAACCTTTTTCTGTGGCAGCCGCCACTGTGGCTCCATTTAAAAGTCTGACTGAGCTATCCGGGCAGTTCCTGTACATGCAGGCTGGGACTGAATCGCAGTCTCGGACTGCATCGCGATTCTGATCCCGTGGGGCTAGTTGTGCCTCGTGGGATGAGAATCGCGATCACCTTTGTACGTCCGGCTCAGACTGGATGTTCAAAGGGGATAGCCGTGCGGGACAGAATCAGGGCCATTGCTAACATGTGCAGGTCCCCAACACACACCATCAACACATGCACAGCCCAAGCATACTCATGCACAGAAGGTTCCCAGTACAGACCACCACCACCACCATGTACACAGCCCCAACACGAAACTAGACACTTAAATACAGCATAGAATACCTCCCTGATGCGCATACATAAATGCTGTACAGCACACATAAGGACATATGTGGTTATATCTCTTCCTAGGCACACTTTTCTGTTCTTCAATTCTCAACCATGCACTTATCACCCCTCACTATAAACTCATCCCCACAATCAGCTCAGACTTCAGACAACCAACAACTTACTACTACCACAATCCTAAGCAGTATGCAAAACCAAACTACTTCAGACTAATCAATATCACAAACTTCACACAAACTACCCACAACCCCCAGAGCTAGACACCCCCTACTATAGAAACCTCACCTGCATGCTCATTAACGCTAGATCTATTAGAAATAAAATACCACTAATACAAGATATCATTATCGAACATACCCCTGATCTCCTATGTATTACAGAAACATGATTATCAGATGCAGACCAGGTACTGATCAACCAACACCATGTACCAAATTACTAAATATATCACACCCACCATGCCTCCAAAAGAGAAGGTGGTGTCCTAACTATCATAAAAAAGGAATTAAAAACAACCCTATTATCGTCAATCAACACTCAGAACCTTGAAATCCTAAACATACGAACAAAAAACCTCCACTTCTGTCTTACTTACAGATCATCTGATGCCCCTGCAGACAGCATTGAAATATTAACTGAAACACTATGCTCAGCCAATGACAAACAACCACTAATACTACTAGGAGATCTCAATCTAGCGTCCCTACCACACAACCAAATTACAACCTTTTTAACCACCACCTTCAACCTGAATTTCCATAAAATAAGCGACTCAGAAACCCACTGTAAAGATAACACGCTAGATCTAGTATTTCTACCTAACATAATCCATCGTAACTACAACCCCACATCCCTCGTGGTCACACCAGTACCCTGGTCTGACCACCATCTCATACAATTTCAACTTCCCATTTACTAAACAATAAGCTCACAACAAATAAACCTCACACAAATACACAAATTCAAGAAATTTGACAGAGAAGCCTTTATAAAACAAACTATTCAGTACATATCCATACCTTCAGCCAACCTAGATGATGCCATAAACAAATGGAACAACACAATATCCAAAGCTGCCATCCAAAAAGTACATCCCCCCCTTCCACAAAAAAACACAACAACCCATGGTTTAAACCCGAGCTAAAACTACTCAGAAATTAATTGCGTAAAACAGAATCTAAATGATGCCATTACAAATCCTCTACACAACAAACACTATACATGGCCAAACTAAAACACTATTAAGATACAAAAAATAATGCAAAGAAAGAATACTACTCCAACATTCTTTCAAAATCCATCAACCGACCACGAGAACTCTTACAAATTATAAAATCCCTCACTAACAACAACACAAGCAATGAAACAGATACCACCATAGACCCCCAAACCCTTGCCAATTTCTACAAAAACAACTTGGCTACATGCCTTCTGCCCTTAAACATGAAATAATATGCCCAATCCTTAAGAACAGTACAATGGATAAAAACAACCCCAACTCATACAGGCCAATCTCCAGCCTCTCGTTACTTACTAAACTAATGGAAAAAACTATCCTTATCCAACTCCAAGACCATATTGACACACATGCCCCCCTAGACGAGCAACAATATGGCTTTAGGCCATACCATGGCATCGAGAGGCTCCTAACTGTACTATTTGACCATATACTTCGCGGTATTAACAACACTGAAACAGTGTTCCTCCTCATATTCCTAGACATCTCCGCAGCCTTTGATAGTGTAAACCATCACATCATGCTATCCAGACTACAACACATAGGCATCAATAACACAATGGTTCAACTCATACCTGTCAGAAAGAACCCAGAAAGTTAAAATAGGAAATACCACCTCCAATACATATAACCAGGAACAAGGTCTCCCAAGGGCTCTGCACTCTCTGCTCTATTATTTAACATTTACCTGCAACCCATCTGCTCAATACTTAAAAAATTTAAATTACTATACCACATAAATGCGGATGAAATTAATAAATCCCCAATCCAACAAATCAATAGCTATTTCGTTGAATTAATCAACTGGCTTTCTGACTACAATTTAAAGATTAATTTCAATAAAACTGAGGCCCTCTATGTAACACAAAATCTAAACGTCACACCTCCACCTAACATTAAAATTCAAGACACGACGATAGCTGTCATAGATGAGATAAAATATCTTTGTGTCATACTACATCGCACCCTGAATATGTCTTCATTCATAAAAAAACACTATAAGAAAAATTTACTATAAACTGAGACTGCTAAAACAACTCCACCCTCTGCTCCACCCTAGTGACTTTAAATCAGTACTCAAGGCAATTGTGACCCCAAACTTCGACTATGCAAACTCATTACTCCAAGGACTGCCTAAGCAAACAATTCGTCCACTACAAATTGCACAACATATTGCTGCCAGAATAACAACAAACTCCAACCCATTAGACCATATTACCCCTATTACTATGTAATTTATAATGGCTTCCGCACCCAATACAAAATAATTGTAACCTCCTTCAAACTAATCAATGACATATCCCCATCCTACCTAACTTCCCTTATCTCTAATGAAAAGACCTCTCGTAATCAAAAAAACTGCAATAAAAAACAAACTGATAACCTCTTTCATCCTGCACATTCACCAGACTACATTAAAGCTAAAAAGATCACAAATAAAAGAGCATTTTCACACTGCGCACCCACTCTTTGGAACACACGTCCAGAAAGCCTAAGAGAGATAAAAGACCTCTCTTCCTTTAGGAAAAAACTTAAAACACATCTATTCTCACAACACTACGGCTCTATAACATAACCTCAGAATCCTAACTAGACACCTCACTCACCAGATCCACATTCCCTAGAAGAATTCACCATGAACACAATGACACACATCCTATGTATATAGTTATTAGTTAGATTGTTAACTATGTACAATAACAATTAAACAATGTTACATGTACACTGAACTTGTCTCTGTGTAATTCATTATTATCATCATAGAAATGTAAAATAAATAAAGTGCATAAGAAATGTCATACTGACATATTCAAAGTTGTTAAAACCCAACAGGATTGTGAAAAATTGCAAGAGGACCTTGATAAACTGGAAGACTGGATGTTCAAAAAGTAGATGAAATTGAATGGGACAAGTGCAAAGTTATGCACCTAGGAAAGAACAACCTAAACTATGGTTCCACATTGCAAGGTTCCACATTAGGAATCACTGCCCAGGAAAAAGATTTAGGTGTCATTGTGGATAACACATTGAAACCCTCCACCCAGTGCACGGTGGTGGCCAAGAAAGCAAATAGAATGCTAGGAATCATAAGGAAAGGAATCGAAAATAAAATAAAGGATATTATGCCTCTGTAATGTTCCCGGGTGCAACCGCATCTTGAATATTGTATGCAATTCTGGTCACTGTATATTAAAAAAGATATAGCAGAATTAGAAAAGGTACAGAGAAGAGCCACCAAAATGATAAAGGGGATGAAAGGATACCCATTTGAGGAGAGACTTAAAGGTTAGGGCTCTTCAACCTGGAAAAGAGACGGTTGAGGGAGATATGATAGCGGTCTATAAATTAATGAATGGAACGGAATGGATAAACGTAGATCGATTGTTTACGTCATCAAAAAGTATAAAGACGGGGGGCGGAGCCTGATGTCCAGCGGGTAAGACGCTTCGCGCTGAAGCTCCCGAGAGGCCTACTCAGAATCCTGACTTAATACCCATACAAACTTAATATTTTGCTCCGAACTTACCGGGGTACCTCGGGGGGATGGCGGCCCATAAACCAGCGTGCTTGGACTTCGGGTCTCCTTCTTCTTCACACGGAAAACGCTCCAAAACAGAGGTGTCTTCCCCACAGAAGATGGTTCCACTTCGTGAAAACCCCGAAATGCACCTGGAGATTTTAGAGGAAATACGCGGCGTGAAGGAACTGGTGCAGTCCAACGGAGAAGCGCTTCGAGCCATGCGAGAAGACTTCGGAGTGCTCCAGGACCGACTTGAAAGTCTTTCATCACGGCAGGACAACATGGCGGGGGTCCTCGACTCGCACGCGGTGCGCTTGGGCAAACTGGACAAGGCTGAGCGCCAGATACAGAATCTTCAAAAAGAGTTAGAAGATAGCAATAATCGAGCCCGTCGCAACAATGTGAGGCTCATTGGAATACCGGAGGGGACGGAAGCAGGAGATATAAGAGAATTCCTGCTCAAAACTCTTCCCTCCTTGCTGAAGATCACTTTTCATAGAGATCTGGAAATCGATCGAGCACATCGTGTTCCTACCCACATGGCGCTCAACCGAACGACCCCCCGGCCTATTATCTTTCGATTACTACGATATCAACAAGTGGAACAAATTTTGCATGCTGCCCGGGCGAATCATCATCTGGAATTTGAAGGTCATAAAGTCTCCTTCTTCCCTGATTTGGCGAAGCCTACAGTTGACCGTCGGAAGAGACTCCTTGCTTTTCGCCCTCGACTTCAACAGCTACAGGCTCGCTTTGGCCTGTTGTATCCAGCGAAGCTCCGAGTGACTCTCCACAACCAAACTAGGACATTCGAAGATCCTGATCTACTATCAACATTTTTAGACTCCAAAGAAGCAGAGCAGATGCGCTAATCCAACAACTTGGACTTATTATCTGCCGGCTCTGTCCGCCATTTTGAAGGGCCCGACGCGGTGGTCATAGCCAAGCACAGAGACTGCCTGGACTTTCTTTCTTCTCTATATGACTTTTTTTTTTTGTTGGTCTCCTATCCCTCCATGATGTGTGCCTCGGTCGGATTCGGAGCACGCACAGTTGTACAGGTTATATGTTTTCAATTTTGGCCTTCTCTGGGGTTTCTCCCCGCAGACACATGGTCGCCAGTAATTTTTGGGGTTCTGCTTCTTCTCTACCGCACCGCGGTTTTTCTTTTTTAATGTGGGGCGCTTCATTGTATTACATTAGCTTATTTTCTTTCATGTCATGTGTACAGCCAGATACAGTTAATATGAGGGACATTGTGAAATTATGTGCGCTATCATGCTCAGAATTTTTAACCATTCTGAATGGCCTTATGTAAGATCTTATCACTTAACGTAAAAGGCATTAATAGTCCAATCAAAAGAAAGAAAATTCTTAGCTATCTTAGCCATGAGCATGCTGATTTAGTGTTTCTTCAGGAAACGCATCTAAACTCTGCTGAAACACTGAAACTCAATGCTAAGCCTTACATGGTGGCTGCCTATTCTCCCGCCGTTTCCAAACGGTGTGGGGTAGCCATTCTGGTTAAGAAGTCTTTGCAAGCTACTGTAATGGATACTAGCTCTGATAAGGAGGGTAGATGGGCCCGTGCACATCTTAAGGTTGGAGATAGTGAATTCACGTGTATTTGTATTTATGCCCCGAATGTGGACAACCCTGCTTACTTTGCAAGTATTGCGCAGTTGGCACAGGCCTCTGCCAATACTCCATTAATACTTGGTGGCGATTTCAATCAAGTACTAGACCCTTTGATAGACAGACAACCGCCTAGAACGAGTAGTCCACCCAAGAGTCTTGCTACCCTTACAGCTCTGATGCAAGATCTTGCGCTAGTAGATATATGGAGGCTGCTTCACCCCTCCGACTTGGAGTTCACCTTTTTTTCTGCCCCCCATCACTCACAATCTAGAATAGATTTCTTTCTCATTTCCAAAGCACTGATTTCTCAAGTGGACACGGCTAGGACTCATCCTCTCCATATTTCAGATCATGCTGCCATATCTTTATCATTACATGTTACTACACGAGACGATTCTCCCCGAGCTTGGTTTTTTGATAGATCCCTACTAGATCAAAAAGATTTTCAGGTTGATATAAAGGCCGCTATCCAAGATTATTTTCATTTTAATTCACCCCATGACACAGCGAGCTGGGCTTGGTGGGAGGGTTTTAAGGCATCTATTCGTGCAACTATAACCAGCTATCAAATTCGACAGGGGAAACAAAGAAAGCAACACTTACTGATTCTAGAGCAACAGATACAAGCTGGGGAGCGTCTCCTCACGTCCCGTACCGACCCAGGTATTTTACTCCGTTTACAACGCCTGCATTTTCAATACAATCAGCTTTTGTATACTGCTGCTGCTAAAAATATTGAATCACAACAAGGGATATATTACCGGGAAAATAACCGTGCTGGCAAATTGTTAGCAAATGCCCTGAAAGGTCAAAAAGAAGCCAAGCGTGTTACCGCTCTCCGTACTCCGTCGGGGGGGGGCTTGGTCACTAAAGATACAGAAATCTTAGAACTCTTTCGTGATTTTTATACTCGGCTTTATCAATCTGAATGTGATTTTGAGCCAGAAGTATTTGAACGATTACTTTCAGGGGTACAAAGACCGACCCTATCTGACGAAGATAGAGAGGCCATGGACAAACCATTCACTTTATCAGAAATTCATTCTGCTATCAAGAGATGTGCCACAGGTCGAGCTGCAGGCCCAGACGGTCTCCCTGCTGAATTCTACAAAACCTTTAACGCTGACTTTGCTCCAGCTTTGAAACTTTATTTTTCTGCTCTGGCCGAGGAGGGATCTCCTTCTGGGTCCTTTTCAATGGCAAATGTAGTAGTTTTTGAGAAAGAAGGGAGAGACCCGCAACTAACAGCTAATTATCGTCCAATTTCCCTCCTAAACGCGGACTATAAAATATTTGCCACCATTCTCTCCACCCGGCTCTCTGATAGGATGTCTACCTTAATACACCCAGATCAATGCGGTTTCATTCCCGGTAGATCAACTGCTGACAATGCTCGGACTCTATGTCATGTACTGACTGCCGCAGTTAATCTTGATCGCCCATTTGTTGGCCTCTCACTTGATGCTGAGAAGGCCTTTGATCGCTTAGAATGGCCCTTCCTGTTTGCAACCCTCCGCTGGTACGGATTCGGAGAAGGTTTTCTCCGTTGTCTCCGCACCATGTATGCACAGCCTACAGCCAGTATCTGTGCTAATGCTTTAAAGTCTCGGCCATTTCCCCTTCAACGCGGTACTCGCCAGGGATGCCCACTGTCTCCACTTCTTTTCGATCTTGCACTCGAACCCCTAGCTTTACTAATCCGGCAATCGGAGGAGATTCATGGAGTCCCCTTCTCTCATAGGGAAATCAAAATTTCAGCATATGCTGATGACCTTATGCTCTTTGTCTCTCTAGACTCAGTGCCGGATGTCCTAGAGCAAATTGGTAAATATTCACAACTCTCGGGTTATAAGATAAATTGGACCAAGTCGGTAGCCTTTCCACTAAATCCTCTGTTTCATCAGGCAGATATGCAACCCTTTCCCTTTTTATGGCAACCTCGCATGGTCAAATACCTTGGGGTTCACTACTGCTCTCCTTTGGAAGACACTATCTCCTTTAATGCCAAAGACTTAACCTCTAAAGTCCGGGCGCTTACTCACCGTTGGACTCCTTTAACACTTACCTGGTGGGGTCGCCTAGAAACCATAAAAATGATGATAGTTCCTAAAGTGAATTATATTTTAGAAATGTTGCCCTGTCTCCTACCTCGACGTACATATAAAGATATAGAGGGCCTTCTGACTAGATACTTATGGCAAAACAAGACACCTAGGATAGCGAAACATAAGCTGCAAGCAGATAAGGAAAATGGGGGTGTCAGATTCCCTGATTTCCTGAAATACCATCAATCTTTTCTTCTTAAACAAGGCGCTCGTTGGCTGGAAGATCTAGCACCGAGTAGACCTGTGTGGCTAGACATAGAGGAGGACCTTAGCAAACCGATTCCTCTTACTTATCTCCCTGGTATGACTCTCCCATCAGACTCCCACTATCCACCAATGCTTTTAGATACTTTAGGTGCCTTTAATACTCTTATGCAATCTCTAGACTCCCGACTCTGTCCGTTAGACAGGCTCCCGCTTTGGTACAATACTCGATTTCAAATACAAAATAAACCGATGGCGTGGAGCCCCTGGTACACTAGGGGCATTTGGATCCCTAACCAGTTGTTCCATGATGGTCGCTGGAAAACTTTTAGCGAATTGCAAATTGAATTTGGTCTCCCAGCGAAACACTACTTTCAGTTGGTGCAACTTCAGCATTGTCTTCGGAGTGCTAAGGTGCTCCCGCCATCGGAATCCTCTACCCAAGGATTGTCGGAGACTATCCGATCTATCGGGAGTTCACCGGGTGTAGCATCTAACTTTTACAAAACCTTATGTAATGCTATAAATAGAGGTACCCCTATAGCACAGAAAGCATGGGAGCGAGAATTGCATGTAACTTTGACCCCGGAGCAATGGAGCCTCGTCTGGAGTAGAGTGACCCGGGTTTCCCGATCCGCCTCACTCACTCAGACACTCTTCTTTCTAGCCCACCGGTGTTTCTATACTCCTGACAGATTAGCCAAATGGAACACCACTCAGGGCAATAGCTGTTGGACATGCCATGCGGCCATTGGTTCACTACCTCATGTTATGTATGAATGTCCCGCACTACAGTATTACTGGCGTCGGGTCTGGGGTCGTATCCAATCTATTTTGCACTTTCAAGAGCCCCTTTCTTGGAGGATAGTGGGACTCCGCTCAGCTGCGGGGATCCCCTCTCTACCAAAAACGGCTTACTTCCTTTTAGACTTTATGCTGGGCATCGCTATTTCCCTTATTACGAAATACTGGAAAAATAGCTCCCATCTGAGCCCCAATGAATGGTGGAATCATGTCTGTCTCTACAGTAAATATGAACAAATACCTCGTATGTTTGCTTCTTCCGTTCAGACTCCTCATCATCTGTCTAAATGGAAGATGCTCAATGACTATGTTCACACTGCTAAATGCTCTCATCTGACTGTTTAACTTTGTATAAATTTCTGTCCCATGATCATTCTGTATCGCAGATACTATTTCTGTTCGTTTTGATGTACAATCACTGTTGTTTAGAAGCGCTCACCTGCTGATATTGTCGGTTTAGAGAAGAAGCATGGGGGTGGGGGGTAATAGGGTTTGCTTTCCTTATTGTATACTTGTTTTGTCTCCTTTGGTGTGTTGTTTCTTTTGTTTGTTGCAAAATGAAAATAAAAGTTTAAAAAAAAAAAAAAAAAGTATAAAGACTAGGGGACATGCAATGAAGCTACAGTGTTACCCGTTTAAGACTAATAAGAGAAAATATTTTTTTCACTCAACGCGTAATCAAACTCTGGAATTCATTAACGGTGGATGTAGTAAAAACTGTTATGTTAGTGAAGCTGGGTTTAAAAAAAATTTGGACAGGTTCCTGGAGGAAAGGGTAATGAATCATTATTAAAGAGGACCTGGGAAATCCACTGCTTGCCCCAGTGCAGGCATTGTGGAACCTGTGTGTCTTTTTGGGAAACTTCCAGATGCATGTGACCTGTCTTGGCCACTGTTGGAAACAGGATATTGAGATTCATGGACCTTGGTCTGACCCAGTATGGCATTGCTTATGTTCTTATGTTATGTTCTGATTTTACCTAAACCAGGAAAGGATCCTTCTTTGGTGTAAAATTATCAGCCAATCTCATTGCTGAATGCTGATAACAAAATTCTTGACCAAGTTATTGCAGGTTGCTACAGAAAGTTTAGGTTCCTTGATATATCTGGATTGGTCTGGCTTCATGGCTGATACATTGGAGATAATGGTCACCTTTTTTCTTCTATCCTTTCAGCATCCAGGGACAGAACTGACCCTATGGTTGCCCTCTTCCTGGACTCTGAGAAGGCATTCGATCTCATTGAATGGCCCTATCTAGTTTGGGTACTGGACTGGATGGGTTGTGGCCGGACCATCAAATGAGGGCAGATCTTTTATTCCTTGCCTATCTCCTGGATAGCTGCAAATGGCCTCAATTCATTGTCTTTCTCCATCTCTTGACGGACCCGTCAGAGCTTTCTGCTGTCCCGCCTCCTTTTTAACCTTGCATTAGAGCCTTTACTGATTGCTATTCATCAATCCCCAGACATTCATGATTTCACACATTTATTTATTTTATTTATTTAGCAGCTTTTCTATACCGTGCTCTTCAATATCAGTGCGGTTTACAAATAACAAATTCTTGCAAAGACAAAGGGAACAGCCTTGTGCTTACATTGAAACAGGATCAATAACTTGGAGCTGCAACTGGGTGAACTATTTACATATTCAGCCACTCAAGCTGTGGTGGGTAACTATTTACAGGTTATACATTAGACCCGGACTGAATGGTTAGGACTGGGTCTTGACAATTATTACAGTAAAAATTATGGATTATCAGCATATGATTAAAGTGCCTGATGGATGGATCAGTTGTTTGGTTTGTCTAAGTCAGGTTGTAGATGAGCTGGGTGCGGCTTGAGTGAGTTGGGGTGTGTGATGTGGTAGTGTTGTGTTTGGCTGTGCAAAGTGTAAAATGAACAGATGGTGCTTAAGGGCTTTCCTAAATTGAATCAGGTCCTTGATTGATCTGATGTGTGGGGGGAGGTTGTTCCAGCACCCTGGGGCATTGAAAGTGAAGGTTCTATTCCAGGTTGTTTGTGTACAATTTGTAGATTCCTTAGGGATAATTAACATGTTGGCGGCTACTGTCCTTCTCGACCTGTTGTTGGGGGTGGATCTAAGAAGAGCTGTGAGGGACGAGGGGGAAATCAAGTTGATTGCTTTGAAGGTTAGGAGTAGTGCCTTGTATGTGAGCCTGCAGTTTATCAGTAGCCAATGGAGGTCATTAAGGATGGGCGTAATGTGGGTCCTTCTAGATAAGCCACAGAGAATTTGGGCTGCCGTGTTCATCGCAAGTTGTAAAGGATTGAGCGTGCTCTTGGGGAGGCCATGCAGAATGATGTTCGCATAGTCGAAGTGTGATGTTACAAGGGCCTGGAATATTGTCCTGAAGTTGTCGGGAGCTAGCAAGGGTCTTAGGTGCCTTAGAGTTTTGATTTTATTGTATATAGCCCTGGTGGTGTTCTTTATGTGTTCTTTGAAGTCAAGTTGTTGGTCAAGCGTAATACCCAAGTAACGTATTGTGGATTTGCATGGGAGCTCTGCATCTCTCACCTTTAAGGTAGTTGGAGGTGAGAAATCTTTGTTCTTTGTGATAAATAGGACCTCAGTCTTCTTGAAGTTAATGCGTAGGTTCTGAGCTTGAAGCCAGTCAGTGATTGCATTGAAGCAATCGATTAAGAGGGTAAGGTTGGGATGCATGACTTTGAGTGGTGCAAACAGCAAGACATCATCTGCGTATATCAGGCTGTGGATATTGAATGAGCGGATGATTTCGCATATAGGTTGCATGTATACGTTAAAGAGTAATAACAGACCACGAGAGCTATTCTCTATTGTAAGAAATCTTACTAATAACCCTCAAACAATTAACAACGAAATTACTGACATATCGGTACAAACACTAGCTGATTACTATCAAAATAAATCTACACAACCTATAATGACCATAGACAACAATAGTGTAGCCCATCATTGCTCAGAAGAATGGTCAAACTTTCACCCCATATCGAAAGAATCACTAAAGAACATTATATCCAATCTCAACACTACCACCTCCTTCCTTGATCCATGCCCTGTAACATGGATAAAAAGCACACTTCCAATACTAATCTCTTTCATCCTCCCCATAGTCAACCTCTCATTACTCCAAGGTTACATACCCCCTAAACTCAAACACGCACAAATCCGCCCAATTCTCAAGAACAGTAATATGGACAAAACATCACCAAAATCGTATCGTCCCATATCAAGTATCCCTTTCTTAGCTAAAATAATAGAAAAAGTGGTACAGATCCAGACACAGGAATATTTAGACTCTTCCTACCCACTTGATGAACACCAATATGGCTTTAGACCTCAACATGGAGTTGAATCACTATTGACAGTCTTAATCGATGCACTCATTAAAGGGATTGATAACCACAAAAACGCATTCATACTCCTATTTATTGACATTTCTGCAGCATTTGATAGTGTACATCACACCATAATGCTTAATAACCTAAAACAAATAGGAATAAATGCAACAGTACACAAATGGTTCACCTCATATTTACATAATAGAACACAAAATGTAAGAATAGATAATCAGACATCCACCATATATAAACAAGAAATTGGACTCCCACAAGGCTCGGCATTATCAGCCCTCCTATTTAATATATATAAAACCAGTTTGTGACATATTCAAAAAATTCGGTGTACTATATCATCTATTTGCTGATGATATCATGTTATACATTCCATTCACCATCCCTGATGTACCGATAAAACTCCTAACAGATTGCCTTATCGAAGTCACAACCTGGCTAAAAGAGCAAAACCTCCACATAAACCACTCAAAAACAGAAGCATTAATTGTAACAAAAAAACAATCTTACGTTCCTCCAACCCACATAACAATACAAAACCAGGACATAAAAATAAAAAATGAAATAAGATACCTAGGAGTCATACTAGATACACACCTCACCTTGAACACCCACATTAGAAACACTATAAAGAAAGTCTACTTCAAACTCAAAATACTCAAGCAACTACGCCCCCTCGTACATTTACAAGATTTCATCAACATAATACAGGCAACCATAACCCCGCACTTTGACTTTTCCAACTTAATTCTCTTAGGTATAACAAAACAAAACATCAAAAGAATACAACTAGCACAGAATGCAGCAGCTAGAATTGTAATGAAAGCACACTCACTCCAGCATATTACTCCAATATTAGCAAACCTACATTGGCTACCAATAAAAAGCAGGATAATATATAAGACTGCAATAACCACATTTAAAGCCCTAAATGGCATCGCGCCAATCCCATTAAGCAAACTTATATGTAAGGAAGCACAAAAAGTCACCCACAGAAAAGGACACTCAAATAAACTAAAGACTCCAAATGATTTTATAAAAGCAAACAAACAAACTAATAACAGAGCCTTTTCACATGCGGCCCCCCCTTATTTGGAACTCCATCCCGGAGGACCTACGCTCATCAACAGAAATTATAGAATTCCGCAAAAAACTGAAAACCTATCTCTTCACCTCGCACTACAACACCATAGTTAATCCACTGATCACCCCAGAAAAAGGCTAAAATATGATCACCCCAGAAAAAGGCTAAAACACGATCAACTGCGTAAAGCTAAACATCATAACTTAATAGATATTACAACCACTTGTAAATAACGATGATTCAAATCAAAAGACCCTTCAAACCTGCAATTGTACATAGTTTCTTTACCTTGTTCTTGTTTTGTTATGTATTTTAACCATTACATTGTTCTGTTATGTATTTAAGCATTACACTGTTTACTGCCTAATATTGTTCCATGTAAAACAAGCTCATGCTTTGTTGACTGTTGTTCAATTGTGAACCGCATCTGAACTCTGGAAGATGTGGGATATAAATGATTGTTAAATAAATAAAATAAATAAATAAATAAATAAATAATGCTTACAGGGCCTTGGGGTACGCCCTGGTGTTGTTGGAATGGATCAGATGTTGTGGCCCCCAACCGTACATGTTGCCATCGGTCAGCTAGATAGGACTTACACCATTTCCAATCCATGCCCTGGATTCCCTTCTCCTGGAGTCGGGTAAGGAGTTGATCGTGGTTGACAGAGTCAAATGCCGTAGCAATGTCAAGGAAGACAAGTGCAAACCCATTTTCAGTTTTGTCTATTCCCCTGCTTAAGGTGTTGGTTAGTGTGGTGAGTAGTGTCTCTACTCCATGGGATTCTCGAAACCCGTGCTGGCAGGGATCGAGGGGGGCTGATAAGTCGATGTGTTGCTGGACCTGTCTCTGGACAACCTTCTCAATTATTTTGGCTAGAAGGGGTATACTCAAAATTGGGCAGTAAGAATCAACTTTAGTCGGGTCCAGTCAGCTGTTTTTCAGGAGTGGACGTATTGACATCTGTTTAAGAACTGCCGGGAATATTCCTGTTGAGAAGGAAAGTTTCATGATATTGGCTAGTGCTGGGCTGAGTTCAAGGCACATCGCTCTGATCCAGTATGCTGGGCATGGGTCATTTTCTGCTGTGGTGGTGTTGATGGTGGCGATAAGGTCAATGATGTATTTCTCTGTTGGGGGTGTGAACTCTGTCAACGGTGGATGTAGAAAGAGAGAATGACTGGGAGTGGGTCTTGGTGAAATGTTTATTTTGAGGATTTTGGATTGGAGGTAGTCAGCATATAGCTGGGGTTGAATTGGTTCAGGCTGGAGAGAGGATGGTTCTTTGATTAAGGATTTTGCTATGCTGAAGAGGTCACGGGGTTTATTTATTTATTATGGGCCCATAATATGCAAGTTAGCGCATACGCATATTTATTTATTTATTTACATTCTCTTATATACCGCGCTATTCAGCATATGACATCATATTGTTCTTGCGACAGCCTGCGGCTTCACTCTCCACTTTGTTCCCTTATCTCTACCTTTGCTGCATTCTCCATATATAGGATCAGTTATCCCCTTAATTTGTGCACCCGCAAATTGGTCTTAGGTGATTGTAACCTTAAATGGGCATCTCAATCGATTACATATTTGGGCTCTCTGTATACAGGTGATCTTGAGCGTTCTCAATAGTTGAATATAGACGGGATCCTCTCTTTGATCATAAATACTTCCAATAAATGGTCCCCTCTAACTGTTTCCTGGTGGGGTCCACTGGAGGCTATTTGAATGACCCTCACCCCACAGATTAACTACAGGAGGAGTGGCCTAGTGGTTAGGACACAGTACCTCAGGCCAGAGGGACTGAGTTTCTAGTCCTATAGGCACTCCTCGTGGCCTTGGGCAAGCCACTTAACCCTCTTTTGCCTCAGGTACATTTAGGTTGTGAGCCCTTTGGGGTCAAGGGAATGTATCCAGTACCTGTTTGTACTGGATTACATAATGTAAACTGCCTTGATTGAAGGATAAGGTGGTATAGAAAACTGGTTAAATAATTAAAATGTTCATTATGATGCCTGGTATTTGTCTCCCAGTCTTTTATTGGCATGTGGAAACTTTGCTACTTCAATATCTTTGGCAGAATAGATGCTTTCAGATAGCCCTTTAGACATTGAAGGTGACTAAATCTGCTTGGGGGGAGGGGGGTTGGTTTTCCAGATTTCTACCTTTATCACATGGCCTCATGTGGATGGGTGCAAGGACCTCCACTTCGAAACCACCCACACTTGGCTAGCTCTTGAGAGGGAGCTAGTGAAATCCCTCCCCCAGCATGGTTTACTTGATGCAGCACTACCTGTGGACGTCCAACCCCTCCCTCCAGTCAGGCAACGCACTTAGTCCTACGTGCTCTCGATGTTGTACTAGAGCGCCTGTGGGGGAGTTCCTTACGGACTTCTCTGTGGCATAATCCTCAGGTGCATATCATGCCAGAATTGTAATTGCATGACATCTATTCACTGGGAAAGCTTGTTGCTAATGGAAAATTGCTTTCTTTCCCTGAACTACAGACCATGTTCCCTTTGCCACCCTCGCTGGCAACAATTACGTCATTGTATCTTACATTCTAAGACTGATCTATCCCAGTTGAAGGCTGTGCCCAGTATCCTGGGTTTCATACAATGGATGGAGGATAGATGCCACGCGGTGTTGTACATTTATCACTGGCGCAAAAAATAAGGCTAAGGTCAGGCTCATGAAAGTGTGGGCACATGATGTTGAGGCGAGTCTAGATCTACCCAAATGGGAGCTTTTCTGGCTATGGTGCAATTGACTCTCCAGATCCACCAGTCTCTTTATTTTGTGGGCCATCTGGAGAAAATGGAGAGTGGCTTTGTCTGATAGTAATTGATGCTGGCATTGTGAAATGGTGCAGGGCACCTTCAGACATATGCTTCTGATTGCACTAGGCTCCATCTATATTGGTGGGAGTGTGGGAGAAACTTAAAGATATCTTCCACTTTTCTGTTCCCCTTTCTTATGCCAAAATTATCTTTTATTCTATCCTATTGTTTGACCAGTTGTCTGTTCTTTATGGTAGGCTGTTTGATCTGTTACTTGCTATAGCCATACAAATTAGTATGCTACATAAATATGAAGAATGCATGGCTCTCGACTCAGGCGGCAAGACTGATGAACTTCTAATGTGGATTCCACTGAAAACTTAGCCTCTAAACCTTGGCTCCCCTCCTAACAGACTTTTACTGCTCAGGCCAATTATTCTGATTTGGCTTTTGTGACCATTTAGTTACTGGTCTAGCTGAAACATGCTGCTCCTTTTTGTTTGTAACTCTGTTAAGTTGCTTGTAGATATTTTTCCATTGTGTTGTTTTGTTACTGTATAACTCCAATAAAATTGTATGAACTCCAAAAGCAGTGAGCCCAGCACATAGAAATATGATGACAGAAAAAAAAACACATGGCCTATCTAGTCTGTCCTTCCATATCAACAACTACAACAGTCCACTTTTTACCTTTAGAGATCCTCTGTGTTGGTCCCATGCTTTTTTGAATTCAGTTACTGTCCTCATCTCTACCACCTCCACTGGGAGACTATTCCATGGATCCACTACTCTTTCCGTAAAGAAATATTTCCGCATATCACTCCTGAATCTATCTCCCTTCACCCTCATCCCATGTCCCCTCGTAGCAGAACTTGCTTTCTATTGAAAGAGGCTCTCTCCCTGAACATTTATGCCACAGAGGTATTTAAACATCTCAATCAAATCACCTCTATCCCGCCTTTCCTCTAAGGTGTACATATTAAGATCCTTAAGTCTGTCCTCATATGCTTTATAATGAAGCCCACTAATCATTTTAGTAGCCACCCTCTGCACTGACTCCATCCTGTTCACATCCTTTTGAAGGTGCGGTCTCTAGAATTGCACACTATACTCCAAATGAGGTCGCACCAAAGACTTATTCAGAGGCATTATCACCTCCTTTTTTCTGCTAGCCATTCCTCTCCATATGCATCCTTCTAGCTTTTGCCGTCACCTTTTCTACCTGTTTAGCTACTTTAAGATCATCAGACACAACCACGCCTAGGTCCTGCTCTTCTTTAGTGGACAAAAGTACTTCACCTCCTATACTGTATTGCTCCCTTGGATTGCTGCAGCCCAAATGCATGACCTTACATTTTTTAACATTAAATCCCAGCTGCCAAATTCTAGACCATTCTTCAAGCTTAGCTAGATCCCTCCTCATGTTATCTACACCTTCTTGGGTGTCTACTCTATTGCAGATTCTGGTATCATCCGCAAAGAGGCAAACCTTACCCGACAGTCCTTCCGCTATATCACTAACAAAGATGTTAAAAAGAATGGGACCAAGGACAGATCCCTGGGGTACACCACTGGTAACATCCTTCTCCTCAGAGTGAGCTCCATTTACTTGTACTCTTTGTCGCCTCCCACCCAACCAATTTCTAACCCAAGCAGTAACTTTAGGGTCCATCCCTAGGGTGCTCAGTTTGTTTATAAGTCGCCTGTGAGGAACAGTGTCAAAGGCTTTACTGAAATCTAAATACACCACATCTAGAGCTCTCCCTCGGTCCAACTCCCTGGTCACCCAGTCAAAGAAATCAATCAGATTTGTCTGACAAGACCTGCATCTGGTGAATCCATGCTGCCTCGGATCCTGTAATCCGCTGGACTCCAGAAACCTCACTATTTTCTCTTTCAGCAGTGTTTCCAATAATTTACTCACCACCGAAGTTAAACTAACTGGCCTATAGTTTTCAACCACATCCTTACTTCCGCTTTTGTGTAAAGGCACCACATGAGCCTCTCTCCAGTCCTTTGTCACCACTCCCGACTCCAACGAGGCATTGAAAAGGTCAGTCAGTGGAGTTGCTAGAACGTCCCCAAGTTCCCTCAGTATTCTAGGGTGTATCCCATCCAGTCCCATCGCTTTATCTACTTTAAGTTGAGCTAGTTTCTCATGAACACAGTCTTCTGAACATTGTTCAAGATGTCCCTCGCTTCTGTTCCTATTTGTGGGTGTTTTCTGAGGTCCTGCTCCTGGTTCTTCATCTGTGAACACAGAACAAAAATATTTGTTAAGCAATTCCGCTTTATCCTTATCAGCTTCTACATATTCCCCCCCTGCACCCTTGAGTCTGACAATACCACTTTTGCCCTTCCTCTTCTCACTAATATATCTGAAAAATGTCTTATCACCCCATTTTATTGCATTGGCTATTTCCTCCTCCTTTTGACTCTTTGCCTTCTTGACTACTTTGCTAGCTTCTCTAAGTTTTTCCAAATACAGATGCCTGTCTTCCTCTCTCTGTGATCTCTTGTATTTCATGAAGGCCTCCCTCTTTTTCTTCACTTTTTCAGCTACTTCCTTCGAAAACCATAGCGGTCTCCTTTTCCTTTTGCCTTTATTTACCATTTTAACAAAAAGGTTGGTTGCCCTTAAAATATCCCCTCTCAGTTTTGCCCACTGTTTTTCTACATCCCCCAGCTGTTCCCCTCCCACTAACGATTCCCTGAGGTATTGGCCCATTTTGGCAAAGTTAGTATTCCAAAAGTCTAAGATCCTCACCTTGGAATGGATTCTAACAGCCCTAGTCCTAATACTGAACCACACCATCTGGTGATCACTGGATGCAAAATGATCTTCCACTACAACATCAGAAACACTTTCACCATTGGTAAGCACCAAGTCCAGTATGGCCCCTTCACGTGTGGGGTCTGTTACCAATTGCCTGAATAGTTCTCCCTGTAGAAAATCCAGGATCTCCTTACTTCTAGATGATACTGCAGCAGGAATGTGCCAATCAACATCTGGCTTATTGAAATCCTATCAGTAGCACTTCCCCTTTCCTAGCAATGCTGCTTATGTCTTTAATTAACTCTCTGTCCACCTCTTCCTCTTGTGAGGGAGGTCTGTATATCACACCAATGCAAATAGATTTATTTTTCCCTCTCTCTAGTTTAACCCACAATGCCTCCTTTCTCCCTTTTAAGCTCTGTAATTCCAAAGCTTTAATAGTAGATTTTACATATAGTGCCACTCCTCCTCCCCTTCTTCCTACCCTGTCCTTTCTGAATAAAGTATAGCCAGGTATAGTTACATCCCAATCATGGTTTTCTGTGTACCATGTTTCTGTAACTGCCACTAAATCCAAGTCAGCCACTCCCACCAAAGCTTCAACATCAGGGATCTTATTTCCCATGCTATGGGCATTTATACACACTGCTTTCCATATGTTACCCCTGTTACCCATTTCCATAAAGTTATTTAATGTATCACCTACATGGGGGCTTTCACTTACCTGGGGGCTTTCTTCACCCATCCCCAACGAATCTTTATCTTTATCTTTATTTACATTTAATATACCGCCCTTGTCGAAACGTGAGGGCGGTTTACAATAAAATAATATAAAAGCGTTAAAAAGGAAAGGAAATCCATTAAAATAAGGAAAAGAAGGACCAAAGAGGTCACAGAACAAAGCAAACAATAGACAAACCAGACAAACCATGGGTAAGCAAAGACAAACAAAACAATTAGACAGGACTACTGGGAGGGGAGATCATATGCCTGTTGGAACAAGTGAGTTTTTAGTAGGTTTTTGAAGTGTTTGTAGGAAGGCTCTAGACGGAGAGAGGAAGGAAGAGAATTCCAGATTGAGGGGCCCAAGAAGAAGAAAGCGGCGTGGCATGTCTGTTCAAGGTGAGCTCGTGAAGGTGGGGGGAGAAACAGACGATTAGCGTGTAATGACCGGAGCTGCCGATAAGGAGTATGAAGAGAGACTAGATTTGCTAAATACTGTGGGTTAGAAGTATGGATGACTCTATGTAATAGTATAAGAACCTTGTATTTAAACCGAAAGAGCAGCGGAAGCCAATGGAGGCGAAGCAGAAGAGGAGTAACATGATCCGATTTCCGGGCAAAAGTGACAAGATGAGCGGCTGTGTTCTGCAGGAGTTGAAGGCGTTTGAGTTGGTAAGCGGGGAGATTGGCATAAACTACATTACAGTAATCCAGTTTGGACATAACTAGGGCTAACACCAGAGTGATAAGGGAGTCAGAAGACAGAATTGAACGGACTGAGCGTATTTGGCGAAGAGTAAAGAAGGAGCGACGGGATAAACTAGAAATGTGTTCATGAAAGGATAATGATGAATCTAAGATTACCCCTAAATATTGGAGGGAAGAAGTAAGAGGGATAGGAACAGAATTTATTTGAGGTGCAATGGTTTGGCAGGAAGAGCTCAAAGACACCCACATAGCTGAAGATTTGGAAGGATTCAGGTGTAGAAAATTGGATGAGAGCCAGGTGGCAATGTGAGAGAGGCAGTCATTGAGGGGAGTGATATTGATCATGGCTGGAGAAGTGTGAAAGAGAAAGACAATATCGTCGGCGTAAATGTAGGTGGAAACTGGAAATTGTTGGGCCAGGAGGGGAAGCGGGGCAAGAAAAATATTGAAGAGCAGAGGGGATAGAACCGACCCCTGGGGGACTCCGCATAACAGTGGGATGGCTGATGAGGATTGGTGATTGGCATGGACAACATAAGAGCGGGCAGTGAGAAAGGAACGGAACCAACGTAACACCACACCCCGTACACCAATGTCAGAAAGGCATGACAGAAGGGTTCGATGATCAATCAGATCAAATGCAGCGGATAGGTCCAGTGAAACCAAAAGGGTAATGTCACCACGTTCGTGAGCTACATGAATCTCATTTAGCAGAGCAAGAAGAATAGTTTCGGTGCTATGGCCTGGTATGAAACCAGCCTGGCGAGGATGAAGAGCGTTGGTGGCCTCAACATGGGAGGAAAGTTGTAAGAAGACTAGACGCTCCAGCATTTTTGCAAGGAAGGGGAGATTAGACACCGGGCGCCAGTGGGATAATACAGAGGGGTCGAGAGAAGGCTGTTTCAGCAGGGGATGGACAATAGCAGATCTCCAAACTGAAGGAAAATGTCCAGATGATAGACTGGAATTGAATAAAGTAGTGATGAAAGATATGAATTGGAGAGAAGGTTCTACCAACCAGTTGGAAGGGACTGGATCCAAAGAACAGGTGGTCTTCCTAGACTGAGATAGAGTGAGTAGTACCTCTGCTGTAGTGAGGGGATGGAAGACGGACCATATGTGAGATAAAGCCCTATTAGGAGAACTGGTCACACAAGGAGCGATGGAAGCAGGGGATTCCGTAATGGTTAGCTCCTCACAGACGAGGGACAGAGGAGAGGCTGAAGAAGTGCAGGGAGGAGACAGAGGAGGAGGAGGGGTGGTAAGGAAGGAAGAGCGTAAGTTCTGAACTTTGTTGGAGAAAAAAGACGCAAGGGATGCGGGGGCGGGGATGGTGGCTTGAGAAGCAGAAGGGGAAACAGTGGAGGAAAGTTGCCCTCTTCAGTAGATTAGACAGTCTACTACCGAAGATGTGTTGACCTTTCTTGGACAGATGGATGCCATCTCTGCTCTGCAACCCTTGGAACAGCATCGAATGGTCTAGGAAACCAAAACGCTCTCGATGACACCATCCACGCAGCCATGCATTCATCTCCAGGATGCGAGCCTCTCTGCCTTGGCCTTTACCCTCAACAGGGAGGATTGAAGAGAACACCACCTGTGCACCTAACTGCTTCACCCTCTGTCCCAGAGCCATGAAGTCACATTTGATACGTTCCGAGGTATACCTGGCAGTATCATTTGTTCCAACATGGATTAGCAACATTGGGTAATAGTCAGTGGGCTTGATGAGTCTCGGCAAACTCTCCATAACATCTTGGATTTTGGCACCAGGCAGATAGCATACCTCTCTGAACATCAAGTCTGGTCAGCAGAAGGATGCCTCAGTACCCCTCAGAAGAGAGTCTCCAACCACCACTGTCCTTCGTTTCCTTCTGCTCACTGATTCTGCAACTTTGGGGTACTTGAACTCTGGTTCTTCCCTTTCCAGGGATGCTTTCACCTCCTCCACTTCCAGGGCTGCATAATGGTTCTTCAATTCAAGGGCTGGAGAAGTTGGATTGGTGATTTTGCAGGCCCTGGTGACTTGTGTCCAACCATCGACATTGTGTTGGCACCTACCTTCTCCTGTGCTGGAGAGCTTGGTTGCTGCAAGAAGCATCTCATTATTCACCTTTCTCCATTGAGAAAATTGGTCATTTAGCCATACTCTTTGTTTTCTTTTAACCAGTTCCTGATCCACAATAGTATACTGCCTCCTATCTCATGACTTTTTAATTTCGCTAAGAGTCTCATGAGTGACCTTGTCAAAGGCTTTATGAAAATCCAGATACACCATATCAGCCGGCTCACCTTTATCTACCTGTCTATTCAAATCTTCAAAAAATATAACAGATTATTTTATTTATTTAACAGTTTTTCTATACCACTTTATCCGATGGTCAAAACATGTTTACATTGTAACAGACTATTATACAACAGGGAAATCAACTTGGAGGTAACAGTTATGCATTTCTTAGGATGTCATGTATGAAGGGTAGTAAAATTAGTGAGACAACATCCCCCATTACACGTACTCCCAAACATACTATATGATACCCATAACATATACAGTAACTCAGCCCCAAAACACAGTGTCAGCACACTTTCTCACACACAGATATATATAGCTACCCATGCAGACGCCCTGACTCACTGACAGCATGCACAGCCCCTAATATACAAACACACAACATGACAGACATATATACACAGCTCTATGCACCACAAGCAAGCATCCTGGCATGAACTCCCATCACACACACACACACGTCCCCCCATTCTCTGACATTCCATGTCCACATCCCCACAAATAACAGCTAGTCTCTGCCCATGGAGATATCCACAATATACGACTGATATATAGGCGCATCAGTAGGGGATGCCCAAGATGGTGGCAGGCTGCTAATGAGAGCAGGCTGCTAATGCTTCAATTGTATTTCCTTAGTCCTTTCCTGCTATGCCCAAAAGGAAAGGGTGAACTGGGAAGCACTTCTCCTGACCACACCCTTACCTCCTTCTGGGCCGATGGACCAATTTATATATCAGAGTGCTGTTCTAGAAGAAGGGTCCATGGAGCAGTTGCTTGATGTATCATGGTCATTAGGCCCTGAAGATACTTTAGCCTACGAGACCTCTTTAAATCCAGACCTGTGAGCAACTCTGCCACAACCTGAATTCCAGCTCTCCACTTGCAATGTCTGCAGTCGCCCTCTCTGAGCTAGTGGGATAAGATGAGCAGTGTGGGAGAGAGATTATAACAGTGTCATTGTTTTTGGTGTCTGGAATCTCTGCACTAGAAGAAATAGGTGGGAACTTCTTTAGATGGCTTGGAGAGAGTCGAGAAACCACACAGTTACACCTTGATGGCCAACCTGGCAATGAAGGAGATCCTAGACTTTCTGAAGGTACAGATTTACCAGCAATTCTGTTAAATTGTCCCAATACTGTGACATTACATTCTATCCAGGAGGCCACTGTTGGTCTCGGGAAGGCTTCAGCAGCCCAGGTCTCTTTTATGTCCATGGAGGTTTGGAAGTTACAAGCTCAAATGACTAAGAATGGTTCTGCTATTGTTCATTTAAACTCTCAGTTTCAGGGTTTGCAGAAGCAGTCATTGGCTCTCAGCAACTTCAAGAAGCCATGTCTAACATCATTAAGGTCTAAGATGGAAATCCTGGAAAATCATGCAAGGAATTGTAATATTCAAATTTTGAATTTCCCACAATTACCTGTTACTCCATAGAAGCCTTGGATATACCTCCTATTGTTCGTGTTTCTTACCTTCCTAAACTTAATCATCAGGATTCACAAGGTGGATATAGCAGACATGCTGAACAGCTTGTACTTGTTTCTTCTTTATTAGGAATCTCAGATGTGGAAACTATGGTTCTGAATGCTCTTGTAGTTACTTTTGCACTGTCTTCTGACAGAGAATAACTTTTTAGATGATATTTTTGGAAGCAGGATCATGTGTTCTATAATCCAAAAATGCAGATCTTTCCTGACATGTCCAGGGACACCCAGATGAAGCGTTGTCAGTTTTTGCTATAATGAAGCCAGATTTCTTTAAGTTAGGGGCAATGATCTTTTTTAGATTTCCCTGCAAATGTGTAATCAAATACTAGTCCATTAAATCTGTGTTCTTTAAACCTATACAGCTTTTCACTTTTGTAGCTTCTAAGGGGCCTTTTACTAAAGGTTTTAAGGTATGTTAATGAAGTTAACGCACATTATCTGCCCACAACCCTTTTCTGCTAGGACAAGCAGGATGAGTCAGACACACCTGGTGACATCATCCGCCGGCGCCGAGGACAGAAGTACTCTCTCTCTAGCCCCAAGGGATTTACCTTCTGGGCGTGGGGTCTTCAGGAAGCAGGTCTCTCTGGAACGGTTCTTCAATGGTTTCACTCTTTTCTTTCCTGCCGCTCTTTTTCTGTAGTTTCTGGGTCCTCTTCTTCTGCTTCCACCCCCCTCTCTTGTGGGGTTCCCCAAGGGTCTGTTCTCGCTCCGCTCCTCTTCAACGTTTTCCTAGCACCCCTTACTCTTCTAATTCAACAGTTTGGTATCTCCGCATACTATTACGCGGATGACATTTTCCTCTTGCTTCACACCAACTCCCTCTCCCCAGATATCACCCCTCTTAACCACTGTCTTGCCGCTATTGCATCCTGGTTTTCCTCCAATTTCCTACAGGTGAATCCCTCTAAGTCTCACGCCATCTGGTTCACATTTGGGGGTCCCTCCCCCGCATGTGCCCCTTCCTTCTCCTCACAGCCTATCCCTCTTGTTTCCTCACTATGCTACCTGGGTGTTATACTTGACTCTTCTCTTTCCTTTAAGGTTCATATTTCTTCCATTATTCAGCGCTCTTTCTTCTCCCTCAGGCAACTTCGCTCTATCCGTCCTTTTCTTTCCTCCTCTGCTCTGGCTACCCTTCTCCTTTCCCTTGTGATGTCCCGTCTCGATTATTGTAATGTCGTCCTTGTTGGTCTGCCCAAATCCCAACTGTCCCGTCTTCAACGTGTCCAAAACTCAGCTGTTCGTCTTCTTGCTCATGCCTCTCGTTTTTACCATGTCACCCCGCTTCTCCTTCACTATCACTGGTTGCCTATTTCTTTTCGCGCTCAGTACAAAATTCTCATTCTCACACACAAGGCTGTTCGCACTGGCACTCCCCTCTATCTCGCCGACCAGATACACTTCCGCCCCCCCCACCGCCTACTTCGTGCTATCCACACCAATCGTCTATCCCTCCCCTCACCTTCCCAGGCTCATCTTGTTTCCACCCGCTCCTCTGTCTTCTATTTTCTAGCCCACAGCCTCTGGAACTCGCTCCCCCCTCGCTCTGTGCAGAAGAATCTTACCAATCATTTAAGTCACAACTCAAAACCCACCTCTTCAGTTTAGCGTTTAACTTACCGTCCCCGGCTCCCTCTTCCCCCTCCACTACTCCCTCCCCCCTGTTCCCTGATGCCTAATTATTGTATTGTAGTCTGTTGCTCCTTTTGTCATTTCTTTCCTCCTCTCTCCTATCAGTTTTATTGGTGTTCCTTTTCTTTTCTCAGCCATTTTTAAGTTGTTTTAATTATATTGTAAACCGCTCAGGTGCTACCAGTGTTGGGCGGTATAAAAAGTCTTAATAAACATAAACATAAACATCCACCTGGATCTACCCCCAGGCCCACCCCTAGCCAGCCACTTTTACCTCTTTCACCTTGCCAGCAAGATGGACTCTTCTACTCTCCATTTTTTCTACTTAAAACTACAGATCTTCAATCAAGATGCCCAGACCTGGGTTCAAAAAATGCTCAGGCTGCTCAAGAAAGATAAATTCCATGGACTCACATGATCGCTGCTTCTGCTGCCTTGGGATATCCCACAAAGTTGAGGATTGTGCACACTGTGCAAAGTTGTCTCCAAGGGCGAGAAAATCCCACAGGAACACGCTCCAGAAACTCTTCCCAGAGATGCCGACTCTCCCTTCCTGCTCCAGAGCTCCTCCGGAGAACGTCCAGGGCCTTGCAATTTCTCCCGCTGCCTCTCTGCCTTTGCCAACTCCTCCAACAGCTCCGGATGTGCCTGCTGTGACCTCTATCCACAGCCACTCAGCTCAGGGTCACCTCTCCCCTTTGGGGGAACCCTTCCAGGCAGCCCGACAGCCCCAAGGAATGCTCCTCTCCCCAGGACATGAGGCTCCCATGGCGGTGGCCATCTTGGATGATGACATCATGCTCAGCTCCTCCCACTGCGGTGCCATTGGCGCCAAAGCCAGCATCATCACAGGAGGGGCAGCTCTCAGCACCAGCGTTCCCACCATCAGAGATCACGCTTGGTGCGGAGGCACCGCTTCAGCCTGCGCCAACGCTCCCAGCAGCACAGAAAATGGCACTGCAGCAGCAGCACCAACAGCTCAAGCAGCAGTCCACAAAGGAAGCACCACCACGCCTACAGGAGCCGCCATTGGCATTGCAGACATGCCAGCTCTTCCTCAGCTTCCAGCAGCAGCAGACACAGCTCCAGCTTCACCCCAGCAAGCAGGTGCACCTCTCCTCCCAACCTCCATCAGGTCCATGACTTTGACCTTTCTCCACTGCACGCTACTGTTCCCCCTCTATCGATGCCCCCCCAGGGGTAGACAGGGCAGCCGGAGCAACCAGAGCTTCTAGAATCTGCCAGTGCTACACTCGGGCCACCAGGAGTGCCCGAAGCTTCTGCTCAATTCTTCAGCCTCCTCTCCAACCTGTTTCACCGGTGGGCCCGTGCCTCCCCGGACTCAGTGCAAATTCCCTCTACTCCAGGAATCTCTCACAATGGCAGCACACAGATCTCCTCCCCGGCACCTCCTAAAGGTACTGCCCTTGTCTCCGTGCCGAGCCCCAGAGCAGCTCGCAGAGACGGGGAAGAGGACATGACCCCTGAGTCCCGGGCCTCAGGGGAAAACTCCACTTCTGCAGATCTAGAGACCTCTGCACCATCAGCAGACCTCCCACCCAGCAACCCTGAGGACCTAAACTATCCCAAGTTCCTCCAAAAGGTTGCAAATGCCCTGAACCTCCCAAGCACCTGCCCCTAGATCCCCAGCACCTATCCCTGTGCACCCTCTGTTGCGCGAAAACCTCCTCGCCTTATGGCAGAACTCCACCTCTGGGACCCCGGTGTCTCGGAAACTGGAAGCCAAGTACCAGGTCCAAGCCTCTCTGGGATTTGACAAAACCCAGCTCCCTCACCATTCCATAGAAAGCTAACAAAAGTTACAGTGCAGTGATAATAATGGGTGATTTCAATTACCCCGGTATCGACTGGGTCAGTGTCACGGCAGGACATGCTAGGGATATAAAGTTCCTAGATGAAATAAATCACTGCTTCTTGGAGCAGCTGGTTCATGAACCGACCAGAGGGGAAGCCATACTGGACCTAGTCCTTAGTGGAACACCAGATCTGGTGCAAGAGATAAGGGTGTTGGGGCCACTTGGCAATAGTGATCATAGCATGATCGCGTTTGATTTAATTAGTGGAGGAGGGATAGTAAGGAAATTCACAGTACTACCTTTTAGCTTTCGAAAGGGAGACTATGATAAAATGAGGAAAATAGTAAAGAAAAAACTAAAAGGAGCAGTTGCAAAGGTTAAAGACTTACATCAAGCTTGGGTGTTGTTGAAAAATACTATCATGGAAGCCCACACCAGCTGTATTCCACGCTTTAAGAAAAGTGGAAGAAAGTCCAAAAAACTGCCAGCATGGTTTAAAGGTGAGGTCAGAGAGGCTGTTGTTGCCAAAAAATCATCTTTCAGGAAATGGAAAAAAGAGCCAAACGACGAAACCTGGAAACTGGCAAGTTAAATGCAAGGCATTGATAAGGTAGGCAAAGGGAGAATTTGAGAAGAAGCTTGCTGCGGAAGCAAAAAACACAAAATAAAGACTTTTTCAAGTACATTCGTAGCAAAAAACCTGTGAGAGAGTTAGTTGGTCCATTAGATGATAGAGGTTTTAAAGGGGCACTAAGAGGCGACAAGGCGATAGAGGAGAGACTGAATGAATTCTTTGTTTCGGTCTTTACTGAGGAAGATATAGGGATGTTACCCATGACTGAAGTGGTATTTAAAGGTGCGGAAGAATTGAAGGAAATATCGATATATCAGGAAGATGTATTACAACTATTAGATAACATGAAGAGTAGCAAATTACCTGGGCCAGATGATATACATCCAAGACTGTTGAAAGAACTGAAATACGAGATTGCAGACCTGCTCTTAGAAATCTGTGAACTATCATTAAAATCATCTGTAATACTTGAAGATTGAAGGATGGCAAACGTAACACCAGTTTTTAGAAAGGGTTCCCGGGGTGATCTGGGGAACTACAGACCGGTGAACCTGATGTCAGTACCGGGAAAAATGGTAGAAACCATCATAAAGTTATGGCTTAATGGGAGACAGCCAACATGGCTTTAGACAAGGAAGATCTTGTCTTACTAATCTGTTATGTTTTTTTGAAAGTGTGAATAAACAGGTGGACAAAGGTGAGTCGGTTGATATAGTGTTTTTGGCAAAACTAAAGAGTCATGGGATAGGAGGCAGTGTACTATTGTGGATCAGGTACTGGTTAAAAGATAGAAAGCAGAGGGTAGGGCTAAATGGCCAATTTTCGCAATGGAGAAAGGTGAATAGTGGTGGACCACAGGGATCTGTGCTGGGTCCGCTGCTTTTTAACATATTCATAAATGACCTTGAAAAGGGAATGAGTGAGGTTATCAAATTTGCAGATGACACAAAACTATTTAAAGTTATTTAAATCCAAGAGGATTGTGTAAAATTGCAAGAGGATCTTGATAAATTGGAAAACTGGGCATCAAAATGGCAGATGAAATTTAATGTGGACAAGGGCAAAGTTATGCAGCTAGGAAGAACAACCCAAACTATGGTTACACGATGCAAGGTTCCACATTAGGAGCCACCACCCAGGAAAAATATTTAGGCATCATTGTGGATAACATGTTAAAACCCTCGGCCCAGTGTGCAGTGGTGGCCAAGAGAGCAAATAGAATGCTAAGTGTTAAAGTGTTAATAAATAAGAGTTAACGGTCTTTGTGTTCACAAAGTACAAAGCATCACAAAAGAACTGCAGTGGACGTCCCTGATGAGGTCTATATAATCTCTCTCTTCTACCCATTTCATGGCTGACCGAGTCACTCTCTTTGGTACTGAGTAAGGTTAAAAGGAGCTGACGGCAGTCTGCCCAAGTTGGACGATGGGTCTGAATAATAGACGGAAACAAATCTATCATAGCTTGAGGTTTATCAGTATAGGATGAATAATGAGTTTTCCAGTTCAACAAGTTGGTTCTAGAAAAAGGTACATACACAAAAGTTGGGGGAGGGGGCCTTCCACAAGTTCTCCTTGGGCATTAAAGGCAGCTGGTCCTCGAGCCTCTCATAGGGGTAGGTGGAGACTAACTTCTGGAGTCTGTTTGCTAGCACGTATTGTGCTGTGACCTCTCCTGAAGTCGCAGTGCTCTGGTACGAGGGGGGGGGGAGGGTGTACGAACGTGGAACTGACCTTCTTCAGATCTGGGACTTAGGGAACTTTCTGAAGTGCTGGGCAGATCTGTATCTGAAATTGGCATTTGTATGCTTCCCTCACTGCTCTTCTGACTGTCAGAGAATGTAGTATCTTCTGAGAGGGGCGGGGGAGAACTAACCGAATTCCCTGCTGAGACTGCCGACCTAGTTGAAGTCACAGAAATCTGCCTGGGAGGAGGGAAAGGGGGGAATTCTTCTGTCTCTGACTCCTGTACTAAAACGGGCAATTGTGATTTTAATTTAGGCTGCATTTCCTGTGGGCTACGAGACAAAAGTATGCAGCAGTTTTCCTCAAGACATATCCTGAGCCATTTAGGTCTCTGCCGACAAACATCCACCAGGAATCAATATAAGGGAATTGATCAGGATGTTTAGCTACCACAACTTGGTGCACTCGGCTAACTAAGTCATAATCAAATGTTCCTTCTCGGGGTCAATCAGTATTAAAGCTAGCCACTCATGCTCACAATATTTCTTTAATAAGGATGGAGTCATACGAACTCCATAATCTGCAGAGAATCCCTTCCTGAAATGCTTTACCATACACTCTAAGGGGCTGCATTTCGTCTCTGATCCCCCCATATCTTTCTTCCAGACTTTGAAAACACAGAGGGAAAGGAATGCAGACAGCCAGGAATCCGGCTGCTCTAGTCTCAGGAAGATGGCGCTTTCACCACACCCTAACAAAATGGCGCTTTCACCATTTTTTCTCAACCTGGGCGTGGTCGCCTGGCTAGGAACTGCACTAATGAGGCGTCTATGCTCACTGTACAAGCCTCTGCTTGTGCCAAACACATAAATAAAGCACAGACCAACACATAGACAGCCTCCCAATTCCGTAGAAAACAGTCTAACTATTAGGAATGCGGTTTCCCCCAGCTCAGCTCAGTTCAGGGTACTAGGGCGATTCCCTTGAGAGGTGATCAAGTTCAACAGGTGAGTGAAGGAGGGAGAAGTGGGAGCCACTGGACCTGCCATATCTGCGGGCATCCCATGTGCCTGCCAGTACTGATGACAAACATGGTGGGGCAGCTCTACCACAGCACAGGGTGTTGGCAATGTAAAGTACTGGAAAAACAGTTGGTGGCAGACGATGGGAATACGTGTTCCCCAGTGGAGGCGGAGGTGGCAGGATAGTTACAATTATGGGTGGACAGAGGAGTGGTGGTTCCATGCAGATCAGGCACAGGCGAGGCAAGCACGATGAGGCGCAATGCAGGAAAGGGTAGCAGTGCAGGACATGGACTGGCAGCTTGCACAGGCAGACAGGACTCTACACAGCTGACAGACGCAGATAGACGGACCGAGGGAATGTTGGAAATTGTGGCGAGGGTATTATGGGCTGGAAGCACAGATCTGCAAAAATATGACCTCTACAGGCATGCACACTATTTGCGTAGGACAGGAATGAGAGTAGGGAACAATGAGGAACTGAACCAATGAACACTGCCAAGAATGGCAATGTATTAACCAGTAGGCTATACCTCCATGGTGTATGTCACAGCAGTACCCATGATGCAATGCACATGCTGAATAGCTGTCTACAGCTGATCACCAAATGGGGTCTGCACCTCTCCGGTACCTCAGCTGGGAAAGACAAACTGACAGTGTGTGATACTGGCACAGAGTAGCTACAGACCATGCCATTGTGCAGGTTCTGTGGTCACCCTGAGGGTTAGGATTGGTGTCCAGCACTAGGTCCGCAGTACATGTGGTGCTAGAGATAGGTCCTGCTGTACATCCCCATCACTACCAGTGTGTGACAGGTGTTCCGTGCAGTGCAGCTGAAGGTAATTTGGTGTCCATCTGTATCCTGCAATCACATGTGGCCCTGTGGGACCAGACACCCGCCAGATTAGTGTGTACCCTGTGTGAGGGTCTGGCTGACATGGGCAGCTGTTATCAGGGCAGAGGGGTTCCTAGAATAGCATGAGGTGTGTATAGCAGTGGCTGTATAGGTCACAGTGGTATACACTACATAACCCCAAAGGGCCCACATCACCCTTTTGTAGGTAAAGAACAGTGCCCCCGCCCCAGGGAAGCAACCTCCATCCTGTTTGTATGAGACAGCCCTCCAGGGTTGGTGGGCTAGAGCCATACCTATGACTGGGACAGTGGCAGACCAGCAGCAATGCTGGGGTTAGGTCTGGAAACCCCAAGTGCCTCCCACCACTGTCTGCCAGTCACCAGCAGACAGCACAGTCAGACTGTACCTTAAAGGTGTTCCGACCATGCACAGTCTAACTGCAGACAGTCCACCAGGAACTATGTGCAGCAAGCAGGCATCTCAGTGATTGGGACTCCAGCACTAGGGAACACAAATATATCACTAGAGACAAATAGTGTAGAGCACTATGTGGGCACCTAGACCTGCCATGGTCACTGCTCATTCAGAGTCAGTGCCCTCCCAGCATGCCATGCTGTGGCCACCCTGTGGTCAGGCACTACAGTGTCCTAGCCATTGCCCCACACCCTGTGAAGATGCATCCTGGCCAATCTGACCTGTCCGGGCCATACCCAGAATACCTTGCTCCTCATTATGCATCTAATCAGGCTAACGCTGGTAACAGTGGGACATTTTGGGCCCAGTGAAGTGTGGGTAGCCACAGAACAATGGTTAGATATACAAACACGCTCACTACTTTTGCAGCATTATACAAAGATAGGGGTGGTTGGCAGCCCTGCCCGCCACGCTAGTCCTGATCACAGTGCCGACATTGCTAAACTGTGCAGGGGGTAGTAGTAGTGCTTTGGTGATAACATCATCCCAATGCTGGGGCAAACAGCCTGCCGCTCCGTGCATCATTGGATTGTGGAGCCTGTGTGAGTGGGTGTTTGCACCCCTGTTTGCCGCTGCTTTGGGCTTTGCACATGTTGCTATTGTATCTGCATTGTAGGGTAAAATATAGGGACATGCTCTGCAGGAACCACAGCTGGGACTTGCACCTGTGACCCTCTGCTCCTGGACACACTGGCTGGGTGTACTGCACCACACTGTTGCCACCGATGCATGGTAGTCCCTGGCGCTACCTGCACTTTTCCTCAGCCAGACCTTTTATGTTGCACTGCATACCACGTACTGATGCAGAGCATGGCCTAGGTCCACTGCAGGGAGGTGGCACTGCCCCCTCCAGTACGGGCACACGCCCCCCTGCCAAGCTGACGTGGCCATATGCTGTCGGTGCTGGTAGTCCGCAGTCCCAGGCCATCCAGCCACCTTCAACACTTAAAAGGAAGCACCATCGTGTGCTGTGGGACACTCCCGCCAGCCACCATCTAAGGCTCTCCCCATCGGGGGATCGAGCCGGACAGCGGAGAGGACAGCGGCCATCTTCGGGCGACCTGCCCAATCGGGGAAGCCGCCTTCAACACTTAAAAGGAAGTGCCATTGGGTGCTGTGGGACACTCCCACCAGCCACCATCTAAGGCTCTCCCCATCGGGGGATCGAGCCGGACAGCGGAGAGGACAGTGGCCATCTTCGGGCGACCTGCCCAATCGGGGCAGCCGCCTTCAACACTTAAAAGGAAGCGCCATCGGGCGCTGTGGGACACTCCCACCAGCCACTATCTAAGGCTCTCCCCATCGGGGGATCGAGCCGGACAGCGGAGAGGACAGCGGCCATCTTCGGGCGACCTGCCCAATCGGGGCAGCCGCCTTCAACACTTAAAAGGAAGCGCCATCGGGCGCTGTGGGACACTCCCGCCAGCCACCATCTAAGGCTCTCCCCATCGGAGGATCGAACCGGACAGCGTCCGTCTTCGGGCGACCTGCCCAATCGGGGCAGCCGCCTTCAACACTTAAAAGGAAGCGCCATCTGGTGCTGTGGGACATTCCCGCCAGCCACCATCTAAGGCTCTCCCCATCGGGGGATCGAGCCGGACAGCAGAGAGGACAGCGGCCATCTTCGGGCAACCTGCCAAATCGGGGCAGCCGCCTTCAACACTTAAAAGGAAGCGCCATCTGGCGCTGTGGGACACTCCCGCCAGCCACCATCTAAGGCTCTCCCCATCGGGGGATCGAGCCAGACAGCAGAGATGACAGCGGCCATCTTCGGGCAACCTGCCCAATCGGGGCAGCCGCCTTCAACACTTAAAAGGAAGTGCCATCTGGTGCTGTGGGACACTCCCGCCAGCCACCATCTAAGGCTCTCCCCACTGGGGGATCGAGCCGGACAGCGGCCATCTTCGGGCGACCTGCCCAATCGGGGGCAGCCGCCTTCAACACTTAAAAGGAAGCTCCATCGGGTACGCCTGCACCTGGTGGGCCCGCGCCTAAAGGCCACGCCAAAGGGCCCTTTGGCGTGGCCCTTAGGCGGAGGCCCACACCATCAGGAACGACTAAGGAGAAACCTGACCCCGATGTTTCTCGTCATTAAACCAAAATGCAAGTACTGACAGCTCACACAAACGAGACCTTTAAAGAAAAGAAAACAAAACATCAGGTGTCCAATGCAGAACGACTACCAAGGTATAGAGATACCAGTTAGTAAATATATAGACCAGTCAACTGGATTGTTCTATACCGTCCGACCCATCAACTAGGTTACTAGATTGCAAGATACTAGTTAATAACTATAAAGCCAATTTTACCACCAGAACGTACCGATTCTATATTGCTTGTTCTACCTGATAAGTTATCTGCTCAGAGACAGTAATTATACATAAACTAGATAAGCTGCCATTCCAAGCAAGCCTAGGAAATAAATACCTTACAAGATGGTATTGGTTTTAAATATGTTTGTATAAAGTGTCATTTGAGCATTTGTCCTAATCACTCAATATCTTAGGTGGCTGAACAACCCTTCCCTCACACACAAGCAAAATCCATTCCTGTTCAAACAAGCAAAACCACTCCGTTTCAAACAAAGATCCCCAAGGCAACTAAGAAAATGCACACATTTCTAAACCTAGCTAGTATCTATTTTATTAGCGGATTCCCCATGGCATCGAATGCCTATAAATCAGGCTGCAATGCCACTCCCATACTTCGGGGCAATGGCAGGAGATGGTCAGATAACACAAGTACACTAAAAAAAATTTT
Source organism: Ichthyophis bannanicus (assembly GCA_033557465.1). Taxonomy (NCBI): domain Eukaryota; kingdom Metazoa; phylum Chordata; class Amphibia; order Gymnophiona; family Ichthyophiidae; genus Ichthyophis; species Ichthyophis bannanicus. The sequence continues at coordinate 738,277,233 of CM066036.1, forward strand.
TTTTAAACTGCCTCTAATGTTTCGATTGATTTTTATGCTTTTTGATGCGCTGAATCCAAATCTGGTAACCAATTTGCTCCATCACGTACAGATTTTTTGCTACATTGGGTTAGCAGTTTGAGGTGAATGTTTCAGATTGAGTGCGATCGAGATAAAAGTTTCTTGGATGAATTCTTTATACTAATTGTTTAGTAGTTATTCAAATAAGAATAAAGAAAATTGTAACAAGGCAGCACATAAGAATAGAGTAATGTCAACAAAACACACTGTGATGGTAGCAAAATTGTCTGCACTTAAAACAGCCACATACATGTGCACAAACATTGAGCATTTAAGAGCGAGGTTAGACACAAAGCAAAGCAAAGAAATGTGCAAAAAATGTTGTACAGGTATGTATGTAAGAATAGAAAACGCAAACCGCACCATTGCAATACATGAAGACAAACACCCCATGGTGTGAAAATAAAATTCTAATAAATGAGATCCGACACTGTGGTAATAACTAGCAAATTTTTATTTCAGAGTTTAGTAAAAACACGATATTTGTCAACACAGTTTAGATTTTAAAGTCATTCTTGGGTCAATCAATCTCCTGGTGGGCCCGTTTCTTCTTCCCCCGAATGCTTCTCTTGGTGCGCTGCTTGGCGTATTTTTCATCTGGGGTTTCTCGCAGCAGCAACCAGCAGAAATCAGCCATCATAGTGGTGTTCCATCTTCCTTGGTACCTTCTCTCTGCGTCCTTGATGTCCTGGTGAAACCTTTCACCTTGTTCTTCACTGTACGCCCCCAGGTTTTCGGGAAAGTAGTTCACATGGGAGTGCAAGAAATGGACTTTCAGGCTCATGTTACAGCCTTGTTCTTTGAAGGCATTGAGCATCCTGGCAACAATATCCTTATAGTTCTCATCCCGCCTGTTCCCCAAGAATTTGAGAACAACATCCTTGAAGGAATCCCAGGCTTCTTTTTCCTTCTCAGACATCGTTTCAGCGAATGCTCCATCTGAAATGAGTTTCCTTATATCAGGGCCAACAAACACTCCTTCCTTTAGCTTTGCTTCAGAAAGTCGGGGGAACTTTGAGCAAAGGTACCGAAAGCACTCACCATCTTTTGGAAGGGACTTGATGAATTGCTTAATGAGACCCAACTTAATGTGGAGAGGTGGTAATAGAATTTTATCACGAGGTACCAAGCTCTCATGAAGAACATTTTTCTCACCGGGTCTCAAATACTCCCGAATTGGCCAGTCTTTTTTCCCCCAGTGTAGGTCGCGGGCCCGGCTATCCCACTAGCAAAGGAAGCAGGGATATTTGGTGAAACCGGATTGCTGTCCTAATAGCATGGATAGAATTTTAAAGTCTCCACAAATCATCCACTTATGCTCATCATAACGAATCTTCTGAAGAATCAGGGCCAAATTCTCGTATTTTTCTTGGAGAATAACAGAGTGAGCAATAGGAACTGAAGCGAATGTGTTGCCATTATGAAGAAGAACACCTTTTATGCTGTCTTTTGACGAATCAATGAACAGCCGCCATTCAGCAGGATCATACTTGAGTTTAAACTTTTCCATCACTCTGTGTATATCGTTGCAAAATACCAAATCTTCCTCTTTGCTGAAATACTTCAAAAATTGTGTCTCGCGGTTGCGGTACCAATAAAAAGTTGTTCCTGGTGACAATAGATTTTTCTGTTTAAGCCGAGAACCTAGCAGTTGGGCAGCATCTTTTGGGAGTCCTAAATCCCGGACTAAATCATTCAATTCAGCTTGAGAGAAAAGTTCAGGTTTCGGATCTGGTTCAGTTTCAAACTCGGAAGTACTGGACTCATCGGGAAAAGCCATCTGATGAGTCTCATCATGATCAGAACCGTCCACACAAATATGATCCAAAGATTTTGGTGGTTCATGCACAGGTACTTCGTTGCTATGAGGCATAGGCCTAATTGCTGAGGGAAGGTTGGGGTAACTTATTACGTTCTTATTTTTTAAGTTGTATCCCTTCACAATGCAAGAGCAAAAATAGCAGTCACTGCTGTGGTCTCTTTGTTCACGCCACATAGGTATTCCGAAACGAAATGCTTGTTTTTTACCTTTCATCCATAAGCGTAGATCTTCCTCACATGTCTTGCACACTTTGTGAGGAGCCCACGGTTTGTCTTGATTGCCTAACTTCAAACCGAAATAGGCGAAATATACTTTTTTAATAAATGCAGAAATGTTCCTCTGCCGCTTTTTCACGGTATATTCCCCACAAATCAAACAAAAACTGTTGACGCAACCTCTGGCTCTGTGAGCCATCACAAATACACAGCACTGCAAACTACAACTGTAGTGAACCACTTCGGAATAAAGCTGGATTACGACTGAGCAAACAAAAGGTAATAATGAACTTGCAAGAAACTGAAATTTGACAGGAACGTTCATGTCGCAACCACCGTGTTTGAGCGAGTGAACGAGGCGAGGCGAACAGGAAAGAACATGCGCCAGCGCGAGTACTGGATTTAGCCCCCCGCCTCCCAATTGTCCTGTTAATGTATAAAATGAATACAAAACACTCTAAAATATCACGAGGGAGTGTTTCTAGTTAGTTAACCATTACAACCTCTATTTTGGGCCAAGAAAATAAACTGCAGTCGGCTAAAAAGAAATTATGTGAACATTCCTTATATGGGTAAGAAATCTAATTTTGCAAGAAAACGTGACGTGATGGAACATTTTGGCTATTTTTCCTGGATTCAGCACCCCAAAATCTATAGGAATCAGTTGCAAAACTGGAGGCAGGTTTTTGGTAGTGTACCTGTGTAATCCATACCATTCCTCAATGGAAACTATGCGCATGCCTCACTCACACTTACTCCACATCTCCTTACAACAATGTAAAAAACATCAACCAGCCAAGCAACAACCTCCACTTAAATGCGCTCTCATCAACACCAGATCTATACGCTCAAAATGGCCGGCAGTCATCGATCTAATACCCATCCACGACCTAGATATCTTGATGATTACAGAAACATGGCTATCTGAATGCGATAATGTCCTACTCAATCAAATGCTACCCCCTGGCTTTTCTATCTACAACTGCCACAGAACCAATAAGAAAGGAGTTGGAGCTCTCATTATCGCAAGGACCGAACTACAATTCCGTCTGAATAACGCCACCAGCACAACCCACCTTGACACAATCAAAATAGAGAATGATCGATACACAATCAATTTATTATATAGAGCACCAATACCCTCAGCAGATGATCTTTCGCTAATAATTAACATAGCTTGCAGCGCAAACAAATCAAGATCCCAAAATTGGCTCTTAGGTGATTTCAATCTGCCTACCCTACAGGAATCTCATGCGACCGCCTTCCTCGAAGCACTAGAGGAGTTGGGTTACAAACAATTAGTAAATGAGCCTACACACATAAAAGGAAACATACTAGACCTAATATTCGCCCCGCATATGGCACCAGATTCAACTCCTGACTTAGCTTTATCCATAACCCCAGTACCCTGGTCTGATCATAGTCTACTCATATTCCAGATGCCCAGCAAGCCACCCAGTCAGAATGCTAACAGAGCTTTAACCTCCCAAAGAATGCCTCCAAAGAGATTTAGGGGCTTGTTTACAAAGCTGCGGTAGCGGTTCGCGATCGTTATCGGAGCTGCGACCCCATTGATTTCAATGGGGCCATGGCTCCGATAATGACCGCGAACCGCTACCGCGGCTTTGTAAACAAGCCCCTTAGAACGTTTGTCAAAGAAGAAATACTCGAGCAAGTACTTCCACTACTTGACAGCACCGCCTATAACCTAGATGAAATGATCGACAACTGGAATAACAGCCTCAATGCCACTTCTATCCGCCCGACTACATGCGAAAAACCGAGGAAACAGGAACACGCAGCCTAGTACTCCAAGGAACTCCAATCTTCACTAATCCACCTACGTAAACTGGAAAGACGCTGGCGAAAATCACGATACCCCAAAACTCTCAATGAATATAAAGCTCATCTAGCAAAACACCGTTCTACAATAGATGAGAGAAGGAAGCAATTCCATACAAACCTACTGAAATGATCAATGAATAAACCTCATGACTTATTCAACATCGTAAGGACACTAGCAAAAGAACCAACTCTTGATCAGTCCGATTTGCTTCACCCGCAGGCATACTCTGACTACCTTCAATCAAAGATGATTCTAACCGACAAGTGCTCAAACTACACACCCAGCACCCCTCAGCACCACTCATCCCCCCCGACTACCCTATCCAAATTTAGAACCATATCAAACAAGGAGATAGAAGACACCATTGCCTCCATCAACACATCCACAGCACCTAGCGACCCATGCCCGGCACACTGGATAAAAGAAATGCATCACGAACTAAGCCAATTCATAGGAAAAATTCTCAGTCTCTCTCAACTGGTGAATTTCCACAAAAATTAAAAAACACATCCTTCAGACCATTACTAAAAAATAACAAGATGGACCCCTCAAAAGTAGAATCCTATAGGCCAATATCAAGCATTCCTATGCTTGCCAAAATAATTGAGAAGGTAGCACAACAACAAATACAGCAACACATTGACACGGAAGCACCTCTAGATCAAGCTCAACACGGATTTAGAGAAGCTCATGGTGTGGAAACCCTCCTCGTCACCCTCTTCAACACACTAATCTCAGGAATCGATAATGCTCGACAAGGCTTTATCCTCATATTCATGGATATTGCAGCTGCATTCGATTCCGTAAGCCATCAAATATCATTGAGCGTCTTAAGGAGAAAGGAATTGAAGGATCGGCTCTGAAATGGTGCAAATCTTTTCTATCTAATAGATGGCAATATGTAAGAACCTGTATAGCAACATCTGAACCATTCATGCAGAAACAAGGGGTACCCCAAGGATCATCCCTCTCTGCACTGATGTTTAACATCTACATGCAACCCATCTGCTCCCTAATACGTTCATTTAACGTACAATGCTTAGCATATGCAGATGATATCCTTCTGTTTATGCCATTCACAATTCAGCAACCAGTCTTCTCTCCAATAACAAAATGCTTTGACGCAATAGCGGACTGGTTATACACACAAAATCTCAGGATCAATCATACCAAGACAGACGTCCTCTTTGTTACAAAAAAACCAAGCCTTCATCCCCCCAATTACATTAAAAGTCAAGAATGCAGAATTGACAACCAAATCTTCAATCCGCTACCTCGGGATCACCTTAGATCAGAGACTGGACATGAAAACACAAATAAAAAAACACGGTAAAAACAATATATCACAAAATACGGACACTCTGTCATCTTCGACCACTCTTAGACCCTAATGACTTCCGAACTATTTACCAAGCATTGGTTCTCCCACATTTCAACTACGCTAACAGCATCCTATACAGGCTACTGAAGGCAACGCTTCACCCACTCCAAATGGCAATGAACTCCGCAGCAAGAGTACTGGCCGGGGTACCACGAATGAACCACATCACCCCAATTCTGATGAATCTGCACTGGCTGCCCATTCAAGCAAGACTCTTATACAAGATTCTAATCACTACCTACAAAGCCCTGAACAATCAATCTTCCCCAGCCATCAAAGAATTGATCCATTATTCACATCCATATAGAACCAAACAATCTGGAATGACTAGCACACTGATGATTCCTAAACAAATGACCACCTGCACAAAGACAACCTCTCTCAATCTGCGCCCCCTTGGCTTGGAATGCCCTCCCAGCTGACATGCGTACCATCCCCAGCCAATCCCAATTCCAGAAGGCATTCAAACATTACCTATTCGTGAGACACTACCCAGATTCTAACAACGTAATCAGTACAACATTGAACCATTCAAACTACCCAGACCTAGCCCAGCATAGAAAAGAAGAGCCGGATTAAGATGGCCCACACTGAATAATATGGGCCCCAACCCAATACATAAGTTGTACTGTATATATTGCTGTAAATAATGCTGTAGATATGTTTCTTCCCTGTTGAATCCAAGTTCTAACCCTTGTTCAATGTAAATTCTATGTGGCCCGCCCACATAGTAATATGTTTGTTTTATTGTAAACCGCACTGATATTGTAATAACGCGGTATATAAGAGAAGTTAAATAAATAAATAAATATAAAATCCACTGTGTAGGTAGGCGCCCGCCCAGGGAGCAGGTTCCAGGGTGGGGGGGGGGGGGGCAGACGTGGACATCCTCACATCCCCCCATCACTGCCTACCACTATTATGTCCCTGCCACATGGGGGCGGGATGGCTGGGGGGATGTCAGGTCTGTGCCCTAGCGACTATTGGCTAAGGTGGACCAGGTAGATATTGGTGGATTGTGTTTGGCCTTGGTTAACTGCTGTCTTGCTGATCTCCGGTGTCTATGTTCCTATGTGCCACCTAGGTGCCCGCCTGGTCCACCCTGTGCCCCAGCTGCCCATGCTACATGTCCCGCCTGCGGCCCCCTATGCCCCATCGCCATAGTGGCCATTCATACTTTGGCACTATGGTATTGCTGTACATGGAGCACTACTATCACACTTTTTGGGCTCCCTGCCTGGGCTGTACATTGCTGACACGTAAATGGTTTCTCTCTCCTGCATATGTGCATCTAACAGCAGGTTTTCAATCGCGTTAGGATTCAGCTCTTCAGATCAGCTCGTTAGTGTGAATGGAGCCTCTCCCCGCCCACACTCCGCCCATTGACCCCTTCTCTCCGCCCTCTCTCCACCTTCTGCGGTGTTTTACCGCGCCGCGGAACATCTATGATCGTTAAGTAACGATAATGTGCATTATGAGACGTTAAAACGTCTCATAACGCGCGTTAACGTTACTTAACGATCGTTAACGTTACATAACCCGCGTTATGTAACGTTACCGCAGTTTAGTAAACATACCCCTTAGAAGGAAACAACGGTTTAATGTGCACAGACCCAGAGAAAATAGTTTTTCCAAATTCTGGGCCCCCACCAGAGGGCTCAGAGAGATTATATAGACCTCATCAGTTTATTCCAGTATTTCTTCATGATTGGTCACTTTATTATAGTGTAGTCCTGATTGGAGAAAGCTTACTGCACTCTTATCTCTAGCAAAGCAGAGGAAGAGAAGTTATCTCTAGCAAGCAGAGAGAGCAGCAGGACAAAGGAATAGGGGAGGGACGAGCATGTACCAGGGTATGACTTCACCAAGAGGGGTGTATCCTTTTCACTTAACCTTTCCAGCTCTCAGCCCTGCCTGGATTTCTACCTCAAGGGAGGATTAAACACCCCAACCCTCTCCGCGACCCTCCAATACTTACATAAGGGTTCCTTGGTAGTCTAATGCATTGGTTCTCAATCCAGCCCTTAAGGGTACACCTAGGCCAGTCGGGTCTTTAGGATTTCCACAATGAATATGCAAGATATAGATCTGCATACACTGAAGACACTGAAAATGCCCATTAGAAAGGGACCATTAACATTGATGTATGCTTTCATGGAAAGCATGCTAACGATAAGCATATGAATTACTTCCAGAGCAAATCACAGGCTCTACACTTAAAAACATTTTACTTCATCTCTTTGCACTGGTTTTTGTTCAAGTGCTAGAGGTAATTTCTAACTTCAGATTAGTTAGCTGGGGAGACTTAGATAGGTTTCCCTAATTGGGAACATGCACCAGAATCACTGTCACAGGACCCCCAACCCATTTATCACCCACAATTTGGGTAGATAATTAGTTGTGTGGGGTAGGTGGGACGCAAGCGTGTGAGTTGTTGGATATTGTTAGGTACAGAGATGGACAAAGGGTAGGGTTGGGTTCTTACAGTCCCTGTCTGCATTCAGCGGCCAATTTTCAAATAATTAGGACAAACATTCAGCACATAGCTCCTGGAATTCTTTCCAACCTCTCTCCATGTGTCTGTTTTGCATGTATGCAACTTTTAGCTTGTATGTGTGCCCAAGAGAGGAGCAGCTTGCAAGGTCCACTCTTATCACTATGGTAGTGAACCAGTGTATACACTACAGCTGTGGGAATTGCTTCTCCCATAGACATGCATTAGAGCATTTTTTCTGGATTCTTCCATTCCCCGCCCATGCAGGAGATCCACCAGCTCCCCCCCCTCCTTTCCTAGGGCTTGAGCTACCCAGTGTCTCCTTATTGGCTGAATCCTACCCAGCACATCTGTTAGTAATTGTTCAGGGCATAAAACCTCTATCTGCACTCATCCAATCCTCCAGAGCTGCCGTCCTCTCCTCTGCCTGAGATATGGGCTTCCCCCGGGCAGACAGCTGTGCTCTTTGCTCTCATGGCTTCCCCCTGCCTCTCCTGGCTGTGGGATATGGGGTCCCTGTGAGCAGAAAGCTGCTGGATATGCATACACAAAGCATGCAGAGAGAAATTCTGCCCACTTGAACCTTCAACAATAAAGCACTACACTAAAGCAAAGCAAACCTAAATAGAGAACCCCTCCTTAGGTAAGGTACTTCTGATCTATAGAAAGAAAGGCGGCAGGAGGCCCCTCCTCCCACCACTTCAGAGGAGCCACTATCAGAGTTCATTTATATTTTTATTTTGTCTAGCCACAGAACTTTACATAGAATAGTTGCCCTCATAAGAAAGGGGAGTACAGCTCAATGGGGGATTAACTCGCCTCCTAATGTCTAGCTGCTGTCCTCCCCCAGGGTCAGTTTGTCAAAGAGATACTCTCTCATGCCCACTTCTGCAGCGTTAAGCCTCTTCAGATTGGTCAGGTGGTCACCTAGCATCTTAATGAGAAGTGGGACTCTAGAAAATCGCACATCTGTCCAGAAATAAACAAGAAATTGTTAAAATAGCACAGGACACCGTAGCTGAGTCCCCATCACCTCCTGCAGCTCTGGCGTGGAAACGTTTCTGATGCCCAGGTATACTGTTTCTGTAATAGAGAAGCTACAGAGAAGAGTCTCAGATCAACCTGTGGTGCTCATAGATGATCTCATTGAGTTACACCTAATGCAGAACAGATCCACTACATAAGCAATTAAGATGTATTACCCATCCCACATCTAGCTATGTGACTGGCCAGACCTGTACAGGCAGCTGCATGTGACATGTGCTTCCACCATCTTGAGTTGCTTTTTATTTATTTATTTGTGTGCTTTTCTATACCGCCCCTTCCAGAGATCAGGGGCGGTTTACAGAGAACATGATAAACATTTATTTTATTTTTATTTAGATAGATTTCTATACCGCCTTCTCCTGTAATCAAGGTGGTCCATTACATAGAACATTTTGTGTACATCTTAACATCAAACTTACAACTCAATGAGCAACCCCGTTAACTATTTACAACAGCCAGAAGAAGTCCGACTAACTAACAGTGATGAACATATTAACTAGTTACAGCAGTCAGGAATATAGAAGATTTACAATTTTAATATCTTACAACATGTATACATTCATATTTTCAAGGAATTAAGTGACAAAATAGGTAAGACCTATGGGAGTGAGTGGATTGGAGTAAAGGGGAAAGGTAAAACATTACTAGGTTGCTTGTTTGGTTATGCAATCTGCTGCCTGATGCTAAGCTGTTTGGGTTTTGGGTATTACCACCAAAAGTTATTCCTCCAATTAATTCTACCCCCACCCTTCCAGAAGTGGTACATACATGGGGATCAGCATAGTCTGTGACAGTCTTGTGCAAGACCAGCAGAGCTTGGTTCAGTCTTCTCCAGTTTTAGGGCATACTCCATGGCCCGGCTCCCATTCCCCAACTCATAGGATTCTGGTTTCTGAAACAGAGGATAAAGGATGTCCAGTGAGCACCAGCCCAGGGAACTGCCTGCACATAGCTTATGCTTGGTGGTCCCAGCCTAGCAATTGTGGGGGGTAACCCGGGTCTGTGAATTCTCTAGTTGATTATAGGACTTAGGAATACAAGAACATCACCATGACAGGTTTGATATATTAAAAAACAGCTTAGCTGTTGTATCAGGCAGCAGATTGCATAACCAGACAAGCAATCGTTCACATTCTTAGAATCAGGAGGCAGACGAAAGGCACTGGATACCGTCCATCTGCTTATCTTTACCCTCTCACCCTGCAAGACAAGCCTAAGATACAGGTTTCAGCTGACCACCACTCTCCTCTTCTATTACCTTCACATTCTGCAGGACCACACATCCTCCACGCTTGTTCTAGAATTTCAGAAAGTGCTCCGACTGTTCTCACTTCTCCAAGTTCTTTTGGGAGCAGTCTGAAGAGATCTTAGCCAGGACCACATCATTCCGGTTAAAGGAATATGCCTGGAATAGCAGCACAGTCAAAAATTTCCCAAATAGGATCTGAAGAGACCCCAGCCTATCCCCTGAGCACATCCAAGCTCCCATAGGACCTGTAGAGAATCTAAGGAGACCCCCCAATCCATATTCTTGAGCTCTTTCAATGTACTGTATCAGCATTTCTGGGAGGCGGTGGGGGGAGAGGAGGCAGAGCCAGAATGACCCAATAGGTGAACTAGGCGGTTAGATAGAGTGCTTACTTTCCCAGGAAACCCCTTCCCCACCCCCTACTGCCACAGCCCTTCTCCAGGGGAATATGGAAAATGCTGTAGCACTTAACTGAACTCTCCAATACTGCATTGTGGTTCCTGCCCTCTGACCTGCCGCTTGGGCATTGGAGGGAGCAGAAGCAGCAGCAGAAGAGCTGCAACAGTGCTGGAGAGATCAGATGTGTGATTTCAGTGCCATTACTGATGCTGCAGGTCCCATCCTGGGGGTTGGGGGTGAATATTCATGCTCATGATAGGAAGCCAGCTTTATTAGCTAGCGAGAAACCTGTCTAGTTTCTCCAAAAGGTGGAGTACACTAGGCACTAGAACAGCCAGGCGACCTGTAAGGTTAGACCAAGAGCTAGAACTATGTTAGTAATATCCTCCAACTCCTCCCCTCACCCCACTCCAGTGAGGCTTCTAGAACTTGCCCAGCTCTAGACAGTGGGTAAGGGTTGACGTCAAGCATCTGAGCTTTGTCTTGTTTCTCACACAAGGCTCCTGGATTTTGGGAGATTAAACGAAAACCTAGTTCAACAGTCATATCACTTCGCTTCCGTTCCTCCAGTCCAGATACCTCTAAAAAAACCACAAAAAACCACAAAACACAACACTTTATACCAAAGGCATCAATAACCAGTTTAAATCTGACACCTGCACCACATTAAAGAGAAAGCACAGTTACTTACCTGTAACAGGTGATCTCCGGAACAGCAGGAATTAGTCTTCACATGGGGGTACGTCGGCGCCGACGGAGCCCGCACGGGAATGCTCCCCAGCATCCAGTCAGAAGGCCTTTGGGAGCATCCCTCGCGCCTGCGCGGTGGCTTCCCGCCCTTCCTACTGCCTCTCCCCAGTTGAGTTTCATAGCTGAGACAGAAGGAGAGGAAGAGGAAAGGAAATAGAGAGATACAACTCCTAGGGGAGGTGGGTGGGTTGTGAAGACTAATTCCTGCTGTTCCGGAGATCACCTGTTACAGGTAAGTAACTGTGCTATCTCCAGGAACAAGCAGGAATGAGTCTTCACATGTGGGGACTCCCTAGCTGAGGATGCCAGGAGAGATCCCAAAATGTGCGGCCCTGGACAGGGCGGCATCGCCCAACCTGGATCCCCGGCATCCCCCGAGGGATGGAGGGTAGGAGTTGAGAAGAGTTGCCGAGGCACAGCAACCTAAAGACTACGGAGGAGAGAGTCTTTAAAATCACGTCAAATATCATTAAGTAGTTAATGAACCAGCACAATCTAGAGCTTACCTACTGGATTGTAGGAAGTAGAGCTGCGATGGGTACTGTAGATGCAGTAGCGAAGTCTTCAAGGGGACTTCGCCGCAGTGAGGAAGAAGTTCCAAGTCCGGGATGCTGGAGGCGCAGGCGCCAACTGGCGCCGGAGAGAGCGGCAGTTCTTCAATGGAAGCTCCATGCGAAAACACTGAGAACTCCCTTAAGAGCAGAGTCCTTAACCCTGAGGGCTAAGCAGAAGACTGGACGATCTGGAAGAACCCAGCCCGGAGAAGAACAGGAGTGTACTCCGGGATACCGAGGAGTACACCGTCTTCCCTAGTTGACAATGGATAGGAAGACATTGGATTAGAAAACCTCCAGGCAAGGAGGCGTAAAACAAAAATAGAAGCTGTTGAGGCGGAGCCAGCAAGACTCCAATATGGCTGCCTGAGAATTTTCTCCTCTGGCCCCCACCCACTAATCCTGTATTTTACCGGTTTTATCCCTTAAGATTCCGGTCTGCCGTGTCACGGTAGATATTGCTATGGCTGGAAGCAAGCAAACACGTTTGGAATTTGGAAATCCGCCTACCTCGGGCTCAAAGCGGTCTAAAACGGATCCGCTATCTCCGCAGAAGCAGGCCTCCCTGCATGAGAAGTCGGAGAGTATGTCGGAGTTGCTGCAGGAAGTGAGAGCGATCCGCACACGTGTAGACCTAAACGGGGACGCTTTGACGGAGATGCAGTCTGATTTAAAAGAGTTGCGGTCGCAAATGGCATCCCTCTCCTGCCGGATGGAAACGGCTGAGGCGGCGATCTCTAAGTGCGAGGAAGGGGCCCTACGGGCGGCAAAATCGATTCGGAAGGTGGAATTTTTGGAGAGGTCCATAGAGGACATGAATAACAGGGCCCGTCGCAATAACCTGCGCCTTGTTGGACTCCCGGAGGGCCTGGAAGGGAAGGATCCGATCCGGCACTTGGAGGCATGGCTACCGGAGTTTCTCCATCTTGACTTTGCTCGGCCTTTGGAGATAGAGCGAGCGCACCGCATACCTCCCTTCCTTTCTGCGCAGAGCGGCAGGCCGCGCCCGTTAATATTTTGCCTTTTACGGCATCAGCATGCCATGCAGATTTTGGCGGCGGCAAAAGGGAAACAACTTCAGTTACCTGACGGACAGAAAATATTCTTTTTTCCTGACTACAGCCGTCCCACGGTGGAGAAAAGGAAGGCTTTTCTAGCGCTTAGGCCCCGATTACAACATCTGCAAGCCCGCTACGGCCTGGTGAATCCAGCGCGGTTTAAAGTTACTCTACATAATGTAACTAAGACCTTTGAAGACCCGCAGCTCCTTAAACGTTACATTGAAGATCAGGAAGCTCTTATGATGCATCAAAACTGACTATGAGTGGTGTTAATTTTATATTGGAGTTCCTGGTGGTGTGCTGATCGCTGGGGGCTTCCCGGGCCTTTTTTTCAGACCTTCGGACTGGTTAGAGATAACTAGTTATGATCTGGAAGCGCAGACAGGGTTGGCCTGTCAAAAATAGTTGTCAATATTTTGATATGCTTTTATTTTTATATTGTGGGATAACTGGCTCATTGGGTGTCACGCAGTGTAGTCTTGGAGTTGCTGGGTGTAAAGATTCCATGTGCAGCTCATGGCTAGCTGTGGTGGTGGGGGTCGAGTCAGCCATATTTCTTTAGTCATGCTGTCTTACCTATTATTGGGGTTCGGGGGTGGGGTATGCATGAAGGTTCTCTGGGGGCAGCGGGGGAATTGTGTGTTAGTGATGTGTTATATTTTGTGTTTTGCATTTGTCAGGGGTCACCCTCTTGTCCTTTTAAAGTGCAATGGCTAATAATCTATATTTGATGTCCCTGAATGTTAAGGGCCTTAGATCTCCGGCCAAACGGCAGAAAATCCTGTCGTATTGCGGGAGGCAAAAAGCAGACATATTTCTTTTACAGGAAACTCATCTTATTCCCGCGGAAGTGACCAAATTAAATAATAAGAAATTTTGTGTAATCGGCTCCTCTCCTGCCGTTCATAAAAAAAATGGGGTGGTCACAATAATTAGGAAAACGTTGGGGGCCAAGGTTATTAGTTCATCTCATGATGAAGGGGGTAGATGGGCAAACTCCCTCATTCAGATTGGAAATCGGTCTCTATCAATTTTTAATATCTATGGCCCTAATTTAGATGACCCTCTCTTTTTTCGTACGCTCTCGGGCAGACTCCAGATGGAAACTGGAGCCCCCATTATTGTGGGTGGGGACTTTAACATGGTGCCCGATTCACTTGTCGATCGTTCTCCTGGGAAAATAGAAAAACCCTCCAAAGCATTATTAGCCTTCCAGGCTCTTTGTGAGGCCTCCGGGTTGGTGGATGTATGGCGGATACTCCACCCTATGGGCAGAGACTTCTCTTATTTTTCCCCCGTTCACAAATCGTCCTCGCGCATTGATTTTTTTTTGGTGCCTAAGTCCTTGGTTTCTTGGGGATGTATGGCTGGTATAGAAAGCATTTGCATATCCGATCATGCTGCGGTCACACTGCAACTTGGGCTACATGGTCTAGACCGCTCTGTCCCTTCCTGGACGTTTAATAGAGCTTGGCTAGCTGAACCTTCTTTTCAGTCTGAAATCCGGGAGGCTATTAGATCCTATTTTGCCAATAATAAGGTGGGGGACACCGCGATCTGGGCCTGGTGGGAGGCGTTTAAGGCCACTCTCCGAGCGGCAATCACTAGCTATGCCATTCGCGAACGTAGAAAGGAAAGGGCCCGCTTGATGGCTCTTGAGAACCAGATTAAAGCGGGGGAAAGATTATGGGTGACTCACCCTAATCCGAGTATTTTGCTCAGACTCCAAAGATTACGGTACCAATACAATGAGATAGTCTCCTCAGAGGTGGAGCAAACCTTGCTGAAACAATCGGCCAGATTTCATATTGAGCGGAATAGGGCAAGCAAGTCCCTTGCTACGGCTTTACGAGGGCAGCAGGAAAAGAAGAGAATTGTCTCCCTACTGGACGATAACTTAGTGCCACAAACGACGAATGAACGTATATTAGACGAATTCTCTAAATTCTACGGGAAGCTCTACTCCTCAGAAATAACGCCAGATGCTCCTGCTTTCTCTGATTTTATGGGAGAGCTTGTGCATCCTGCAGCGTCTAGCCGACAGGCGAGAGAGCTTGGCGCCGTGTTTTCTAGTAAAGAACTGCGCTCTGCCATTAGAGGAATGCCCAGGGGCAAGGCTACTGGTCCTGATGGAATCCCGGCTGAATTTTATCAGGTATTCTGTGAGGATTTACTCCCGTATCTCCTGTTATATTTTACAGAGTTAATTGCGGAACAGGGTGCTACTGGGAACTTCTCGGAAGCTATCATTGTAGTTTTGGAAAAGCCGGGAAAAGATCCCCAGTTTGTTACAAATTATCGGCCGATTTCTCTGTTAAATTCTGATTACAAGCTTTATGCAAGTGTTCTGGCGCAGAGGCTTACCAAAGTAATTGGAGATCTTATCCATCCGGACCAATGTGGCTTTGTCCCTGGCAGAGCTACAACGGATAATGCGCGGCTGTTATGTAATTTGCTGGACAGGGCTTCCACTAGCTCCTTGCCTTATGTCGGGCTCTCACTAGATGCCGAGAAAGCGTTTGACAGGCTGGAGTGGGCCTTTCTCTTCCAGGTGCTGAATTGGTTTGAACTTGGGCCTGAATTTGCCAAGATGGTCAAAGTCCTATATAAGGCTGCCAGTGCCCGTATTTCTGCAAATGGTATTCTCTCTAATTCATTTTCACTCCATAGAGGAACAAGACAGGGATGCCCCCTCTCTCCCCTTTTGTTTAATTTAGCATTGGAGCCGTTGGCGATAGCTCTTAGACAGCATGAAGAGATTGCTGGTTTTCGGCTGGGTGACTTACAGGTGAAGCTTTCCGCCTATGCGGATGATTTACTGTTGTTTACTCAGCCG
This sequence comes from Ichthyophis bannanicus, assembly GCA_033557465.1. NCBI lineage: Eukaryota > Metazoa > Chordata > Amphibia > Gymnophiona > Ichthyophiidae > Ichthyophis > Ichthyophis bannanicus. Next base: position 738,292,947 of record CM066036.1, read on the forward strand.
GCAGAGATCCCCGCTATTTTAACGCTCATAGAGAGATATTCTGCGATCTCTGGGTACAAAATAAACTGGTCCAAATCCGTTGCTTTCCCGATGAATAATATCTCTAACTCGAACATGATGTCGGAGTTTCCCTTTCGATGGGTTGCTGGCAAAATCACTTATTTAGGAACCCAATACTGTGCTTCCCGGGACGACACCATTACTTCTAATTTAACAGACCTTCTTCTAATGATACGTAAGCGGTCTCTTTCATGGTCCCCTATCCACCTCTCATGGTGGGGTTAGATTGGAGACAATAAAAATGATACTTACCCCTAAAATAAATTATTTGTTGGGCATGCTCCCCTTTGTCTTTCCCCGTACTGCGTATGTCGAATTAGAGCGCGCGCTATTGTCCTTTCTCTGGGGCGGGAAACGTCCAAGAATAGCCACTCAGAAACTTAAGGCGTCTAAGGAGCTAGGGGGCGTTTTGTTTCCTGATTTTTGGGGATATCATCAAGCCCTTTTACTGAAGCAAGGGGCCATGTGGTCAACTTCTGCGGACTTGGAACATAGACCAATTTGGTTAGCTGTAGAGGAACAGCTAGCGTCTCCTTGGCCTCTGCGACATCTGCTGGGCATGCAATTCCCAAGAGATGTTGAGGCAGGGGGTGTCATTTTGGCCACGCAGGTGGCTTTTTTGCAGTTGGCCCGCCTTAAGTGCCCCCCAGTTACCTTCTCTAAGCAAACCCCTTTATGGTGGAACCCAGCATTTAAGATCCGAAGTCGAGTCTTCGCTTGGCACAGGTGGATGCGTCAAGGTTTATGGGTCATAGGGCAGCTGTTTACTGATCAGGGATGGAAAGATTTTTCTGCCTTGCAGAGGGAGTTTGACCTTCCCCGCTCCTGTTATTATCAGTGGTTACAACTGCAACATTGCTTAAATGCTAGGGGGGTGAAAGGCGGGGAACTGGCCGCTGTTGGGTTCCCATACTATCTTCTTCAGGAGGCCCAGGGCCGAAGGGGTGCCATGTCCTTCCTGTATAGGTCAATTCGGGAGTGTTCCTCAATATCCAACCGGGGACTCAGTAGGACTTGGGAGGAAGACATGGGTCTCGAGATTTCTTCTGCAACTTGGAAGTCCTTGTGGGGCCCAGTCACGAGAGTGTCACGTTCTGCGGCACTCACTCAATCTCTGTTTTTTTTTCTGCATAGAGCCTTTATTACGCCCGTTAAGTTAGCTAAATGGGACAAGATGTCATCAGGCAAATGCTGGTCCTGTCAATTGGAGCTCGGTACTTATAGACATATGTTTTTTGATTGTCCCCTGCTCCAAGGCTTTTGGCAAAGGGTGTGGGCTCGGGTACAGAGCGTTTTAGGTTTTTCATACCCCTTCTCAAGCATTATGGTGGTTTTAAGGGCTCTGGAGCCTTCCTTGAGTCTCTCACAGGGGCAGGCCTTTTTATTTAATTTTATGTTAGCCATTGCACTGAAACTTATCCTTTCTCATTGGAAGCACTTTCGATTATTACATTTTGATTGCTGGTGGAACCTTGTTTGTTTTTATGCCAATCTTGAAAAATTGTATTGCCAGCTACATCATCCGAGTACACTGAAGTTAAGTGTGGATAGATGGGCGCTTCTTGACCAATACTGTGCCCGGTCTTCTGTTTTTTGAAACAGCGTACTGCATAGCCAGTTGATTTATGTGGTGACTTTTATTTTCTTTTTTTTTATTAATTTTCTTCAAGGTCTTTAAGTATGGTAACCCAATGTATAGTGTAATAAGCAAAAGTTGTCTCGCGCTGTTCATCAGAGAACCCGGGGGGTGGGGGGGTGGGGGGGTGGGTGGGGGGTGGGTGGGGCTTGATGTCTTGCCTTGTAGGTAGGTTTTTGGTTTTTGTCCTGTCTGAGTGGACAGATATGTATCCTGCCGTTTATAATTCTAAATCTGTAATGTTCTGTTTTTTTGGTTTGATTTCTCAAAAGCTTAAATAAACGATTAAAAAAAAAAAAAAAAAAAAATAGAAGCTGTTGACTTCACAGCAGCAAGTAGAAGCATAACCGGTCCCAGACACCGAGCCGTAAGAGCACAGGCAAGCGGACTGGCCGGACCCCTTAAGAAATAAAACGTAAATACCGACAATTGGGGAGACAGTCGGTAAGACCTAGGGCGCTATGAACATCACCCAAAAGCGCCCACCAAAACAGAGATATAGATGTATATCGATACCTAGGTGGACCTATGAACGCCCACCCAGGTACTAAAACTTACGTGCAGGGGGACATGCACGTGTGAGTATAATACTGCTAATTCGGACCTGCGCCTGATCCACAGGTGTGTGGAGCAGGGGCAGTTCAGCGAGAGTAGCAGTATGGCTGCGTAAAGGAGAAAGCAGTCTGGGAGAGCACATCAGGGGTACTTTAGACTCCAGGTGTGCCCCCCTGACAGTCACGCAGAAAAAAACTTGTCCTCCGTACCATAAGAGAGACAAGCGGGTATAACTATCCATATAGCCATGAAGTGACTACATAAGTCTTTTCCGCATATGGAACAAAAAAAAAACTGCGGAGACATGGGTCAATGCCCTCTGCTGCTCCGAAGATGGCAGGACGCGGAGTGCAGGAGGAGGGTAAGGCGACTGACAGGAGTCAGACCTGTCGCCCCATCCCAGGGAGGCTAGAACGAGAGCCTGCAGGGGGGCGTAAGAACGCCAGATAGCCGAAGCGGCAGGCCGAGGCATTAATGACACACTGGGCCTCCTACCCGCACAGCAACTGAACAGAACCCGGAGGTTCTCCTGCAGGAACAGAGAGAACAGACAAGAGGGCGGGGGTAGTCCGGCCCTGTCGAGGAATTGCCCAGACCATGCTTGGAGGGCAGCAGCCAGGTCTACACTGGAAGAAAAAGAAGATTCGGTGGAGGATCCCCTAAAGCAGGGGGGCCCAGGGATAGAGGGGTTAAAGGACGTACTCTAAGGCAGTCAGACGAAGGATAGAATGACTATGAGGAGCCAGAAACTATCCTGGAATAGAGGTGATCCCCTTCTACCAAGGAGGAGGGAGGGGAGATCCCTTAACCCCTGAGCAAGTATCCGAACCATACTGAGAGGAACCACAGTGTAGCTGGAAAATTTAGACTTCTGAGAAGAGAAGTCAAGTGCAGACTGCCGCATACAGGAGCCTGCAGCTGTGTGGCCGGAGTATCCTGGGGCGGGCCCCGGAACTTCCGACCCGAGTGAAACGTCTCTTGCCTGGGTGCACCTGGCAGATGGGCGGATGGGCGAAACTTTCTCTTCCTCGGTAAGGAAGGTCGGGAAGGACATTTCCTACCCCCGGGGAAGGAAGAGGGTTTCGGAGGGCCAGCGCTAAAAAGGTCAGTGGAGCACTGAGCCACCTGACGTAAGGCCTCTCCATTGAAGAGGTGTTCCCCAGTGCATGGGGAATTACCCAGATGATATTGTGCCCAGCTGCACAAGCCAGAAACCTGCAGCCAGGCTGTACGACGCGCCCCGATGGCAATAGCAGAGGACCTGCCAACAGACGCAAAAGAGTCTAGAGAAGCCCGAGAGAGGAACCGAGAGATATTCCTGCAATGATAAAGAAGCAAGGAATATTCAGGGGCCCTCGTGTCCGACACAAAAGGAGACAAAAGAGATAATCTCTCGGTGATCTCCCGAAGTGCCAGGCTCATATAGAAAATATATGAAATAATTCTGGAAGCCAGCATGGACGTTTGGAAGGTTCGCCGCCCAAAGCTATCCAGCGCTTTAGACGCACGATTCGGAGGGCAAGAAGAATGCTTCTTCTTGCTGCCGACCTTCCTCAGTGCCGATTCCACCACAATGGAATGATGGGGAAGCTGGCGTGTGTGAAACCCCGGAGAGGGGGGCACCCGATATCGGGCATGCATGGCTGTAGGCGGCGCAGGAACCTGTAAGGGCAAGCGCCAAATCCCGAGCAGAAGATCCCGCAGGGAGGGATGTAGAGGAAGCATTATGTCCGCCTGTTCCGTAGGACCTGGACTTAGCGAAGGGTCCGGGATAGTAATGGCAAGCAAATACGCCATGTCTAGGAGAAAATCCTGAAAAGACGGCTCTCCCAGAGGAGCTATCCTGGGGGAGGCAGAAGTGGAAGGGGCCACCTGAACACCAGGAGACCCTCCGGGTTGGTGCACCGGGGGAATCCCTCTAAAGAGAGGGGGGTACTGACAGTCCCGATTCGAGGCAGTGGGCACTGCATCATCCAAGCCCGGGGCCGATTCCAGGCTGGGCATCGAAGGGAGCGATGTCACCGATAGACCCGCGGGACGCGGTCTCGGCCCCGGCCCCGACCCCAGGGGCGGGGCTGCCTCCGGAGTAGCCGGCAAAGGCAGCTGGAGTGGTTCCGAGGCAGCCGGAGAGCAGGCAAGCTCAGCACCGTGTCGTCGGAAGAGACCGGGGTCGGTTCAGAAGCACGTCGGAACCGCGCCTTCGAGACTGGAGGTCGATTCGAGGCTGGGCCCCGAACCGAGCGAAGTCAGCGACGCCCTCCCAAAGGGCCTCGGCGCCGGCGATGCCCGTCTATGAGAACGATTCAGGGTCGCATCGATTGGTATCGCGGGCAGCGAGAGCTTCCGAGGCCGAAACTCGGCGGCAAGGGGAGCACCCGATACCGGCGCCGACGTAGGGATATAGACCCCGCCCGACACTGGGGTCCTTCCCACGCCTATGTTACCGAGCGGGAAACCCTTATGCGGCGCACTAACCGGCCTCGAGGGTACCCAGGTAACCTGCCGGCGAGCCCCGGTGGGGAGGGAAGCGCGCAGCCCCGGTGCCGACGTCGGGGCAGTGGCGTTTCGTTTGCTCGAGTCAATCGGAGGCCCCGAGGCCTCACGCAGTCGAACTCTGGTGACACGTGCGGCACTCGACGTCTGCGTCGATGCCGGGAGGCCGGCAATGTCCGGGGCCGGCCCCGGCCCCACGCAAGATTGGGGTACCGGACCGCCAGTCCGGGACAGATCGATCAGCTCCAAAGGCTGAGTCAGGCGACGTTCCCCGGTGGAGAGTGGGGTACTCGACCCCGAAGCCGACGCCAGGGAGGCGGCGCCGTTCAAAGCTGCTACCGCCTCCGCGCAGTCTCGGGGTGCAGGGAGGCCAGGCTGGGTCAAGTCGATCTGCCCCGAGGGAGCCGAGGGCACCCGATGACGGTCCCCTGCGAAGAGTGGAACACTCGACGCCGACGCCGAGGAATCAGTACCGCTGGCAGCGGTGACCAGCTCCGCGCGTGGCAGGGATGTAGGCATGCCAGGCCGGGTCGACTCGATCGGCCCCGAAGGTACCGAGGACACCAGATGACGATCCCCGGTGAAGAGTGGAACTCTCAACACCGACGCCGAGGGATCGGCCCTGCCCGAAGCGGGTACCACCCCCGCGCATGGCTGGAATGCAGGGAAGCCGGACTGGGTCGAATCGATCAGCCCCCGAAGGCACCGAGGACACCAGCTGACGATCCTTGGCGAAGAGTGAGACACTCGACGCCGGCGCCGATGCCGAGTCGGCACCGCTCGAAGCGGGTACCGCCCTCGAGCATGGCTCGGGACCAGAAAAACCAGTCTGGTTCGGGTCCCGATTCAGTCCCCCAAAGGTACCGAGGCCCCCAGACGACTATCGCCTGTGGTGAAGTTTGTATCACTCGACACCGGTTCCACTGCCGTGGGAGCGGTACCGGCTGCTCGAAGCCGGTACCAATCCCGCTCATGGCTGGGATGTAGGAAAGCCAGCCTGGGGGCCGGATCGATCGGCCCCGCGGACACCAGACCACAATCCCTGGTGACTAGTGGAGCCCTCGACATCGGTGCCAATGCCGTGGTAGCGGTACTGCCTAGCGATTTTAAAGAAAAAAGTTTCTGCGTTGACGAGATGTACGGTCCTTTTGGCTCCTGCATAAAAACGAAACGTGAGGCAGGCATTGGGAAAGTCGTAAGTCACCCGCGCAGTGGGCGCGAGGGATGCTCGCCAAAGCTTTCTGATTGTATGCTGTGGAGCATATCCGTGCTGGCTCCTTCGGCGCCGACGTACCCATATGTGAAGACTCAATTCCTTTTTGTTTCCTGGATTTGCCACAATAGTCTTCAAGATCTTAGCCCCATACTCCCACATCTGCACTGGTTTGTACAATCCAGTCTATAATTCTTAACAAAGATCAGGGAAGACCAAGTTCAAGCCTACAATCTTTTAATTTCATTGGTTTAGAGTGGCCTGTGATGCCACTTACCCCTTACATGGATCAACGTCGAGCACAAACAGTCTATTGGACCTGCCAAAAGGTTTAGTGATTTTGAGATAGTCCGAGAACTCTACCCACCTCCACCAAATGCAGGTTGCTGTCCTTTCCTGGTCCGTATTCTAAAGAGAAAGACAGAAGAGATACAACCTGTTTAACATGAAAGATGGAAAACACTTTGGGGAAAAAAGGATGGCTTCGGTGCCAGACACTGCCTCCCCAATACGGACAAATAATGGGTCCACTTCAGGAGAGGGCCTTCAATTTTAATACAATGGTCTGAGCGGATTAATTACCAAAAAGATAGTCTTCAGGTCACGATCCGTGATCATGTCCCATTTTAATGGTTCCAGAGGCACCTACATCAGAGCTCTCAGCCCCAGGCGCAGGTCCCACTGCGGCATCCACTGACACACACAGGAGGAACACAACTGGCACACTTCAAGAAGAAGTGTCACATATTGTGTGAGGATATAGGGCAGCCATGCCACTGGGTCCTCTAACACATGCTAAAGCATCAACCTGCACTTCAATGAGTCAAGGGTCAAGGCCCTATCAAAGCCCTTCTAAAGAAAGGAGAGCAAGGAATGTAAACCAGTCTTCCATAAATAAGAGACCACTAGAGACAACCATGTCTCCAAAGTACATCGTGCGCAGACATAGGCGAGACCTGGAACCACATCTAGCCTTTAGAAGAAGATAGATCACGGTGGAATACTAACGTTATGCCTTTAGGTACTCGCCTCTCATGACCCAAGTTGTAAACGAGAAGGGTCTGGGTTGTCCATTCCATCCTGGCACAAGGTGCCCCGAGTGGGTTGGTTGGAGTAAGGGCATCTGGCTATTTAATTAGTTTTTAAGGAGTGATTGAGCGCTAAAGGGCCTAGAGGATTCTGGTCCTTTTAGTACAGAACTCCTTATGAAGAACGATTCAAGCCAACGTGTAGAGTAACAAGGCTTTATTTCCCCGGTCCACACTAAGGTCCAGTAAGACACAAAGAAAGTAAATGCAGTCCCCCCCCCCCCCCCCCCCCCCCCCCCCCCCCCTTTCCTCTTTAACCCAAAGGTTCCGACCAACTTTCCAAACACTCAACTGTTGTTAGTTTCGACAGTTAAGTGTAAGTCTGGTCTAAGGCTTCTTTTAAATCAAAACAAATTAATAGATCACATCAGAGAAATGGTTACAATCTTCACCATCAGCAGAGTTATTCTCTCCCTAGAAATCCTGCAGGGAATTCATGCTAGCTGCTGACCAATATTACATTTCCATCGCCTTCTCCTGAGGAATTGGAATACTGTTTTCATATTCAAAGTCCATTGACTCCAGGGTCACTGCCCTCCTCAGATGAATTCTAATTTTTCACTGCCCCTGTTAACTCCTCACAGGGATTCTTTTGCTTCCCATAAAACTCTCTTACGAATCTTTGGGGAAATGCGTTTAAAAGGTCAGTTTTTTTACCTTCTCCCCTTATAAAATTTTAACTCTTTTAACAGGTTTTCCATCAGTAAAAAACGTTCTCTTAGAATTCCGGATTTTTGATACCTGGCGTCTTCTCTAAGCTGGCCACACCCAGAGCTCTCCTTGTAACGTGCTTTCTCAGGCAGACAAGCTGTTCTAATGCAGTGCTCTGCTTTCAGGGCTATCACGCCAACCCGGTATGGATTTCCACACCTTTGGGGTTCTTAGCATGGTATCTCTGTAGTAGAAACTTCCCCTCCTTGTTCCTTGGCTGGTTTGATACAATGAACTGACTTGGGCTACGGAGAGTTTGCTTTTATCCGGCAGACTGCTTCTTCTGTTTGCTTGGTTATGGTCTCGTGTTCCAGTCATGTTTGGCCTCTCTGGACTCTACCACCTTTGCGTGAACTTCCTTTGGATTCTGTCTCTTTGAGTTGGCTGCACGTGGAAGCTGTCCTTTTGCCCACATGTTCCTTTTCCCACAGCTCTCCAAACTGCTGCTCCCAGACTGTGCTCCGTCCTGAGCCTCTTGCCTAGCCTCTTGCAGTGATACTTGCTGTGCCTTCTGGCTATGTTCCTGTTCAGGCTACTTTCGCCGCTCCTGTTGCTTCCACGGCTCCTCCTTGCTGCTTTGCCGGCTCTTACTACTGCTCTTCTTGCTGCTGCCCCTCTCTTCTACCATCTGGTTTTTTCCTTGATAAAGGGATTTTTGGTTTGAACATTTTGTGCTTGATGTCAGGTGAAACTGCTTGCTACTAATGCAATCAGTGTCCAGAGCCCGTTGCTTCTGGCTCTGTGTAAGCTGCTCATACGCCCTCTGGCGGTGCTGCGTTGGAACTGCGCTCTCTGCATCTTCTCATTTCCATGTAAAACAGGGTTTTTTTCGGAAAACTATTTCCTTCATAGTTTCCGCGTTATGACAAGACTAGGCTCTGCTGCAAACAGGCCCATCCCCTAAGAAGACAAGACAACGTGCTGTCTGACCCAAGTCTCCTGATGTTGGCAAACAAGGATCTTGCATGGCCAATCCAGCACCACGAGAGCTAGTAAACCTGAATGGGGCCCCCCCTCTATTTAACATAATGCAAGCAAAGAGCATCAATAAACATAAACAAGAAAACAGCATCATTAACCCAGACATTGAATGCACAAGCTAAGATATAGCCCACTCCTCACAAACACTCAACCCACCCGTTGTCCCTCTCTAACATTCACACATAACCACACCAATCTCCACACTGATACACCCAATCAGTACCTGTGATATTGTATTTGTTATTAATATGCTTCAGTCATAACTGTTCCCTGCCGTGATCATATGGGTTTAGATTTATTTGTTAGATTAATATTCCGACGTTCCAGGTAGATGTTTTTTGTTCAGGTTGTTAGCTGTAACCGTATTTAACCTTGGAAATGTGGCATATAAGCTACTTAAATAAATAAATACATAAATATTTGGTAGGTTTATCCACCTGATGAGAGGCCAAGGTGGAACGGATTGATAAGTGAGTCCTGAGACTACAGGTTAAACTAGGGCATCTACTTCCCAGAAAGCCAACCTTCCTCTGATAACTGAAAATTTTCCACCTTTGCATTGGAGTTGGTTGCACATAAAGTCCCAATCCTGACAGAAGGCTGATGGCACCAAAGCTTCCCACTTGCTAGGATTGAGAGTGTGGCAACTGAAATAATCTGCCTCGAACCATTCTGTATGCCTGGCGCAGTTGCTGCCTCCATCCAGAAAAAAAAACTGGCGAATCGCTACAGTCTCAACACCCCACCACACGCTTAATGCCCCCTGAATGGTTGGCCATATCCATTGCCATGGCAATTTTTGGAGAAATGACCTGGACCGTTAGACCCTGGGCCAGGTGGCAAAAATCAATAAGAGCGCGAACCAAACTGTCCATTGCTTCGAGCTGATCAATGAGCTAAGATGATTCCAGTCCAAGATCATTGTGCCTGCGTAGTCCTGACTCCATTACCGTGATTTCCCCAATCTGACAGGCTTGCGCATCTGATGTCATGATGAAGCCACTGAGGGTTTGTTCTTTCTAGAAGTCATTGACTTTCATAAAGTTGAATGGTTTGGGGATCCAACAGTCTGAGACTGTAAACCCTTGCTGGATAAGAAGGGATAACCTATATGTGCAATAAAGTCCTGCATAGGATTGACTCACTGAGGAGAGAAGCGCTCGTTTTTCCCTCTGCAGCTGCCCGCCTGTGAGCTCACGCCCAAGGGATAAGCGTCAATGGGAGCTGTCATTCAACCCCAGTAGCTTGGTACCTGGAGTTTTTAGCTGCCAGTAACTCTTGAGCCATTCATTTCCAACTTTGAAGGCCATCAGCTTGAGACAGTAGCTTGTGTCCTTTTCACATCAAAAAATATCGTCCCCTTAGTCGCAGTCTTGTAGTTGGTGTCATAAAATGAGCACTAAGCTATAATTTCTAAAGACTGAACGGGTGTGAGGATCATGTACTCTTGATCTCTTATGTGTTCGACCTACTCAGCATCTAGGCTCTCCAGAACACATCGACTATTTGAGCAATTATTCTGGCCAACGTGGAGGTATATTTGGGCCTGAAAAGTGATATATGTTGCACCAGCAATATCTGGGATCTGTGGCCTAAGCGAACATCATACTGCTGGGCCTGAACCTCGTTCTTATACGAAAATTGGTCAGTTTGTCCGATTCAAGTGGTTCATGTTTTTCAAGAAGGATTTTTATTCCCCTCCCGGGTTGGGATTTCTCAACAAAGGTCACTTCGAATACACAAAACTACGCAGAGAGTACCAACCCATACTTCTGGTAAAACCTGAACATGAAAACCCGATTTAAGACATAGCACGTCCTGCTCTCAACAGAACTCAAATCACAGTATGCAAGCTTAATCCGATATGCTCGCTGTTCTCTTGGCTATTAGCTTTCGTCAGCCCTCACGACTGGCACTCATGATCCTGGCTTCAGCATATAGTGAGGGAAAACCATCTAATATCCACGGGGGGGAAACATAACAACAAGCGTTATCAAGGGCACTGCCATGTCTTCCCACTCAGATGTACTGTCAACCCAACACACCCTCTGATAATTCCATGGGCTCACACCCTTGCTTGTATCATTTACACCCCGTATTTTTCCTTGGTACGAACAGACAAAGTATGCAACCTTTCTTAGTCCCGTATCTCTATCATTCCGCTCTCCTGAACAGCCGTCTACCAACAGCAGGGCATTTTAGCATACGCTGTCCATAGACTTGTACTCAGCAGGAAGAAGAGACACACTTCGTCTCTGGGTAAGCTTTATGCCTTAAAACTTTTAAACTTCCTGCCTTTTACATTTTGCACTTGTAAACCATAAACACTGTGCTCTTCTATTATGTGAGGATTTCTCCTCCTTCTAGAAATCCTTTGGCAGGGTTTCACTGGGCACACGCTCTTCAGGGTCAGACATACAACCCAATCTTCAGATAGTTCCATTTCTTTCCCTCTCTACGCTTGTAACTGGCCCCCTTTTAAGCGTCCGCACCATGCTTTTTCAGATACATCACGCCGTTTGTGCCTTTCACTGCCTTCCATTCATTCAGCCCACAGCCTCCGGTGCTTAGGAAATTACAAGACTGCGTCATAGGTAAGTGCTTCTTACAGCGTGATACCTACTCACATGTGGAAACTCGCCGGGTTTCCTTTCTGTGCTAATTTCTCTTTGTGGCTTCCTGCTAGAATTTTCAGGCATTCATCTGACTCTGGTGTCCGCCTCATTTCCTGAATATTTCTGGAGACTTTCTTCCTGAGTCTCTGCCCCACCGTTTCGCGGGTCTTGCTCAAATCATTGCAACCCCACGCGTTATGTTTCTCGTGTCCTGCCAGTCTTGCACCCCCCCGTCTTTCTTCGTGTCCTGCCAGTCGAACTCTCGATCCTGCACTTATGAACGTGCCACATTTTTTTATACAGCTTCTTGGGCGTTCCCTGGCACAGTGTGGAAAGAGCCGTTTTCATCAGCAGCTGAGGACAATGCTTAGGGCTAGCTAGGCGTGGACTGCAGACCTCATGTCTGAGTTTGTTTACTTTGCCCGATAGTAAACCAAGGGAACCTTGTGCGATTGGCCTGCCTGTCATCGAGATCTAAACTGCAAAACAGCAGACACATTTCTGTGCGTCGAGGCAGAGGGCAGATGCTTCGCGTGTTACAGGTATTTTACGCACCTGGAACAGGTGTGCATCCAGGAGCCAGCATGCCATCAGTCTCTCACATATGTGGTGACAATCGACGTCGATGAAGCCGTCCCGCGGGAGCATTTTCTCACCCAGCTTTCCAAGAGAAGGCCTTTAGGGGGGAATGCAGGCATGCTATGGCGGCGGTTCCCTTTCCGCCTAAAGCTCCTCCCTATGCCATCCTTTCTCAGTCAAATGACATGCTAAAAACAGCCACACAAAAATGTAATAACCACAAAAACTATGTACAACTTCAAACTCCCAGGGAAGAAGCGGGGAGTGTTGTGAGGACTGGAGTGGGCCTGCTGCTACCCTGGAGTAGCACCTTGTTACAGGTGAGTAACCTACTCTTTCTCCATGAGCCAAGCTAAGTCAGCGTCCTCACATATGGGTGACTCCCTAGCTAGGGGCTACTATGTAACCCCTGCTGAACAAGAGCACTCCCTCTAGTCCCAGCATCAACAAAGTCTTTTCACTGGAACAGAACCTCCACCCGGTAGTCCAACGCGGGGCTGGAGTTGCATCACCCTCAAAGATGATTCCGGAGTACTGCCTGGCCCAAAAGCACTGTCCCTACGGGACTCATCTCCAGACAGTAATGGGCCGTAAAAGTCTGGCTTTAGCCTTGCAGATGTCCACCAATGGTCATCAGAGCGGAGGTGAGCCACTGAGGCAAGCCATTGCCCTGACACCATGGGCTGTGACCGGACCCTGCCAAAGGAATTCAGCCGCCCTGTAATCCCATGTGATCCAGTCAACTACCCAGGTGGACACGGTATCTTGGACACAGCTAACCCCAAATTATTAGGGTCAAAAGATATGAAGGATCTGGAGTGGCCCTTCTATGCCCCTTCTTACGTTCCAGGTATAATGATCATGGCCCTCCTACAGTCCAGGGTATGCAGAACTGCTTTCAGCCTGGCTTGCCATGAGGCCCTAAGGAAGAATGTTGGTAAAGAACCACCTCTTTGTTAAGGTGGAAGGAGTAGACAACTTTCGGGAGTAACTTTGGATGAGTCCTAAGGCCTACCCTGTTCCTATAGGAAGCGGGTGTAAGGCTTGTCACAGACAGGGCCTGAAGCTCACTCACTGGCCTGGGCCTTGTTCGGCTATCCATAGAAGTGTCTTCCATGAGCGAAGCGTAGTAGGTCCAGTAGCCATCAGCTCAAAAGGTGGGCGAGTCAGTTGCTGGCAAGACGACATTCAACTCCCACTCATCGAGAAGATGAACGGGATTGGATGCTTGATCACGCAAGCCTCAGAGGAAACGGGACACCAAGGGTTGAACCGACAGAGAATGTCCTTCCACCAGTGAGTGTGTTAGCTGCTAGAGCTGAGAGGTGGCCCCTAACTAATAGGAACTTAAGACCTGATTTGATAAGTGCAGTAAGTACTAAAGCACTAAATTTATCAGTACAGATTAAGGGATGCCTCTGTACGTACCTGACACCACACAGAAAAACCTTGTCCATTTGAGAGCATGAGGTTTTCCTAATGGACTGTTTCTTGGAGGATAGAACAACCGCTTCACCTTCCTGTATGTAGGCCCCAGGGAGCTAAAACTACCCTTTGGGCAGCCGCCAGGCCATCAAATTGAGAGCTTTTGAGATTGGGGTGCGGAAGGTAACCCTGATCCTGAGAGAGAAGGTTGGGTTGCAACTACCCCAGAGGCATGGGGTGGGGATCCACTGCCGTTTTGGCTAAGTGGAAACCAAGGCTGTCTCGGCCACCTGGGAGCTACCAGCAGGACCCAAGGCCTTGTCCTCAAGAATCTTGAACATTGCTCGAGCCCCCATGCGCGTGCAACACATGCATGAGGCCCTGATATCCATGGGAAAAAGAAAGCATCTGCTGCTGCTATCTGCAGAGGCTTCGGTTGTCTGGATCCAGACCTTTTGTCAGCGTGTTTGTTCAGGGGACTCGCAAACAGATCTATGGATGGAAGTCCCCTTTTCAGGAAAATCCTCTGAACCACCAAAGGCTGTAAATTTTTTTTATTAACACATGCAACAGAATAACAACAAAAAAGTAACTACAGTCACCCCAACCAAGTCCCACACCCCCCCAAAAAACCCCACCCCCCACTACAGAAGCACAAAACAAATATCACACACCCCCCCGTGACCCACCTCCCCAAACCCACCACCAACCCCAGCAATCAACACTGTGCCCCTCCTCCCAACAACAACCCCCAAAAAGTCCTTGACAATGTCCATGTCCCCGCCCCCCCGCAGTGCCATGTCCAGGCCCGACCCAACCTCCCCCTGCAAGAACACCCCAGCATAGTCCACAACATTGGTCGTCTTGCAATCCCTGAACCCCTGCCCCACATCGCACACACCCCCCACCAGTCCAAATGTCCATTCTGTCTTACTCTCAGACTTCCTCCTCCCACCCAATCCAGAGACAAAGCCCCCTATCCCCATCCCGCCCCCTTCAGACCCCTCCCATCCAAACAAACACCTGCAAAACAACCCTCCCCCACCCCTTCCCCCAAACCAAATGAAAACATAAGGGCCCACCCCCCCCCCCCGTTAGCCCATCCCAACAACAAGGTCCCACCAAAACAAAATCATAAACTAATCATACCAAATCAAAAGCAAAATACAAGAGAAAAAAAATCCCTTGTGTTGCCCAACGGAGCGGGATGCCCCAAGACACAAAAAGACACAAACAAAACCACGAAAAACAAAAATCATTGCGGACGGCCACCCTCTAGGAGGAGAAAGGGAAACGCGGACAAACTGATCAAACCCCTTATGGAGCACCAGGCCTCACCCCCGCCCCTCCACTCCCGGGAGGAAAAAACAACCCCAAAAATCATAACGAGAAGTTAAACCCCAGGGAAGGGAGGAAACTAAAACCCCTCCTATCACACCCCCCCAGGGAACACTCTGGGTCACACAAAACAACAAAAACCTCACAGTCCTACCAGGGATGGGATACCCCTCCCCCCCTCACGGAGCGGGCGAAGGGTGTGAGGTGACGCCACAGACGCTCCCAACGATGAGCCTCCACCACCCGTCTTTTCACGTCTTGCGCCATGCTCTGCGACCACTTCCTCCAGAATGTCCCGCAAACCACCTCGTCGTAGGGGCCCCAGGACCAACCCCCGAGGTCGGAGGACATGACAGCGCGCTTGCCACAGGTGATAGCTTTCACTACGGCCGTGACGAGTCGTTAGAGGGTCCCAGAGTCCTGCCTTAGAGGAAAGGGGACTGCAGGCCCCGTACACCCCACTCCGCATACGTGAGGAGGGAAAGGTCGCGCAGGTGAAGAGCAGCGGACACCAAACGGCAGGCTCCACGTTGAAGGGACACTGCCGGAGGAAATGGTCCATGGTCTCCGTCTGCCCCTCACACCCGGCCCTCCGGACAGACCCGTTCGGCCTGTGACCTTGTACTTGAGGTTGTCCCTCAAGTACAAACGCCCGTGGAAAGACAACCAGGCCACATCCCGAACCTTCTTCGGTAGCCGAGGGGAGTTCAACAGCCGAAGGCCCCGCTGCATCACATCCGCCGGACAGTCCCGAAGGGCCCACCGTGGTTGATAGTGAGAGGTGAGAACCATCCGGTATAAGCCTTTCCGCCCCAAGGACTGGGCGAGCGGGTCGGTCACCCCCCACCGCTGAATGAGCCCCACCATCACAAATACGTACGATGGGGCCTGTTCCCCGCTCCGGCGCACACGTGGGACCGAGGACGCCCCCTCCCACTGCTCCCAGAAGCGGGAGAACCATTCCCGATAGGAGGCCACCCACCAGACCCACCCCCTTCCCGCAGCCTACCCAAGTGGAACTCCATAGACAAGAACTGACAGGAAGACAAGGGGTTGCAAAACATACCCAAACCGCCCTCTGCCCGATCCAGGCAAACGATGTTGCGCTGGACGGGGTTCAGGCGGTTACCCCACAGGAAAACAGAAAAAGAAGGCACAGACAGACGCTTGACGGGACGACGAAAGGAACGAAAAACGTGGCCACGTTCAGAAAGAGAGGAAGCAGAAACGTCCCGAGGAGTTTGATTCTTCTCCTCGTACGTACACCTCCACCCCCTCCACCGCAGCACCCTACACCGTGCAGTCTCAAGACAACGGTCCCCAATTGGCTCCGCATAGTCCTCCGACCCGAAGACGAGGCCCAAAACGCGGACCTCCCCCACGGGAGGAGGAAAGGGGGTGCAGGAAGGCGGGGAGGCCTCCGAGGGGCCAACCACAGCGGTCTGGCACTTGCTGTGGTTGACAACAGAGTGGGCTACCTCCGAGTACTCCTCCACGGCCTCCCGCAGGGCCTCTACCCCCCTCAGTGCCGTCCACGTAAACGGAGATGTCGTCAGCGTAGGCAACGACGGACACCGGGGGCACACCAGGCGCCTCCAGACCCCGCAACCCACCTGAAGGACAATCTCCGGAGGAAGGGGTCAAGGGAGAAGACATACAGCAGGGGGCTCAAATGGGCACCCCTGCCGCACCCCCCGAGGCGACACCAAAACGGCCGTCCGAGCCACCCTTTAATAAACGGGAAGCTCACCCCCCCGCGGTACAGCGCCTGCACGACGAAGAGGAAACCTGCGAGGAGGCCGAAGTGCGGGAGCACCACCCACAGGTACCGGTGACTTTACGCGATCGAAGGCCTTGGACTGATCCAAGGAGACCAACCAGTGGTCCCGTTGGAGCGACCGGCCTCTCTCCACCACCTCCCGGACTGTGGCGACAGCGTCCAGAACCCCTCTCCCCCGAACGGAACATACTGGGAAGGGGGACAGCAAAACGCCCGACAGGACAGGCCAGGATCTTCCGGTCCGCGTATTTCAGAAGAGAGAGCGGCCGCCAAAAGTCCAAGGAGCTATCGTCCTTCCCCTTTGGAGAGTAGCAGCCAGGGACAGACTCGCGAAATGACCGCGGGAGAAACCCCCGTATCCATGATCTCCTGAAACAGTGAGTTCAGGAAGGGGGACATCTGGGCGATGATAGTGCGATAGAACTACACAGGGAGCCCATCGCGCCCAGGCACCTTCCCCAACGGCATGGCACGAATCGCCCTCTCCACCTACACATGCTGAATCGGAGCAGCAAGTTCATCAACCTGTGCCTGACACCACAGACGAATACACCGGGGGAATGCCCAATTACTCTCGATATGGGTGAGGTCCACGGGGCGATCCCCAAACAGGTCCGAGAAAGTATTCCCCCACCATCCGCAAAAGGTCCTCCTGGGAGGTAGGAATGGTACAGGTCCTCTCCCCGCAGGGGCCCATGACCTCCCGACGCCGAACCCTCTCCTTGCAAGTCAAGAAAGGGTCTGGAGTGCCGACCCCACCGGCCGCCCCTCAAAGCAGAGGGAGGCATGGCGATCATAAAGGCAGCGCCACGGAGCTGGACGCGTACCTCTTCCACCTCCTCCCGCGCTGCCCCTCGGGATACCAAACGATCCATCGACCTCCGGAGGACAGTGTAAGTGAGGTAGAGGGATCGAGCCTTGGATGTACCCCGTGAAATGAAGAGTTGACGTGCAAGCTTCTTCACCTCAGCCCACCCGGCGCCAAGGGAAGGAAAAACTCTCAGCAGGGGCTCCTGGTCTTCGAGAAAGGCCATGAACAACTGGACCACCTCTGATGGTGCCACCCCCTGCACAGTCAGTCGCCACAGGCCCGGACCCTGCTGAGCTCCTCGTGGTTAGCCAGGAAGGACACGGAGAGGACGCAGTGGTCTGAAAAGTCAACCGCCTGCAACTGCGGAGGGAACACTCTACCCGGGCACTCACATATATCCGATCGATACGACTCCTGCAGGTCCCATGATAGTAGTGAACCCCGGCGACCGTGGAAAGGCCCGGTGGAAAACATCCACCAGGTCAGCCGTTCGGGTCATCTCGGCCAAAAAGAGGCCCTCGTAACTGGGTGGGCGACGATCCCCCCCTCGGTCCTGCAAAAAGGTGGTGGTGTTGAAATCCCCGGCGAGGACCACCAAACGGGAGGTGTGTAAGTAGGGGCGGATGACCCCAAACAGGGTCTTCCGCCGCCAACTTAGACTGGGGGCCGTAGACCACCACGAAACGAAACCGATGAGGCCCGCATTAGCCGGCTAAGAGCAAACACCGGCCCTGCTCCAGTTCCCACACGTACTGCACCTGAAATCGGTTAGACGTGAACAAAACCGCCACTCCTGCGTAGGGCTGTGCCGCAAGCGACCAGTATGAAGGGCCCCACCTCCACTCGCCGCTTTGCCCGATGAAAGGCTAGCAAGCGAGGTGCAGCCTGGTCTCCTGCAAGAAAATGACATCCAGCCCACTCGTGGAAAGAAAATCATAGGGCCGTAGCCCGCGCCTGGTCTGAGAAAATGCTGGCCACGTTGATCGTGGCGCACGAGAACGCAGGAGTGCACGCCATGCCTAGTTCGTGTGCAGTGACCCTTTCCTCCTCTTCTCACCATACCCGGGATCCCCGGAATCCCGCTTGCAGGATAAGCCCCGTGAGCTGGAGCAACTCCTCACAGTCCACGTCGACCACCTTGAGGATCTCTTCCCCCTCCTGCTCGACCCTGTCACCCCACGAGGTGCTGGTGCCCCTGAGACCACCAGGCAAAGCTGTCGCAGGGGCCAACCCAGTTCCCATGGGGCGAGGGGAGCACGGACAGGTCAGGGGTCGGAGGAATGATCTCCTCCGTGGGGTCCACCACCGGCGTTCCCCCCCTCCCTGGACAAAGACTGAGACAACGTACCAGTGCCCACCCCTGCGGGGAGGCCGGGACGGCCGGGTCAGCAAGGGGCTCCGGCGAAGGCCCATCACCCAACTGCGGGGCAAAGACCCGTCCTCCCTCACCCGTCGGGCGCCAGTATCCCCCTTGTTTGGAGGACCCTGACCGCGGGCGCGCCTTCATTATTTTGGAAGGCCGCCGCTGAGGAAGAGGGGCCGCCCCCGCCGCTAACCGCTCCGAGCGCCGCACAGGAAGCCCTGCCTCCACAGGCAAGCCCTCATCCGCCTCAGCCACATCAGCAGCCAAAAAGACGAAACGGTTGATGTCCAATACGGGCTCTGCATCCAGCAACGGGGATGTCTCCCGTTTCTTCCTTTTGGACTTGCCACCCTTGGAAGGGACCATAGTCCATTCCTGAGGTGGCACCACCCGCAACCCACTATCCTGTCGTGATACATTAACCTCCACCACATCAACCCTCTCCTCCTTCCTACCCGAATCCCCTCCCCCTGGTGCTCCCTCGCTCGATGGACTCCTCCACCCTAGGGCCCTCAGACTCCTCCTGAGGGAGAGGGGCTTCCACGACCTCCTCCCGCACAGGAACCCGAGGTGGAGTGACGGCATCCCCCCCCGGTCCATTGTGTGATGCGGAGGGGCAGCGAGCGAAGGGGTGGCCCAACTCCCCGCAAAGGTTACACCGAATAAGCAAACACCCGGCCGAGGCGGGACCCCGCCGTCCACCACAAACGGGTGCAGACCTGCTCGGGACAGTTCATGCTCAAATGGCGGAATGAGCCACAGCGGTGACACTCACGGGGTTGCCCGGGGGTAATAGCACAAGATGCGATCCCGACCGATGTAAACCGTCCGAGGGCACATGCTGCACCACGTTTCCCACCTCACGCAAAACGAATCCTACCCTTCCACGACCCGTCCCACACCCCTAGGGGCCCAGCGCCCTTAACCAGGGTGCGAGGAGCACCGCATGGCGCGACAACCAAAACTGGATGTCCTGCCCTGGGAGCGACTCATTCCGGGATAGGATGGTCACAGGTACCGTCCCTTGGCGAGAGATAGGCACACAACACGAAAATCGGCCCACCCTCCCTGCCCCCTCTGCTGCTGGTATCGGTCCCAAAAAATCTCCAGCCCCCGTCTCAACATGAAACTAACATCATATTCAATGGTGTTGTTCATGTGGATGAAGGCATAGAGATCTCCCGGGAGAAACCCCAGCCCAAGGACCATCCTCAAGGACCTGTTCCCTGGCTGGAGGGGGCCCCTCCCCAGCCCACCGGATCTGCGCCACGTTGCGTGCTCTGACCTCACCCCCTACCCCTCGGAAACCACTCCCCCACCTCCTCCCCCTCCTACGGGATCATTCCCCTGGGAAACCCCCCACCCCCCCACCCCACCCGGTGTCCCAGGGAGTGGTGCAGACCCCCTTAGAGCCTCCGCAAAGGTACGGGGGGGGGGGGGGAGCCGACCGCCCACCACCCAACCCCGGTCCTCCTTTATCTTCCCCTGCGGCCACCTGAAGGGGAACCCCCGGCTGGTCTGCGGGAACCACAACCGCCGCACATGGGGTGGCCGGGGGACTGGGCAAAAGTCAGCTCTGCCAACACTGAATCAGGGATGCTCTCCCTTCCGGATCCCTGGGTGCCACCGAGAACCCCCGGATCACCCCCTGCCGCCATCTCCAGCTGCCGAAGGCAGCAAAGGCCCCGGGAGGGCCCGTCGGGGTCTCCAAAAGCTAATTGCAGGGCATCACGAACCTGGTTCTCGGTGACACCCAGGGGACCGGAAAGCCCCCCCAAACCTCCGTCCCGCGTTCCCGACCCAGCGCAAGGCTCCTGGGTTCTCGGCCACCACTACCGGGGACGAACCCCGCTCCCCTCCATTCCCGGGATCCAGGGGGACCACCTCCACCCCTGACCCCACTGAGGACAAACCCTTCCCCCGAGCAGGGCCAGCCACTACCTCCTTCCCCATTATATGACCAGTCAGCCGCTCCCCCCTTCCCTCCGCCAAACCCTCTCCTGACCCACCTTCCGCCACCCCCTGTACAGCTACCGACAACAAGGAAGTACCTACCCGATACTGATGGGAATTTCCCCACCCAGAACATCCCCCAAACTGTCATCCCCCCTGCCCCCTGTCCCTCCCGGTCCTACCTTATCGTCGGAGCCAGACGTGGCACAGGGTCCTGAAAACCATGTGGCCGGCAGCCAAGGCTCCAGCAGGAAGGGCAGGCGCCCCCCCGCGAGCCAGGCCCCCTTTAGCCACACTAGCTGAAAAAGCAGGCGCCTGCTCATCCCGCTCCGCTGACGTAGAAAACTGGAAATCCTTCTTTCCCTTCTTCCCTTGGCTCCCCCCAGAGGCTGCAGCAAAGGAAAAGCAGCCCCCACCCTGCTCCTTCCCCTTCCCGGTACCCTTCCGGCTCCAAACCGCCACTGCAGGGTACACAGGGCGGCCGTCATCCAGCCGTTTGGAAGCCGGAAGGGCAGCCGCCCAAGAGGGGCCCTGACCCCCACCCTTTCCCCCACCAAAGTCTGGTACTGAAGCCCAATCTACTGCTGCAAACCAGGAAGACCGATCCGCACCGGAAACAGCTGCTGCCGACCTCCGGAGACGAGAAGGCGAACCCAGAGAAGCAACAGCTGTTCCCCGAACGGACAGGTGCTGTATCGCTGACCGGCAAGGCAGACAGACTCTTCCTGAGAGCTCCGGTGATTACCGTGTCTTCAGGGCAGCAGCAGACTCGTCGCCATCCTCACACTTCCGGGCTACCCCGGAAGTGACAGAGGTGTGCGGAGGGCGGCCATCCTGCAGCTGTGCACTGCCCCCGGTAATCCCTACGACGTCCTCCTCCTGCAGGGGAAGCCCTTCAGCGTCAAGAACGCTGGCACGGGAACTCCGGCGGCCATTTTGAAAACGTCGATCAGCTACCCCGGACCCAGGAATCGTCGGAGGAGGCACAGGGACAATCCCAGGATCTGCTGCGTACTACTCCGTCCCTCCTCCATCCCTTCTCCCTGATACACCGGAGGAACACTGAACACTGAGTCCCGCGAAGCTCGGCTGGTCATCGCCCCTCCCCCAACTTCCCGGGGGCATCGATCAGCAGGGAGCAACCTGGGGGAGCACTCGAACCCTTCACCATATCCACAGAGGCTACATCCGGTTGATCCAGACACCATATTCGCCAGCAGGTAAGGAGTTACGGGGTCAGGAATATGGGACCACAGATTCCAAATCTGATACTCCTGTATCTTCTGTACCTGGCATAGGCAAGGGCAAGGGGGGACAGCAAAACCATCGGGAACCCACCGCCGCCCCCCCACCGCCGCCCCCCCCCCCAGGGGCCCCCCCGGACTGCGGCTTCACAATATCCACCTATCATAATTGGCATAAATCTCCGTGAGGGACCCACAACCCTGTTGTTTGAGTAAACGATGTCCTGGTACTTGCCCTTCAAGGCCCGCTTCAACCCCTTTCTATAGGTGGAATAGGCCACCCATTCCTCCCCGGGAATGAGGGCCTGCAGGCTCTCCAGGTGGGAGAGCTGGGCTTGCATCTGGGCCGCCTCCTCCTGGAGACCCCGAAGTCGCCGTACTGCCGCCACGATTGCATCTGGGGCCCCGAACTGGCTGCGGGAAGGAAGGCAAGCCCGACCCACCGGCCTCATCCTCACTGGAGGAGGTAGAGGCCTCCTCCAGGACCCGATGCGGATGGGGGAACCCACCTCCTCCAGCACTATTACTTTTCAGCTCTCCAGGGTCTCCCCAGGGCCTCTCCCTTCTGCCACCCGCCTCCACACCCTGCCTGGGGAGGAGACAGGAGCCTCCTCCCTGGGGTAGCGGGCCCAAACCTCCATACCTGTGGGTCCCTCCTCCCTGACCAGGCACAGTCCTACCTGGGGGGTCCCCCACCCGGGGCACCGTTTGTGTTCCATACTGCTGGTTCCCCCATCCAGGTTCAGTGAAGGAGGCCTACCAGGCTTGGCAGGCCTCTGGGCCTGGGCCTCTCCTGCTGGAGGTGGCCCAGGGCCCGACATCCAACCACAGGTAGGAAGCAGGACCTCCTCCCTAGCAGGAGCTCTTCAGAACAGGTCTCCTCACCACAACAGCTAAACAGGAAGTGGAAGGAGCTGCCATTCGTGGGGCTGCAGAATCCTGCTCAACCTGTCCGCCAGGTAGTTTCCCTGGCCAGGGAGGTACACAGCCTTGAGGAGCATATTGTGCTTGAGGGCAAACAAGCAAAGGTCCTGTGCTTCCTGACAAAGGAGCCTGGACCCAGATCCGCCTTGCTTCTTCACATAAAACATGGCTACCTGTTTGTCTGTTTGAAACTAGGACAGACTGATGAGCCAGGGTTGGAGAGAAAGTCTTGAGGGCTAAGCGAATAGCCCTGAGTTCCAGTAGATTGATTTGCTGTGCGGCTTCCCAGGGAGACCACAGGCCCTGGGTGCACTTGCCTAGACAATGAGCTCCCCAGCCCTGCAGGGAGGCATCCGTGGTCAACACCACTGTGAACCCAGGAATCTGAAAAGGTACCCCTTGCAGCAGATGGGGTGGGTGCAGCCACCAGCTGAGGGAGTTCAGAAATTGTCTGGACACCCTTATCCTGTCTCTGGGGCTCCCTGTGGCCTGTGACCACTGAGTCCGAAGGTACCACTGTGCAGGCCTCATATGGAGCCTGGCATTAGGGGTCACATGTACTGTCGAAGACATGTGGCCAAGAAGCCTCAGGCAGAGTCTGGCGGAGACCAGTGACCTGCTGAGAAACTGGTTTGCTAAGTTTATCAGTCTTTGGGCTCTGTCTTCTGGCAAGAATGCCTTTGCCAGCAGAGAGTCCAACCTCGCCCCTTATGAACTCCAAGTTCTGGGAGGGGAGCAAAGTGGACTTTGCGACGTTTATTACAAACCCCAATCTTTGAAGAAGAGCACTAGTTCTGAGGGTGGCCTGTCGGGCCTCCTGGCAGGTCTGACCTCTTATGAGCCAGTCATCCAGATAGGGGAAGACAAAGACTCCCTGATTTCTTAGGTAGGCTGCCACCACTGCGAGGCATTTGTTATAGACCCTGGGATCGGAGGTGAGGCCAACAGGCAGTACTCTGTACTGCTCTGGGTTTCCTCCCACAATGAACCTGAGGTACATTCTGTGGACTGGATGAAAGAGGATGTGAGTGTAAGCATCCTTTAGATCTAATGAGCATAGACAAACACCCTGCTGGAGGAAGGTCAGAAGTGTACCAAGAGTAAGCATCATGAACTTTTCCTTCTCTAGGAATTTTTGAGGTTTCTGAGGTCTAGAATAGGTCAAAGGCCACCGGTTCTTTGGGTATCAGGAAATACCTGGAGTAGAACCCTTGACCTTGCAATTGGGGAGGCACAGGCTCCACCGCCCTGTCCACCAACAGACCTTGAAGCTCCTAAAGGAGAAGATCTGTGTGCAGGGGAGGACTGGAGGCTCCCCTGGAAAGTATGGAGGAGGCAGTTGTTGGAAGTGTAGTAGATAGCCCTTGTGGACTATGCTTAACACCCAACTGTCTCCAGTGATGAGTGGCCACTGGTGGGCAAAAACAGGGCGAGGCGACCTCCTGTGCAGGTTTGGGGAGAGCAGGGATGGAGAGGCCATGACTAAGGAGTCAAAAACCCCCACCCTGCTGAGTGGGAGCAGGGGTCGGAGGCTTGGGGGTCCTCTGCCTACGGGGCCCATTACCCTGCCCCTTGGCTTGCTGACCCTGAGGGAAGCTTGGGCAGCCTGGTACTGTGGGTACTGTTTGTAGGCAGTGCCCTTCCTCAGGTAAAGCATAGTTACTCACCTGTAACAGGTGTTCTCCAGAGCAGCAGGAATCAGTCCTCACTTATGGGTGACGTCGGCGCCGACGGAGCCCTCGCGGAGGCAATTTTCCCCAGCTTTCAAAGAAAAGCCTTTGGGAATTGCAGCGCGCATGCGCGGTCCTCTTCCCGCCCAAAGTGCCATCTTAGCCAGTCAGATGACATAGCTAAAAAAGACAGCATAAAAATTTGCAAAAAGAACATAAGCAGACGATTGCAACTCCAAGGGGAGGAGGGAGGGTAGTGAGGACTGATTCCTGCTGCTCCTGGAGAACACCTGTTACAGGTGAGTAACTACGCTTTCTCCAGGACCAAGCAGGAAGTCAGTCCTCACTTATGGGACTCCCAAGCTCAAGGCTACCGGAGACCCTAAGCACAAAAAATGAGCTCCCTCTAGCTCAGCAGCACAGAAGGAAGAATCTCCGCTGAATTATCACCCACCGGTAGCCCACATCCGGGATGGAGGGTAGGAGTTGCTCAGACCTCAAAGAGATTACGGAGGACTGCCTGTCCGAAAGCACTGTCCCTGCGGGACTCCCTCTCGAGACAGTAATGGACCGCAAAAGTCTGGCTCGAAGACCAAGTAGCGGCCCGGCAGATGTCTGCCAGCGGAACAGAGCGGAGGTAAGCCACTGACGTAGCCTTTGCCCGAACGCAATGAGCCGTGACTCGACTTTCTAAGGAGAGTCCGGCTGCCCCATAAGCCCAAGAGATACAGTCCGCAACCCAGATGGACAGAGTACGCTTGGAGACCGGGAGCCCCAATTTATTGGGGTCAAAAGACACAAAAAGCTGAGCAGCTTTACGGTGCTCCCGCGTACGGTCAAGGTAGAAGTTCAAAGCCCTTCTACAGTCCAGGGTATGGAGGACCGTTTCAGCTCGGCTGGAGTGTGGTCTGGGAAAGAAGGTTGGAAGTACCACCTCCTGATTGATGTGAAAAGGGGAGACCACTTTTGGAAGAAACTTTGGGTGAGTCCGTAGGACTACCCTATTTTTGTAGAACCGAGTGTTAGGGGGAGCACACGAGGGCCTGCAATGCACTTACGCGGTCTAGCGGAAGTGAGGGCTATCAAGAACAGTGTTTTCCACGACAGAAAACGGAGAGAACAGGTAGCCATAGGTTCAAAAGGCGGACAGGTGATCCGCTGCAAAACCACATTCAGGTCCCAGTCAGGCGCTGGCGGGCGCAGAGGTGGTTTAAGTAGAAGGAGACCTCGGAGAAACCTCGCTACGAGAGGGTCGCTGGAGAGAGGTCTACCGTCCACCGGTACATGATGTGCCGAAAGAGCACTGAGGTGAACTTTGACGGAGTTGGACTTAAGTCCAGATTAGAGAGGTGTAGCAAGTACTGCAAGATCACCGGACACCGGGCAGGAGAAGGGAATCCTGAGACTGTATGGTACACCATACGGCAAAGCGACGCCATTTAATGGCGTATCATTTCCGGGTATAAGTCCGTCTCGAATCAAAGACGACATCCACAACATCCGACGTCAGGATAAGGGGATCAAGGACTACCCTCTCAGCAGCCAGGCCATGAGGTTGAGAAGACCTGATGTTGGGGTGTAGTAGAGACCCCTGATCCTGAGTGAGGAGATCCGGTTGTACCCAAAGAGGGAATGGATCCTCCACCGCTAATTGCAGTAGGAGCGGAAACCACGGCTGTCTGGGCCAGCGAGGGGACACCAGGATCATGAAGGCTTTGTCTCGGAGAACCTTGAAAAGAGTCCGAGAGACTAGCGGGATGGGAGGGAAAGCGTACAGAAGGCTCCCCGACCATGAAATTAGAAAAGCGTCCGCCGCAACCCGAAGGGGGTGTGGCTGATGAGAGCAGAAGTGAGGAAGCTGCCGGTTGTGAGGACTGGCAAAGAGATCCACCGTGGGGAGGCCCCACTTTAGGAAGAGCTTCTGAAACTACCAAGGGATCCAGACGCCACTCGTGCGGCTGGAGGATCCTGCTGAGTTTTGTCCGCCAGGCAATTTTCTTGGCCCGGGAGATAAACTGCCTTGAGGAGAATGCCGTGACTGACGGCCCAAGAGCAGAGCTTCTGTGCCTCCCGGCAGAGGAGGAAGGAGCCCGTGCCCCCCTACTTGTTCACCAGTAGATAACATGGCAACTGGATTGTCCCGTCTGGACGAGGACGGACTGTTGTGTGAAGTAAGCAGTTGGGAGAAGGCCTTGAAGAGCCAGGCGGATCGCCCTGAGCTTCCAGGAAGTTGATCTGCATCAGCCAGACTCCCACGTGGTCCAGAGGCCCTGAGTACGTGCCCCTTGGGCAATGGTGCTCCCCAGCAGGAGGGATGGCATCCGTGGTCCATGGGCACCCGGGTCGGCTGAGGTGACTGAAAAGGCATACCGAGATATCAGGTTCGGCTGCACGAAGCCACCACCGGAGAGACGAGATTCAGCGGCTCGGAGACCGCGCACTAGGTCTGCTTAGGCGCCTGCCTGCGTGGCTTGTCGCCACTGCTGGCGGAGGACACCATTGAGCAGGCCGTCATATTCAGGCCGGGCATTGGGGGTCACATGGACGGTGGAAGCCATAATGGGCCGAGCAGGTCTCAGGAAGCGCCTGGCGAGACCAGAGGCCTGGCTGCGAAAACGGTCGGCTAGGTCCAGGAGCCGTTGAGCCCTGATCGAGCGGTAGGTACGATCGTGCCTGATGGAGTGTGGGTAGCCTTGCGCCGATGAACTCGAGATCCTGTGAGGGGCGCAAAGTGGACTTTGCGAAATTTATAACAAAGCCCAAGTACTGCAGAAGAGTCACCGTGCGGTGCGTTGGCGGGGCTTGGTGACCTCCGGAGCGGACTCCGCTCTTGATGAGTCCAGTCGTCGAGGTATGGAAAGACATAGAGGCCGTTGAAGCCGTAGATGGGCCGCCACCACAGCGCAGAACATTTTGTGAAAGACTCGCGTTTGGCGGATGCAACAGGCCAAAGGGCAGTAACTCTGTACTGGTTAATGATTTTCCTGCCACCGACAAACCTTATGTATTGGCGGGTGGCTTGGGTGGATGAGGATGGGTTCGTGTAGGCCATCCTTTAGATCCAAGGAGCATAGCCAATCCTCCCTGCTTAGGAGGTTAGCGGCAGAAAGGATGTCCAAGGGTAAGCATTTTGAACTTCTCCCGCACAAGGAACTTGTTGAGGTTGCGCAAGTCCAGGATTGGTCTGAGGCCCCCTGTTCTCTTTGGTATTAGAACAATAACCTGGAATAAATAAAAGCCTTGCCCTCTCAGGTGTGTGTGGCCACCTGGTTCCAACACGCCGTTTTCCTGCAGAAGGACCTGCTAAACTCCTGAAGGAGTAATTCCCTGTGCAGAGTGGGTGCGAGGAGGTTCTCCCCCAGGAAAATAGGAGGGAGGGACCTGTTGGAAGTGGAGAAGATAGCCTTCTCGCACGACTTCTGAAGCACCCAGGCATCTGGCGGTGATGCTGGGACCACCTGGTGGGCGAAGTCGAACCAGCCGGCCTCGACGGTGCTGGGAGGAATCTCAGCGGGGCCCCGCCGCCCCTCGGGAGATTTTTGGCTATTTGTGCTTTTTCCAGTTTTTGATTGTCTGCATTGTCAAAAACTTTTCCCCCACCCTGTAGTTGTTCTTTTGCATTTGGGGCGTGCGTGGTGCAGGCTTGGGGCGGCTTGCTGCCTACGGGACCCGTCTTACCGCCCCGTCCCTTGGCCTGCTGGCCCTGTTGGGGGGAGCTGTGCAGGGGCCTGATAATGGGGGTCATTGTTTGTAGGCAGCCGCCTTCCTCGGTTAAAAGGACTTTTTTTTTCCCCCCGAGCCCTTCTTTTTCTGGGAAAGGTCGCGGAAGGTCTTCCTAGAAAGCCTGGTCCTGGTCGAGAGTCTTTCAGTCTCAATTTGTGCAGCGTATTTCCGCCATGGGCTTGCCAAAGAGGTTTTCACCTCGGCAGGGGACATCGACCAACTTGTCCTGCACCCAGGGCTCCAGGTCTGACGACTGATCAAGCCTGTCCGCGGGCACCGATGCCGGCTGCGGCTGACTCGAGCCGATGCTTCAAGGCCATCATAGGCTGCTCGGCGACATGAAACTTAGAGCATTCCCGATTGCCAGTGGACCAGGCCATGAACCATCCTCAAGGGTTCCTCGGACAAACCAGCGGAGAATTCCGGCTAGCTCTTTAGCCAGATCCTCGGAGATACATTCCCATGTGATAGCGGGTAAGTCTGCCACTACATGCGAGCATGGAGCCCTGGAAACACTTCTTACCAAGGCCATCCAGGTTACGTTCCTCCCTGCCAGGAGGCACCGATGAGTTCATCTTCTTGCTCTTAAGACGATGGCATTGCCGATTCCACTACCATGGAATGGTGTGTGTAAGCTGTGCCTCTTTGAAAGCCAGGGCTCTTGCGGACTCGATAGATAGAATCGACACGCTTGCCTCAGGACCGGCGAGGAGGCTTGACTCTCCAACATGCTGATAGTAGTTCGTTCCAGCATAGGAGGAACCGGCACAGTAAAGTGTTCCCTTGCGGGATAGTCATACTGGAGGGGCGTCGATCTCTTCGGCTCGAGGCTCCTCCTCGGGTCCCCCATGGAAGGCCAAAGCCTTGGCCATATCCCTGACTAAGTCCGAGAACAGGGCGGGCCATCCTCCGGGGGGGACTGCTTCCGAGGCTCGGACTCCGGTTGAGTCCGAGGGGACACACCGAGTTCCGGAAAGAATCAGGCGACTCTTCCTTCTTACACCAGACTCCCAGACCGACTCCGACGATGACTCTTTGGGGTCGGCCCGGGCAGGGCGCGGCGCCTGCTGCCCCGACGCCTAGGGAGTCGGCGTCGGCGACCTCGGTCGCCGAACGGGAGGCCGAGGGTGACCCTCGACCGAGGATCGACTCGAGTTCGCATAGACCCGGAGATCGGCTCTGTCTCCGGGGTCGAGTTGGACGTCGCCGTCCCGGCGGTCGGGGCAGGCTGCGCCAGCGAGGCCAGCGCAGCAGTGCCCGCGTGCTGGTCCAGGAAAGGCAGACAGTCTGCCTCCAAAGCCGTCCAACTGAGTCCCGAGCCAGGTGACCCAG